>JAKSZT010054419.1:11217357-11382922 GCA_026826555.1 Tolypeutes matacus | reverse complement strand
ATGTCCATATGGGTGATGGCTCAAAGCCTGCTCTTCTCTTACTCTCCCTTGTTAACCTATCTTTCAGACAATGGTTCTCAGAGACTGCTCACTTTCCTCAGTTCAGATCAGTGAGGTCATATACTGTTCATCCTTCAGTGCCTGGCTTGCTTCACTCAACATAAGGTCTTCAAGATTCATCCACGTTATTCCATGTGTTAGCACTTTGTTCCTTCTTACCGCTGAGTAATATTCCATTGTATGTATGTGCCACATTTTGCTTATCCATTCGTCTGTTGATGGGCACCGGGGCTGATTCCAACTTTTGGCAATGGTGAACAATGCCGCTATGAACATTGGTGTGCATATATCTGTTTGTATTTTTGTTTTCAGTTCTTCTGGGTATATACCCAGCAGTGGAATTGCTGGATCATACGGAAGATCTATTGCTAGTTTTCTGAGGAACCGCCAAACTGTCCTCCACAGTGGCTGGACCATACCGCAGTCCCACCAGCAGTGGATGAGGGTTCCTGTTCCTCCACATCCTCTCCAACATTTAGTGTCTCCTGTTTTTTTTAATAGCTGCCATTCTGATGGGTGTAAAATGGTATGTCATTGTAGTTTTGATTTGCATTTCCCTGATAGCAAGTGATGTTGAGCATTTTTTCATGTGCTTTTTTTTTTTTTAATTTATTTTTATTGTGTGTAAAAATCAAAATTCTCACAATACATACAAACATTTGCAAAATGATATATAAATATATGTGCATATATGTGTATTTGCTTACAAAAATGTTATTTATATATATATATACATATATTTTAAGAGGTGCTTAGATTACCCAAAATATTACATGGAACCCACTGGGATTCCCATGTTGCCCACCTCCCACACCTACCAAGTGCCAACTGGCAACACAACTGGAAAAAGACCTTGAATAAAAGGGTGAAATGGTAAAGACAAATGATTTCAAGTGGCTAAGAGACTTCAAAGAGAGTCGGGAGGTCATCCCAGAGGTAACTCTTATGCACACGTCAGTAGGAGCTCATAGAACATCTAAGTGCCTATCACCCCACTCAGAGGGGTTCCTGAGAGCTCTGGAGACACCCTTTTCATGTGCTTTTTAGCCATTTGTATTTCTTCCTTGGAGAAGTGTCTTTTCAGGTCACTTGCCCATTTTTTAAATGGGTTGTTTGTCCTTTTATTTTCAAGGTGTAGGATTTCTTTATATATGCAGGATATTAGGCTCCTATCAGACATATGGTTGCCAAATGTTTTCTCCCATTGGGTAGGCTGCCTTTTTATTTTCTTAATAACATCCTTTGAGGTGCAGAAGTTTTTAATTTTGATGAGATCCCATTTATCAATTTTTTCTCTTGCTGCTCGTGCTTTGGCTATGAAGTTCATGAAACCATTTCCTATTACAAGTTCCTGTAGATGCTTCCCTACATTATCTTCCAAGGTCTTTATGGTTTTGGCTCTTATATTCAGATCTTTGATCCATCTTGAGTTGATTTTTGTATAAGGTGTGAGATGGTATACTTCTCTCATTCTTTTGGATATGGATATCCAGTTCTCCAAGCACCACTTGTTAAAGAGGCCACTCTCTCCCAACTGAGTGGGCTTCGTGGCCTTGTCTTATGATCTTTTATATTTCGGTAGTGCCAGTAGTACTATTCCCCTCTTTCTTTCTTTTATTTATTTGCAGCATTTTTATTTTTTTCTTTGTCAATATAGCTACAGGTTTGTCGATTTTACTGATCTTCTCAAAAACCTGCTTTTATTTTTATTGATTCTATTGTTTTTGTTTGTTTGTTTGTTTGTTTGTTTTTAGTTCTCAATTTCATTTATTTCAGCTCTAATCTTCATTTCTTTCCTTCTTCTCACTTTGGGATTCATTTGTTTTTCTTTTTCTCTTTCCTCCATGTGATAGTTAGTACCTTGATTTTAGTTCTTTCTGGCATTTAGAGCCTCCCTTTTAATACAGGCTTTTAGGCATTGCCTTCACTGCATCCCCTAAGTTTTGATAAGCTGTCTTCTAGTTTTCATCCCTCTCAAGAAATCTATACACTGATTTCTCTTAAAATTCCTTCTTTGGCCTGTTGATTGTTTAAGAGTGTGTTGATTAGCCTCCATATATGTGTGAATTTACCCTTTTCCTGTCTATTATATAATTATTGATTATAATCAATAATCATTCCATTATGATCAGAGAAGTTGTTATTTATGATTTCAGTATTTTAAAGTTTATTGAGACCTGTTTTGTGACCCAACATGTGGTCAATCCTGGAGAAAGGTCCATGAGCATTTGAGGAGAATGTATATCCTATTAATTTGGTGTGCAACATTCTTTATAGGCACAGAATATTGTTAAGTCTAGCTCATTTGTCATATTGTTCCAGTTCTCTGTTCCCTTGTTGATCCTGCATCTATATTTTCTATCTATTGATGTAAGTGATTAATTGAAGTCTCCAACTATTGAAAGTCTACAACTCTTTCTGTAAAGATATATATTTCTCCCTTCAATTTTGCCAGGATTTGCCTCACATATTTTGGAGCACTCCGGTTACGTGCATAGATATTTGTGATAGTTATTTCTTCCTGGTGGGTTGCCCTTTTTATTAATATATAATTGCCTTCTGCATCACTTATAACCTTTTGGCATTTGAATTATATTTTGTCTGATATTACTATAGTTACCACTGCTATTTTTTGGTTACTGTTTGCATGCAATATCTTTTCAACTTTTCACTTTCAGCCTTTTTTGTATCCATGGGTCTAATGTGAGTCTCTTGTAGACAACATATGGATGGCTCATATTTTTGTTTTGTCTTTTGTCAGCCTGTTTTTTTAATTGGGGTGTTTAATCCATTAACATTAAATGCTATTACTCTATTGGCATTACTTTCTTTGACTATTTTATCCTTTGGCTTTCATATGTCATATCCTATTTTTGTCTGTTTTTACCCTTTTGGTTTCCCTTTATAAAAACCTTCGTTTCTATACTATCCTCCAAGCCTCTCTCCTGTCTTTTCCTTTCAAGCTGCAGAACTCCCTTTTGTATTTCTGGTAAAGCCAGTCTCTTGTTCATGAATTCTATTCATTTCTTTTTCTTTGTGAATATTTAAAACTCAACCTTATTATTGAAGGATGTGGTAGGGACACCTAAAATGGTGCCCCCAAGTGGCTAAAATGGCTGCCAAGTGCTACGTGACTCCCGGCATGAACCTGAAAAGACTTCTTTCAGTCAATCCTCAATGTCCAATCATAACCTTTTCTAAAAATCTTCTTTTTTGCCAGTTACTATGTACGTCACCCCTCTTCCTCCAATCATGTCCTTAACTCATTTCCCTTATCAGAACCTATATAAACAACAAACCTTCCTGTAATAAATTAGACCTGCGTACTTACCTCGTCTCCGCGGTGGTCTTTCCTCCGTGCGCCCTCCACGCCGTCTGGGCCCCGGAACGCTGGTTGCCGCTCAGCGTTCCCCTTCCGCCAACAAGTGGTTCGGAACAACCACAATTGGCGCCCAACGTGGGGCTCCCCACCTCTCGCCGCGCCCCGACGGTAGGGCCTCGTCTTCTTATCGGCCTCAAATAGCGGCACTCTGTAAGTATCTACAGCGCCTTGCTCTATAACTTGGCGCCCCCTCTCTTCTGTCTGGTATCTATCAATTCAATGCCTCCTCTCCTTCTTGTTCTGCTTTCTTTAACCTCTGTTACTTTCGCTTTCTGCCTGGCCTCCGCAGCCCCTCCAAACTGGAATTTCTGGGAGCAAATCTTTCTTGCGCTATTCTTCCTCTGTGTTGTCTCAGTATATACTTTCCTTTTCTCCCTAACCCGTCATGCTTAAATTAGCGGCCCCACCCCACACTAACTAACGTGCCTCAGAGTCCCCCTCGCTCTCACAAAGCGTTGATATGGGAGTGCGAGTCTCCTCTCGTCAGGCACCCCAAGTCAGAGCGCTGGCCGGTCTCTTAGATACTAACCGACTGAAGGTCTCCGTAAAACAGCTTCAGACATATTGGGACCTTCTGCTTCCTTTTAACCCTTGGTTAGCGACCTGCCATCTATGGGACCCCGCGACATACAATAAGCTAATAAATCGCGTTACGGCTGCCATGGAACATGAAAATAAACAATTTCCCCCTGGTCTACTCCCTACCCTAGTTGCCATTCGTTCGTGCCTTCAAGGCCCCCCGTTTCACCTGCCGATTGCCAGGTCAACTTAATTGATCACCTGGCGGATAACCCTTCCCCATCTGACTCTGGAGAGGATTCTGATATGGAGTCTCTCTGCTCTCGCATTAACAATGCTTTGGAGCTCGACCCCCCCAAGTCCCAACCAAAAAGCTGTAACCTGTGATCGAAGGAACAACATGGCGAACTTCCTCCTAGTGAACAAAAACCAGACCAGGGGGTGGTTAGAGAAGGAGGAAGTTCTCAGTCTTTCGAAAAAACTCAGGACCGGGGGCTCCCTCCTTCTTCACCTGCGTCTCTATACCCCTCCCTTCCGGTCCAAAACCCTGAGCCGCCTTCCTCTTCTTCTTCCTTGTCTCCGCTGCAGCCACAAGGTGGTGTGCAAGTCCCATCATGTCAGTCAATGTGTTGGTCCTCCCCTCTTCCCCCCGCCCCTACCCTTTCCACCCTTCCCCCCTACCCTTACTCAGGACCACTCTCTAACAACAACCCTTTCTCTTCCGCCTCTGCTCCCCCTCCTACCAACTCCACCGCCCCTTCCTCCTTAGCCCCTTTGCCTTGCTTCCCTGTTAATATTAATCCTTCCCCACTTCGCCCACAATTCTACTACCCTCTGCAACATGATGAGGTCAAGAATATCCCAAAGCTGTAAAAGAGGACGGTCTGGGTAGCCCCTACGCTCAACACCTCATTGAGGAAATTTCCACACAGCTGTGCCTCCCTTACGACTGGGCTTCTCTAGCCCACGCAATTTTAACACCTGGCCAGTTTGTAGACTGGCGTGCCCATTTTCATTCGGAAGCAGAGAAACAGGTGGCCCTCAATATTAGCGCTGGTGTCAACATTGCGCCTGAGGCCTTCTACGGCACTGGCCCCTTTGCAGCCCCTGCTCATTATGCCACCGTCCCTCCAGGTTTTTGGATTCAGCTGCGTGAGGTGGCTCTCCGTGCATTTCGCACTTGCTCTGCCCTCCGGCCAGAAAAATTTACAAAAATGATACAAAATAAAGATGAAGACTTCGCAGCCTTTGTCTCCAGAGTTATGGAGGCCTGTGAAAGAAAAGTGGCGGGCATTCAAGGCCAGCTGGCCCTCGCTCGAGAGCTCATTCTAGAGGGGGCTAGCCCCGCCTATAAACAAGCTCTCGCCCCTGTGAGGGACAAAAGCATTGACGACTGGGTCTTAGCTTGTAGTCATATCGACCCCCAAGCGGCAGCTATTGCGTCCGCAGTCGTCCTTGCAGTAGCTCAAACCTCAGGCTGTTTTAAATGTGGGCAGCCAGGTCATTTTGCCAGGGAATGCCCAAATTCTGCCTCTGCTCCTTCTGCTCCCGCCGCCCCTTCGGCACCCCCTCCCCTCCCGCGTAGGGGCTCCCCTACGCCTTGCCCTAGGTGCGGTAAGGGTTATCACTGGACACGTGACTGCCGTTCTAAAACCAACAGCGAAAGCAAACCTTTAAACTTCAAAGGGGGCAAGCCTCAGCCCCGCCAGTAAGAGGTTCCTTTCCCAATGCCAAACCCCTGCTGTGGACAGTTCCCATTCATTCCAACAAGCCCACGGCTACTTTTAGAATTGGGGGAGGTGATGTTGCACAATGGCTGCAAGGGACCTTAGATACAGGTGCAGAGGTCTCCTGCCTCCCCTTTGAATATCTCCATGTGTGGGAGACTTTGCCAGGGCCCCCTGTACAGGGTGCAACAGGAACGGCTAGTTCTAGAAAAACTAAGAAGCCCATCCCCTGGCAAGATGCAGAGGGCAATTCAGGACTTTTTCAACCTCTCCTAATTGAAAACCTCCCAACAATCCTATGGGGCCGAGACATACTAGATCAATGCGGGGCTGTCGTTACAACTGCCCATTCTCAGTCCCAGCCGTTTTCCCCATTTGGGAGCGGTCCTGACATGTCACAGAAGCCCCCCAAATCCTAGGCGCCACTGCTCAGCTACAACCACCTAACCCTGTTCCTCTGCAGTGGGACACAGAGGACCCTATATGGGTTGAGCAGTGGCCTCTCCTGTCCCACAAACTTCAAGCCTTACTTACGCTGATACAAGAACAGCTGGAAGCTGGTCACATTGAACCTTCCACCAGCCCTTACAATTCTCCCATTTTTGTCATACAAAAAAAGACTACTGGCAAATATCGTCTGCTGCATGACCTTAGAGAAATAAACAAGCATATTGTCCCCATGGGATCTTGCCAACCGGGGCTGCCTCACCCTACGTCAATCCCTCATGATTATCATATAATTACAATTGATATTCAAGACTGTTACTTTTCTATCCCCTTACATCCTCAAGACAGACATAAATTTGCCTTCACTGTCCCCCTCCCCAACCATCAAGGGACAGCCTGCAGATACCAGTGGAAAGTACTTCCGCAAGGAATGAAAAATAGCCCTACACTTTGCCAAAATTATGTCAATATTGCAGTGGCCCCTCTTAGAACTCAGGCATTCATCATTCATTATATGGATGACATCCTCTTGGCGCATAGCGATGCCCAGCATTTAAACGCTGTTTTCCAACAGCTTACACAAAATCTAACAGATATAGGCCTTCACATTAAAATTGAAAAGGTCCAACGCCACCCGCCCTTTTCATTTCTAGGTTTTCAAATTTCTCAATATGTTAAACCTATTGCTCCTAAGATAAAGATCCCTGATCGCCTCTCTTTGACAGAGCTTCAACAGCTGTGTGGAAACATTAATTAGATAAGACCAGCTCTTCCCATTTCCACTGCACAACTTACACCTCTCTTTGACCTTCTGCGATTGCCTGCAACACCACCTCAGGCTGTTACTAAAAACATCTCACTAACTCAGCAGGCAAAAGCAGCCATACAAGCGGTTAACCACGCACTTCAACAGTGCACGCTTAAGAGGTACAACCCGAACAGTCCTATATTAGCCTTAATTCTTGCCACGTCTGGCACTCCTACTGGAGTCCTCTGGCAAGAGGGCCCACTGCTGTGGTCACACCCAGCTAAAAGTAAACTTTCAAAGATCTGTCCAGCAGTGCGCCTTTGGGTCGCCTTAGCCAGCGATCTGTGTACACTCTGCCTCCACACTTTTCAAGTGAAACCAGACACCATTGTCTGGCCCCTTTCGGCTGTGGCTACTACTCAACTCCTTCAAAACAATGAAGAAATGCAAATTTTAGTAGAAGGCTTTACTGGAACTTTTGACAACCATTATCCTCAACATAAACTACTTCAAGGGCTCGTTCGGTTGCCATTCTCAGACCCTTTTTACCCTTATCCTTCTTCCTCCCCCCTCCCCTCAAGTACTACTGTGTTTACAGATGCCTCCAAATCAAAATATGCTGTTGTGGTTTACCAACCTAACATAGGCTCCCCTTCCACATATGTCAAGCCTAATCCTCACTCTGTACAAACAGGGGAACTTGAAGCTGTACATCTGGCACTTACATTGTTCCCCTCTGAGCCCCTGAATATTTTTACTGATAGCCTCTACACTCTTCAAATTTGCCAGGTGCTAGCACATGCTACATTCTTTCCTAAAGAAACACCTATTGATAAGGCATTATTACGCCTTCAAAAACTAATTGAACACCGCACTGCTCCCTGGTATATCACACATATCAGGAGTCACTCCAATCTGCCTGGGCCCTTAGCTCATGGCAACCATTTAGCAGATTGTGCCGTGTCTATGACGGCAGTTGCGACACCTGGAGATCTCATCAATCAGGCCAAGCTACTACATTCCAAATTTCACTTCTCAGCGATCTCTCTGAAACATCTGCTGCCAGACCTTAACATCCAAACATGCAAACATCTGGTTAGATCTTGTAAAACCTGCGCTCCATTTCTCCCATTAGGGCCATTACAACCCCAGGGAGTTAACCCTCGCGGCCTTAAACCCAACTCTCGTTGGCAGTTGGACGTTACACATGTCCCCTCGTTTGGTCGCCTAAAGTTTGTTCATGTCACCATAGATACCTTCTCTCATCTCTGCTATGCAGTTCCCTTAGCTGGGGAAACAGCAAAACACTGTATCAAAGCTCTGCATCAAGCCATTCTGTTCATGGGAGTCCCCTGGGATGTTAAGTCCGATAATGGCCCTGCCTACCGCAGTACATCCTTTGCTAACTTTCTAAAATTATACAACATCACACACCACTTTGGCATTCCTTACAATCCTCAAGGTCAGGGAATAGTAGAACATACTCATCAACAGCTAAAGATCTTGATTCAAAAGGAAAAGGCGTTACGGCCACACAGTCCTCCTAGTGAAATTATTACCAGCTGTCTCATTTATATGAATCTCCTCACATTTGATAAAAAGGGACTGTCTCCACTCCACAAACATTGGGGACCGTCATATACACCTACAGTGGCCCCTAGGGCATATTGGAAAGACCCCGAAAACAATACTTGGGAAGGACCTAGCCCTCTTTTAGCCCAAGGGAGGGGCTTTGCTTGTGTCTTTCCAGAAGAAGCACCGCAACCTATCTGGGTCCCAGGAAAAAACATTCGTCCTGCCACGGCCTGCCAAAAAAGGAACAACAAACCGTGAGTAATACCTTTCTCTCAACTCCTTCCTCTTCACTGTTACTCCCTTTCTATAACTACCATTCTTACTATACTCACATTCTTTATTTTCTAATGGCACCCCCTTTTAAAATCCTCGCCCTTCTCCTTCTATTTCCCTCCTTTTTGCTTGCTAATAATGATCATCAACCTTTTAACTGGACGTTACAGCTTTGGCAAGAAGAAATCACCCTCCGTTATAATGTCACATCCGGCGCTCCCTCTTTCACCCTGCATGCCTGTTGCCTTACCAATATGGGTATTAGCAGTCCCAAATTCCCTGTCCTCTACCCCCAAGGCTGCGGCCCGCAAGGCAATAAAATCGCTTCCCTTGACGGGTCCACATCCAAAGCTTGCTACCTACGACAAACAGCACGGACAGGAGAGCCCTCCCTTATAGCAGCCTCGGCACAGGTGTCAGGCTATTACATTTGCCCCTCTTCAACAGGTTCCTCCCACTCCTCCTGTCATGATCCCTCACATTATTACTGTCCCTCCTGGGGATGCGAGTCAATAGCATACGGATGGTCCAATCCCCCTAACAATGACAAACACATAAAAGCTACAGGCTGGCCCAATATCACCATAACAGTACAAAACCCCACCGACGTCCAATGGCTATCTGGCCGCACGTGGGGAATTCAGCTCTACATGGGCCATTACGACTATGGCACCTTTTTCAAAATACAAAAAACACAGCCCTCTCCCCCGCCTACCACTGCAGTTGGCCCCAACCCAGTGCTCAACCCACAACCACTTCCTCCTCCTCTGCCCTCATCTTCGGCTTCAGCCAGCGTACAGTTATCCAACTCCACCAACATCCCACTCTCACTTAACACGTCTTTGCTGTCACTCTACAACCCACTTTTATCCCTCCTTAACGCTTCCTTTCTCGCATTGAACTCTTCCAGCCCTAACTCTACCCAAGCCTGCTGGTTGTGTCTCTCTTACATGTCGCCCTATTACGAAGCTATAGCCATTAATGCCTCCTACAACAGTTCTACTGACCCCAATCCCACCTCTTGTAATTGGAACCAAACAAAAATAGGACTAACCGTCCAATCCGTATCCCACAGCGGGCTCTGTATTACAAAAATTGGAGGCTCTGTTACCCCCTACATGAAAACTCTTTGCAACCTTACCAATACCCCTGAAACAGATGTAAAGTTTCTGCTACCCCCCAATAATACAAAGTGGCTATGTTCTTCTACCGGTCTCACCCCATGCCTCAGTGTCACAACTCTTAACGCCACTGGTGAAACTTGCGTGCTCGCCACTGTTTTCCCCCGCATCTACTTTCATGATAATAACCAATTCCTTGACTCCTGGCAGAGCAACCTTCTACCAACTCATGTACAAAAACGAGAAGTTATCGCTGCCGTCACAATCGCTTCCCTTCTAGTATCACAGGAGTTAGCACTGGGGCTGTCGCCTTGGGTTTACAACAATCAGCTCTTACATCTATCAGAAGGGCCGTAGATGAAGATCTAGCCCGTATAGAAACCTCCATCTCTCATTTGGAAAAATCTCTAAACTCACTATCTGAAGTTGTCCTCCAAAATCGCAGGGGACTAGACCTCCTCTTCCTAAAAGAGGGAGGAATTTGCGCCGCTTTAGGAGAAGAGTGTTGCTTTTACGCTAATCACTCCGGCCTTATCAAAAACAACATGGCCCAACTTAGAGAAGGACTAACAAAGCGAAAAAGAGAAAGAGAAACAGCTTTAACAAACCCCTCTTGGGAATTCAATGGAATCCTCCATTATTTCCTCCCAGTGCTAGGCCCTTTTATAACCTTTCTTCTTATTCTAGCCATTGGACCCTGGGCTGTTCGTAAAATTATCAGTTTAATTAAAGAGCAAGTTAATGCCGCTTTGAGCCCCTCTCCACAGGTTCACTATCAATGCCTGGCCACCCGAGAAACCGTCACCTATACAGCACCTGACAACAAAAGGAAGACCTATACAGTGCCCGGCAGCAAAAAGAAGCGCCCTAAGCTTAAGAAAAAACACCAAGATGCATCCCATAAGAAAACCCGGATTCCCCATTATAACCCAAATCCCTAAGTGCTTTGTCCCCCTGCCTTCCTTTCCTTCCTTCTCTTCCACTCTACACCCACCGCTCTCTCTTGGGTCATGGCCAAAAATCTGATGTTCGAGCACAAAGATTACCATCTCCCCAAAGGGGAACCGGCAAACAATTCCTGGAACTTGCCATCAGTGGTACCGCTGGGTGCGAGGCAAAGCACTGCAAAGGAGGGCATAAAACTAAGCCATTTCCAGGCTCCTTGAGAAGTATGCCTCATTAGCATAGGGGTTGCTCAGCAAATATCCCCTCCCGCAAAAAACAGAGCAAAAAAGATGGCCACTACAATGGGTGTGCGCAGCCCAAACTGTAGTCACGGAGTACGGACGGCTAGAAGGGGACGCCCCTAGCCTACTGTAACCTAACAACTGGCTTGTCGATCCTGCGGGAATGAGACCTCTACTTCCCCCAGCTGGTTAATGCCAACCTCTCTTTCCTTTAATAAAAAGAAAGGAGGAATTGTGGTAGGGACACCTAAAATGGTGCCCCCAAGCGGCTAAAATGGCTGCCAAGTGCTACGTGACTCCCGGCATGAACCTGAAAAGACTTCTTTCAGTCAATCCTCAATGTCCAATCATAACCTTTTCTAAAAATCTTCTTTTTTGCCAGTTACTATGTACGTCACCCCTCTTCCTCCAATCATGTCCTTAATTCACTTCCCTTATCAGAACCTATATAAACAACAAACCTTCCTGTAATAAATTAGACCTGCGTACTTACCTCGTCTCTGCGGTGGTCTTTCCTCCGTGCGCCCTCCACGCCGTCTGGGCCCCCGAATGCTGGTTGCCACTCAGCGTTCCCCTTCCGCCAACAAGTGGTTCGGAACAACCACAGAAGGACAACTTTGCTGGATAAAGTATTATTCGTTCACAGTTTTTCTCTTTCAGTATTAAATATATCATACCACTGTCTTCTCGCCTTCATGGTTTCTGATGAGAAATCCACACTAAGTCTTACAGGATGTCCTTGTATATAATGGATCACTTTTCTCTTGTTGTTTTCTGAGTCACTTTTTATCATTGGAATTTGTCATTCTGAATACTATGCGTCTCAGAATAGGTCTATTAGGATATATACCATTTGGAGTACATTGAGCTTCTGGGATATGTGTCTTTCATGTCTTTCATAAGTGTTGGTGAAATTTTTGGCCATTATTTCCTCAAATATTCTCTCTGTTTCTTTCTCCTCTTCTCCATCTGGAAATCCTGTGACACATATTGTGGCAGTTTTATATATATTGTGGCAGATATTATTTATAAATTCCAAAAGAGATATCAATTATGCTTGTAAACTGATCTGTTTCTTTGGGTGTAATACCCTTTGATTGTATTAGATTCAACTGAGACGTCTAATTAAATTATGTTAAGATTAGGGCTTTGATCCAACCACATCATTAGAATGTGACTCAGCACTGAGTCCCAGCTCTCTTGGGCTGATAAAACAGATTTTCACACAGAAGTAGACACACAGGAGAAGAACACAGATGAATAGTGACAGCTCCGTAGACACAGCAGAGGTCTCTGGAAGAGAGTTGAACCTGATAGCCTACAGCTGCAGCTGAGCCCGGAGAGAACCAAGCCCTGGGGAGAGAGACAAGCCTTATGCCAGCCTATAGCTGAGATCAGAAGAAGTTGAGATCATGAAGCCTTAAGAGGAAGAGGAAAGCTGTACCCTCGAAGAGACCAGCAGCCATCTTGCTCCAACATATGCCAACAGACTTGGTGAGGGAAGTAACTTATTCTTTATGGCCTGGTGACTCTAAGATTCTACCCAAAATAAATACCCTTTGTAAAAGCCAACAGAGTTCTTTTTTAAAAAAAAGATGTATTTATTTCTCCCCACCTCTCATTATGTTGCACTCGTTGTCTGCTCTCTATGTGTTCATCTGTGTCTGCTTGTGTTCTTTTTAGGTGGCACTGTGAACTGATCCTGGGACCTTCCAGAGTGGAGACACACACTCAATCTCATGAGCCACCTCAGCTCCCTGGTCTGCTATGTCTCTTATTGTCTCTTTTCTGTGTCTCTTTTTTTGTTGTGTCATCTTACTGCACCAGCACTCCACACAGGCCAGCACTCCTGTACCAGCCAGCTCACCATGCATGCCAGCTTGCTTTTCACCAAGAGGACCTAGGAATCAAACCCTGGACCTCCTATATGGTAGATGGGAGCCCAATTGCTTGAGTCACATCCACTTCCCCAATAGTGTTCTGGTACTTTGCATGAGCACCACTTTTGGTGGACTAATACACATATATTGGTGTGCTTCATGCTATGATTCAATTCCCTGAGCCCCTGATGAATTTTTCCCATTCTTTTCTCTATCTATTCTTCTGTAGATGTTTTTCTACATTTCTTCTAGGAATTTTATGGTTTTTATATTTAGGTCCTTGATCCATTTTGAGGTAACTTTTGTATAAGGTGTGAGATAGGGGTCTTCTTTCTTTTGGATACAGATACCCAGTTCTCCCAGCACCATTTGTTGAATAGACCATTCTGGCCCAGTTGGGAGGGCTTGACCGCCTTGTCAAAAATCACTTGACTGTAGATGTGAGGGTCTATTTCTGAGTTCTTGATTTGTATCCATTGGTCAATCTGTCTGTCTTCTAGCCAGTACCATATATACATTTTTACCATTGTAGCTAAGTAATATGCTTCCAAGTCAGGAAGTGAGAGTATTCCAACTTTGTTTTTCTTTTTTAAGACATTTTTGGCTATTCAGGGCCCCTTACTCTTTCAAATAAATTTGATAATTCATTTTTTTATTTAAAGATTTATTTTATTTATTTATTTATTTATCCCCCCTTGCTGCTTGTGCTTGCTGTGTACATTTGTTGTGCGTTTTTCTGTGTCTGCTTGTCTCCCTTTATTGCGTCATCTTGCTGCGCCAGTTCACTGCACTGCGTGGGCCATCAGCTCACCATGCTGTGCAGGCCATCGGCTCACTGCACTGCGTGGGCCTACTTGCCTTCACCAGGAGACCCTGGGAATCAAACCCGGGGCCTCCCATATTGTAAATGGGAGCACAACCACTTGAGCCACGTCAGCTTCCCTTGATAATTCATTTTTACATTTCTGAAAAAAAAATCTGTTGGGATTTTTCTTGGGATTACATTGAATCTGTAAGTCAATTTGTGTAGAATTGACATCTTAATGATGTTTAGTGTCCCAATCAATGAATGTGGAATGTCCTCCCATTTACTTATTTCTTCTTCAGTATCTTTCAGTAATGTTTTGTAGTTTTCTAAATACAGGACCTTTATTTCCTTGGTTAAGTTTATTCCTAAATATTTTATTTTTTTAGTCTCTATTATAAATGGATTTTTTTTCTGATTTCCTCCTCAGATTTCACATCTAGAAATCTAGTATATAGAAATACTATTGATTTTCATGGATTAATCTTGTATCCTGTCACGTGGCTGAACTCGTCTATTAATTCTAGTAGCTTTGTTGTGGGTTTTTCAGCATTTTCCAGATATAGGATCATATCATCAGCAAATAGTGAAAGTTTTACTTCTTCCTTTCCTATTTGGGTGCCTTTTTATTTATTTATCTAGCCTAATTGCTCTAGCTAGAACTTTTAGCACAATATTGAATAACAATGGTGACAGTGGGCATCCTTGTCTTGTTCCTGATCTCAGAGGGAAAACTTTCAGTCTTTCACTGCTAAAATTCCCCTGTGAAGACATCTGGTCCTGGGCTTTTCATGTTTGGGAGACTTATGACTGTTTCAATCTCTTCACTTCTGATTGATTTGTTGGGGTCTTCTATTTCTTCTAAGGTCATTGTAGATGGTTCATATGTTTTTTTAGGAATTTGTCTATCTCATTTACATCATCTAATTTTTTGGCATACAGTTGTTCCTAGTATCTTCTTAGGATCTCTATTATTTTTGTGGGATCAGTCGTAATGTCCCCACTCTCATTTCTGATTTTATTTATTTGCATCTTCTCTCTTTCTTTCTTTGTCAATCTAGCTAACAGTTTGTTGATTTTGTTGATCTCAAAGAACCACCTTTTAGTTTTATAGATTCTATTTTTTTTCTTGATTTCATTTGCTTCTGTTTTGATCTTTACTATTTCTTCCCTCTAGCTTGGAATGGGATTAGTTTTCTGTTCTTTTTCTAGTTTTTCCACATGTGCAGTTAGATCTTCAATTTTAGATCTTTCTTCTTTTTTAATGTAAGCACTGAGGACTACACATTTCCATCTCAGCACTCTGTGGTATTCCATAGGTTTTGATAAATGTTGTGTTCTCATTTTCATTTGTCTCAAGATATTTGCTGAATTCTTTTGCAATTTCTTCTTTGACCCACTGATTATTTAAGAGTGTGTTGTTTAATCTCCATATATTTATGAATTTTACCTTTTTCCATCCATTTTTTATTTACACCTTCATTCTGCTATGATCAGAGAAAGTGTTCAGTATAATTACAATCTTTTTAAATTTATTGAGGCTTGTCTTTTGACCCAACATATGGTCTATCTTGGAGAAGGATCCATGAGGGCTTGAAAAGAATGTAGATTCTGCTGTTTGGGGGTGCAATGCTTTATAAATGTCTGTTAGGTCTAGTTCATTTATCTTATTATTCAAGCTCTCTGTTTCTTTATTTTTCCTCTGTCCAGTATATACAATACTGAGAGTGGTATATTGAAGTCTCCAACTATTATTGTAGAGATATATAATTCTCCTTTCAATTTTGCCAGTGTGTTTTTCATGTATCTTGGGGCACTGAAGTTAGGTGCATAAATATTTAGTATAGTTATTTCTTCTTGGTGAATTGCCCCTTTTATTAATATATAGTGGCCTTCTTCATTCCTTATAACTGTTTTGCATTTAAAATCTATTTTGCCCATTATTAGTATTGATTCTCCAGCTCTTCTTGGTTACTATTTTCATGGAATATCTTTTTCCAATGTTTTAACCTGGTTGTGTCCTTACGTCTGAGGTGAGCCTCTTGTAGACAACATATAGAAGGCTCATACTATATTAATCCATTCTAAAAGTCTATGCCTTTTGTTTGGGGAGTTAAAGCCATTAACATTCAATCTTATGACTGAAAAGGCATTACTTACTTCCTCCATTTGGTCCTTTGGTTTCTGTTTTTATATTGTATTATTGTCTGTCTTTCTAACATTTAATTTACCATTCTTACAACCTTCATTTCTACACTCTTCTCCATGTCTTTTTTTTTTTTTTTGTAATGTAAAACTTCTAAAAAATAAAGTTTATTATACATTTTAAAAGATTTTAAGATGATACAATGAACAATTGAATATCAACAAATAAGATAACTTAGATGAAATGGAAACATTCTTAGAAACAACCAAAATATACAATCTAACTCAATGAATACAATATCTTAACAGAACAATAACAAGCAAATCAGAAATTGAAAATATCCAAAAAAAAGTAAAATTCAATTCAATATGGCTTCACTGTTGAATACTAGGATACATTTTAAAAAGAATTAACACACGAACCATTGTCTGAAAGATAGGTTAACAAAGGAGAGTAAGAGAAGAGCAGGCTTTGAGCCATCACCCATATGGACATTTTCTCCATGTCTTTTTGCTCTTATTTTTTTCCTTCAGACTTAAGCATGCCCTTTAGTAGCTCTTGTAATTCTGGACTTTTGGTAACATATTCTATCATTTTTTTTTTTTGCTTGTGAAGTCTTTGAACTCACTGCCATTTTTTTTTTTTTTTTTTGGAGGTCCCAAGGAATGACCCCATGACCTCTTACACCAGAAGCAGGTGCTCAACCACTGAGATACATCCATTCCTCAATGAGAATTGGTTTTTTCATTTGTGTGTTTATTTGCTTTTAGGAGGTCCTGGGGTCAAACCCAGGATCTCGTATATGAGAAGCAGGTGCTCAACCACTTGAGCTACATCTGCTCCCCTCACCCTCATTTTTGAAGGACAGTTTTGCTAGATATAGAATTCTTGGCTGGCAGTTTTTCTCTTTCAGTACCTTAAATACCACTTTCTTCTTGCCTCCATGGTTTCTGATGGGAGGTCAGCACTTAATCATATCAAGGTTCCATTGTGTATGATGCTTTGCTTTTCTCTTGCTGCTTTCAGACCCTTTCTTTATCTCTGATATTTGTCATTCTGAATAGTATGTATCTCTGGATAGGTCTATTCCTATTTATTCTGTTTGTGGTGCGTTGTCCTTCTTGGATATTGATATTTATATCTTTCATAAGGGTTGGGTAGTTTTTGGTCATTATTTCCTCCAATATACTTTCTGCCCCATCTCCTCTCCTTCAGGGACACCAATAATGCATATGTTTGTGTTTCTTATATTGTCATCCAATTCACTGAGACCCTGTTCATTTGTGCCATCCTCTTCCCTTTCTGTTCTCTTGTCTTTTCCAGTTCAGATATTCTGTCATTGAAATCACTAATTCTGCCCTCAAGCAATTCAAATCTGCTATTATGTGCCTCTAATGTATTTTTTTTTAATTTTTAAAAATATTTTAAAACATGCTTAGATTACATAAATATTACACAAAAATTACAGGTATTCCCATGTTCCCCAACTCCCACACCTCCCAAAACCTCCCACAGAAACATTGTTCATTAGTGTGGCGAATCACCTGCAATGGATATACACATCCTGGGGCTTTGCCACTAAGCATGGACCATAGTTCACATTGTGGACCACACTCTCTCCCACACAGTTCTGCATGTTATATGCTGATGTAAAAATGGCCTATATCTGTCATTGTAATGTCACTCAAGATAATTCCCAAGTCCTGAAAAAGCCCCTGTATTACAACTGCTTTTCCCTCTCCCTACCCCGAAAGCATCCAGTGGCCCCTGGATCCACTTCAATGTAGTAATTTCTTCCTTTGCTTGAATCACAATATGTCTACAACAGAATACCATTAAGTCCACTCTAGTCGATAGCTCTTCCCCCAATCCTGAGGAGTCTGGGATGGTGATGTCCACTCCACCTCCAAGTGAGAGGAGGCATATATCCCATGGATAAGATGGATGGGATTATGCTGCCTGCAGCTGCAGACTCTCTCCATTCCCTGGGATGGCCGTTGTCCATCATCGTCTCATTGCCAAGTGTGTTGGGTGAGTCCATTAAGCTGTAGAGTAGGAGTTGCAGCTCCACCGAGATTCCAGGCACAGCTGGCACATGGGCAGGCCAAAGGCGCCAGTCTCTGGAAGTACACCTACAAACTCCAGCACCACATATAGGTTTTAATAGAAGGGACTGATGGACCATGTGCAGGGAGGACTTATTTGAGTCCAATTCTATCACTCTCAGGAGCACAGATTCCAAAGTATGGCCCACTTATAAGGTATTAATCTCTGGAGATATCCCCACTTACATAGGACCTGGGTGTCTCCAGAGCCCTCAGGAGACCCTCTGTGTAGGGTGATATCCACTTTGGTGTTCTATGAGATCCTACTGAGGTGTGCGTAATAGTTACCTCTGGAATGACCTCCCGACTCTCTTTGAAGTCTCTTAGCCATATGAAATCATTTGTCTTTACCTTTTCCCCCTTTTATTCAAGGTCTTTTTCCAATCGTATTGCCAGTTGGCACTTGGTAGTAATCCCTCATTGCCAGGGAGGCTCATCCCCGGGAGTCATGTCCCACACTAGGGGGAAGGTAATGCATTCATATGCTGAGTTTAAGAGAGGCCATATTTGAGCAACAAGGAGGATCTCAAGAGGCAACCCCTAGGCACCCCATAACAATAGGCTAAGTTTCAATTTCAAGAGCAAAGACTCGTAAGGGTAGTCATCAATAACAAGAACCCATTAGTGGACCATCCTCCTTTACCAGACATCGCCACTGCACTTGGGGGACTGTTGCTGCTCCCTTGGAGAATGTGGCAGAGCTCTGCAGGCTGGGAAATAAGTATTCTCTCATTTATTGAGTGATTCTCCACCCACTGTGACCATGACCCACCCCTTGATCATTTGAACAATTTCATATATCTTTTATGTATATTCAGGTGAACTTCCTCCCCTGAAAGCCCCATCCCTGACAACCCCCACCAACGATCCTCTCCTGCACCCATTGTAACCCTTCTGTGATCCAAACCTTCCTTAAAAATGAAGCCCATATAATAGCCAAATACAATGAATAGGAAAATTAAATAATAATGATAAGTTTAAATGTAAGAGATAAAATACACTGAAACTTAAACAAAACACTAAAAAGAAAATAAAACTAAAAGAGTGGGATATTCAAAAAATGGGAAAAAAGAAAAAAAAATTTTAATTAATTTTTTTTTTCCTTTTATCACTGCATTATGGGGTGTCCAATGTGTACTGTGGCACCTTTCCCCTCTCACTCCCCAGTGTTTCCCAAATTTTCATTTAATTTTCAAAGAAGTTTTAGGTCACAGCAAAGTCACACACAGAATACTAGACTCTCATATAACCAACCTCCTCCCCTTTTCCTCACCCTATATTAAAACCTTTTTGTATGAAGATGGTAACCTGTTATAACTGTTATACAGATGGTGAAACATAGCTACTAAACATTGTCAATGGTTTACAATATAGTTTAAAATGTAAACAGTACAGTTTAATAATTTTTGATGATATTTACCATGTCCTGTGTCCATCACTGTAAGATAATGAAAAACATTTCCCATGACCACTAAATACTCCCTGTTTGATCTATTCTGTTCCTCTCTCCCCATCCCCCTGGGGCACATGACACCCCACTGTCTTGACTCATTGGATGACAAGATTCATAATTACATGCAACAAGAGGTCTTGAAATGCTGATTGTCCTCTTATTAGGATCCACCCTTGCTCATAAAAGATGCAAGGTGAATCGGTCCTCCCAAAGATGGGGGTCCATCTCCTTCCCACTGACCATGTGGGTCTCTACCCACTGACACAACACATTATGACAGGATGAACACTCACACACTCCCCAGAAGCCTACTCCAGATGTACCCCGTTCTGATTGCCACACCCCCAACCTACACCTTAAACCAGTGACACTCCCTTGTCATATTGCCACAAGAGCAGTCCCACTCCTGCACTTTCAACCTCAAACCCACAAATCCCGTGTTCACCTGGTCCCTCTCACATCTCTCCCCGCTGTATCCTGGGTATTCTAACCACCCTGCCTAATCTACCCACCTGTCAATCCTGCACCACCAAACCCAGTAATATCACTACCCGCCTGTCTTATCCTTCAATATACAACTATACTCCATCACTTTACCATAGATTATGTCCTTATGGGTGATGGCTCACAACTTTCTCTTCACTTTCTCTCTCATGTTAACCTATCTTTCAGACAATGGTTCACAGAGACTGCTCACTTTCCTCAATTAAAATCAGTTAGGTCATGTACTGTTCATCCTTCAATGCCTGGCTTGCTTCACTCAACATATGGTCTTCAAGATTCATCCATGTTATTCCGTGTGTTAGCACTTTATTCCTTCTTACAGCTGAGTAATATTCCATTATAAGTATGTACCCCATTTTGTTTATCCATTCATCTGTTGAAGGGCACCGGGGCTAATTCCAACTTTTGCCAATATTGAACAATGCCGCTATGAACATTGGTGTGCATATATCTGTTCATGTCTTCGCTTTCAATGCTTCTGGGTATATACCCAGCAGTGGGATTGCTGGATCATACAGAACATCTATTATTAGTTTTCTGAGAAACCGCCAAACTGTCATCCACAGTGGCTGGACCATTCCACAATCCCACCAGCAGTGCATGGATGAGGGTTCCTATTCCTTCACATTCTCTCCAACACTTTTTTAATAGCAGCCATTCTGATGGGAGTAAGATAGTATCTCATTGTAGTTTTGATTTGCATTTCCCTAATAGCTAACGATGTTGAGCATTTTTTTCATGCGCTTTATAGTCATTTGTATTTCTTTCTTGGAGAAGTGTCTTTTCAGGTCACTTGCCCAGTTTTTAAATTGGTTGTTTGTCTTTTTATTTTCGAGGTGTAGGATTTCTTTATATATGCAGGATATTAGGCTCCTATCAGATATATGGATGCCAAATACTTTCTCCCATTGGGTAGGCTGTCTTTTTATTTTCATGATAACATCCCTTGAGGTACAGGAGTTTTTAATTTTGATGAGATCCCATTTATCTTTTTTTTTTTTTTTTTTTTTTTTTTGCTGCTTGTGCTTTGGGTGTAACGTTCATGAAACCGTTTCCTATTACAAGGTCCTGTAGATGCTTCCCTACATTATCTTCCAAGGTCTTTCTGGTTTTGGTTCTTATATTTAGATCTTTGATCCATCTTGAGTTGATTTTTGTATAAGGTGTGAGATGGTATTCTTCTCTCATTCTTTTGAATATGGATATCCAGTTCTCCAAGCACCACTAGTTGAATAGGCCATTCTCTCCCAACTGAGTGGGCTTGGTGGCCTTATCAAATATCAGATGACTGTATATGCGAGGATCTATATCAGAACTCTCAATTTGGTTCCACTGATCAGTATGTCTATCCTTGTGCCAATACCATGCAGTTTTGAGCACTGTAGCTTTGTAGTATGTTTTACATCAGATACTGTGATACCTCCAACTTCAATTTTTTTGTTCAATATGTGTTTGGTGATTTGGGGCCTCTTACCTTTCCAAATATATTTTGTAGTTAGTTTTTCCAGTTCCTTAAAAAACACAGTGTTGATTTTTATTGGGATTGCATTATATCTGTAGATTAGTTTGGGTAAGATAGACATCTTGATGATGTTTAGACTTCCTATCCATGAACAGGGATATTCTTCCATTTATTAAGTCTTCTTTGATTTCCTTTAACAGTGTTGTGCAGTTTTATGCATATAAGTCTTTTGTATCTTTAGTTAAATTTATTCCTCAGTATTTGATTCTTTTAGTTACTATTGTAAATGGTATTTTTTCTTGATTTCCTCCTCAGATTGCTCATTATTGGTGTACAGAAATGCTACTGATTTTTTAGCATTGATCTTATAGCCTGTGACATTACTGAGCTCCTTTATAAGTTCTAGAAGCTTTGTTGTAGATTTCTCAGGGCTTTCTACGTATAGGATCATGTCTTCTGCAAATAATGAAATTTTTACTTCTTCTTTTCCAATTTGGATGCTTTTATATCTTTATCTTGTCTCAGTGCTCTAGCAAGTAATTCTAAGACAATGTTAAATAGGAGTGGTGATAGTGGGCATCCTTGTCTTGTTCCCAATCTCAGAGGGAAGGCTTTTAGGATTTCACCATTGAAAATGATGTTAGCTTTGGAATTTTTCATATATACCCTGTATCATATTCAGATAGTGTCCTTCTATTCCTATCTTTTGCAGTGCTTTTATCAGGAAAGAGTGCTGTATTATGTCGAATGCTTTTTCTGCATCCACAGAGATGATCATGTGATTTTTTTTCTTTCAATCTGTTTATGTGGTGTATTACATTGATTGATTTTCTTATATCGAATCATCCTTGCATACCCAGGATGAAACCCACTTGGTCATGGTGTATAATCCTTTTGATATGCTGTTGAATGTGATTAGCAAGTATTTTGTTGAGGATTTTAGCATCTAGGTTCATTAGAGAAATTGGTCTGTAATTTTCCTTTCTGGTGGTATCTTTTTTTGGCTTTGGTATTAGGGCAATGTTGGCATCATAAAATGAGTTAGGCAATGTTCCTTCCCTTTCTATTTTTGGAAAGAGCTTAAACAGGATTGGTGTTAGTTCTTTCTGGAATGTTTGGTAGAATTCAGCTGTGAAGCCATCTGGTCCTGGGCTCTTCTTAGTTGGGAGGTTTTTGATGGCTGAGTCTATCTCTTGTAATTGTACTGCTGAGCTCATCAATTTCTTCTTTCATTAATATAGGCTGTTTGTGAGTTTCTAGAAACTTGTCCACTTCCTCTAATTTATCATTCTTGTTGGCATATAATTTTTCAAAGCATCCTCTTATGATACTCTTTATTTCTGTGTGGTCAGTAGTGATAGCCCCTTGCTCATTTCTTATTTGGTGTATTTGCATCTGTTCTCTCTTTTTCTTTGTTAGTCTGGTAAAGGTTTTGTCAATTTTATTGATTTTCTTGAAGAATCAGCTTTTGGTTTTGTTTATTTTTTCTAGTGCTTTCTTATTCTCTATTTCATTTAGTTCTGCTCTAATCTTTGTTATTTCCTTCTTTCTACTTCCTTTAGGTTTAGTTTGTTATTGTTTTTCCAATTCCTCCAGGTGTGTAGTTAGGTCTTCAATTTTAGCTCTTTCTCTTTTTTAAATTATCTATTTATGGCTATGAACTTCCCTCTCAGGACAGTTTTGGCTGCATCCCATAAGTTTTGATTGGTTGTGTTGTCATTTTCATTAGTTTCAAGGTAGTTACTGATTTCTTTTGAGATTTCCTCCTTGAACCACTGTTTGTCTAAGAGTGTGTTGTTTAACTTCCATATCTTTGTGCCTAATCTGTTTCTCTGGCCCTTAGTGATTTCCAATTTCATTTCATAGTGATCGGAGAAATTACTTTGTATAATCTCAACCTTTCTGAATTCATTGAGATTTGTTCTGTGGCCTAGCATTTGGTCTACCTTGGAGTATGATCCATGTGCACTCAAGAATAATGTAAATCCTACTCTATTTGGGTTTAGTGTTCTCTATATGTCTAGTATGTCCAGGTCCTCTAATGTATTATTCAGAGTCTTTGTTTCTTTATTGATTCTCTGTCTAGATGTTCTGTTTAATAGTGATAATGGTGTATTAAATCCCCCCACTATAATTGTGGAGGCATTTATTTCTCCACTTTGTTTTTCCATAGATTGCCTCATGTATTTTGAGGCACCTTGATTAGGTGCATAAATGTTTATGATTGTTCTGTCTTCTTGTGAGATTACCCCTTTTACTAATATATAGTGTCCATCTCGTACAAAAGTTTTGCACTTAAAGTCCATTTTGTCTGATATTAGGATAGCTACTCCTGCCCTTTTTTGGCTATTGTTTGCCTGTAAAATTGTTTTCCAGCCATTCACTTTCAGCCTCCTTGAATCCCTGGGTCAAAGGTGGGTTTCTTGTAGACAGCATATAGATGGATCATATTTCCTTATCCATTCTGCCAATCTGTGTCTCTTGACTGGTGAGTTTAATCCATTAACATTCAGTGTTATTACTCGCAATGAATTCTTACATCAGCCACATTTTCTTTGGGTTAATGTATGTCATATGTTGTTTTTATTTTTCTTTTTGTCTTTTTAGTTGTTCTTACACTGTCCTCCAACTCTCTCTTCCCCTGTTTTTCCTTTCAACTTGTAGAACTTCCTTTAGTATTTCTTGAAGTGCAGGTTTCTTATTGGCATACTCTCTTAATTTCTGTTTATCTGTGAATATTTTGAACTCTCCATCATTTTTGAATGGCAGTTTTGTTGGATAGAGAATTTGTGGCTGGAAGGTTTTTTCTTTTAGTACTTTGACTATGTCATACCACTGTCATCTTGCTTCCTTGGTTTCAGATGTGAAATCAGCACTTAATCTTATTGTGCTTCCCTTGTATGTGATGGTTCTCTTTTTTCTTGCTGCCTTGAGTATTTTCTCTTTGTCTTGAGCACTGGACATTTTGACAAGTATATGTTTTGGAGTTGGCCTGTTAGGATTTATACTGATTGGGGTGCACTGTGCTTCCTGGACATGTACATCCATTTCTCTCAATAGGGTTGGGATGTTTTCAGCCATTATTTCCTTCAACACTCCTCCTGTTCCCTTTCCCTTCTCTTCTCCTTCTGGGATGCCCATAATGCATATGTTGTGCATTTTGTGTTGTCGGTTAAATCCCTGAGTCCCTGCTGGATTTTTTCTATCTTTTTATCTATCTGTTCTACTATCTGTTTGATTTCAGATGTATTGTCTTTCACATCTCTAATTCTTTCTTCTGCCTGTTCAAATCTGCTGTTATGTGAATCCAGCATCTTTTTGATTTCTTGGATTGTGCCATTGATCACCATCATATCCGTTATCTTTATGTGTATGTTTACAATTTCTTCAGTATGTTCTCCCAGTGTCTTCTTAATATTCTTAATCTCTTCCTTCACTTCATTAAGTTGGTCCATGATATTTGTTTGGAAAGCTTTGATTAGCTGTTCGATGTTATGTATCTCTTCCTGGTTTTTAGTTTTTTCATTGGACTGGTCCATGTCTTCCTGTTTCTCAGTGTGGTTTGTAATTTTTTGTTGCCCTCTAGTCATCATTTTATCTTGATGGGTTTATTCAGTTGATTAGCTTCTCTCTCTGCTCTAGAGTTTTATTTAGCTGGTGGTTCTGTGTGTGTGTTAAGTTTTGTCTTTGACACTTTGTTCTTCTTATTTCATTTCCTTGCTTCTTTCTATGTTCCCTTGAAGCCAACAGATCAGGGCTAGAGGAATCGAAAGATGTGAGGAAGGAAGAAGGATAATAGTAATATTGATCAAAGTTAGAAGAGGAGCAGTATAAGACTTAGTAAAATGAATATTTAACTCATGTAGGCAGTGTAGAGTAATAGTAAAAAAAGTGGAGTACCTACAATGGACTAGGAAACTGAATAGAGGAAAATATATATAATGATTTAGAAGGCCAAAATGATGAGGAGAGAGAGAAAGACTAAAGAAAGGGCTGAAAGGAAAAAGTTAATAATAATACAAAAAAGAAGAAAACAGAATAGATACAATAGAAATTGACACCCTTGAAGTTGTGGGCTAATGAAAAATGGTGGTATGTAAGAACTACAACAGAAAGCAGCAGGCTGAAAGATGAAGGAAAGAAAAGAGATACCATTGGGAGACAAAATCAAAATAGACCGAGAATGGGAAATCACAGAAGAAGTACAGCAAAGAAGAGACAAGGTAGCAGCACCTAATTTTAAAAGAAAAAAAAATAAAAAGAAAGAAAAAAGGGTGGGACAGGAAAGAGGAAAGTAAAGCAAGAGACAAAAAATAAACCAAGAAAAACCAACCAACCACACAAGCAAGCAGTCAAACAAAGCTAAGGAAGAAAAGTGTTCCTTCCTGGGCCCTTGTGGAACCTCTCAGCCTGCTTGTGTTCATCAATCAATTGCCCTGCAAGGTTCTATCTGCAGGTTTTGAGGCAGAGTTTAGCAATTAAACTAAGTTTAAAAAATTTCTTTTTTTTTAAAAAAAAAATGACTGTCTTCTTTTTTTTGGAGAAATAAGGGACCCAAAATGCCTCTTCTAGACCACCCCTTTCACTGAGGGTATCCTAAATAGGCTTGTGGAAACTAATCAAGCACTTCCCACTTCCTGGCCTCCCCAGAGGACTTGAACCTCTGCTTTTTATCAGTGCAGAACGATAAAATTGGCTGACTCAGCCCCCTCCAGAGCCAAGCCTCTGTATCACTGGGCCCTTAGGTAAATCAGGCTTCCTCAGCAGATTCGCCTCTCCCCTCAGCCTGGTGCTGCTTTAAGCCAGCTTATTTGCTCCCCAAAGCCGTGAGAGGGTCCAGGCACCCAAACCCACAGAATGAAACCCCTCTCCACCTTCTGTCAGAACCCTCCCACTCTCAGAGATGTTCCTTCTCACCGGGTTGCCAGCGGGAGTCGCAGCTCGTCCCAGCCTTTTCCCCTGAGGTTGGGCTCAGCCATCTGTGTTGACTACCACAGCCAGGGGATAAACTCATGAATCTTTCCTGAGCAATCCACCTCCCCAACCAGCTCCCTCCAGATCAATGTTCCCAAGGTTCTCTCTCCATGCACCCCCAGCACAGACCACTAAGGCAGGATCCTGTACCAATCAGCCATCCTCCGAGACTGAGTTAGTGAGTATCCTCCTAAACCAATGCCATCTTGCCCTTCACTCTCTAATGTATTTTTTTTTTAATTTTTTATATTTAATTTTTTAAATTTTATTTTTATATTTTAAAAGATGTTTAAATCTAGGTGGAGCTGCAATTCCTACCCTACAGCTCAATGGACTCATCCAAGTCACCTGATGAGGAGACAACGATGGGCAATGGCCATCCCAGGGAATGGAGAGGGCCTACATCTGCAGGCAGGATCATCCCACCCACCATATCCATGAGATATAAGCCCTCTCTCACTTGGAGTTGGAGTGGACATCACCATCCCAGTCGCCTCTGGATTGGGGGAAGAACTATGGACTAGAGTGGACTTGATGGTATTCTCTTGTTCACATATGGTGATTCTAGCAATGCAAGAAATTATAACAATGAGGTGGAGCCAGTGGTCACTTGACACTTTTGGGGTAGGGAGGGGATGAGCAGTTGAAATACAGGGGCTTCTTTGGGAGTTGGAGGTTATCCTGAGTTCTGTTGTGGCAACGGATGTAGGCCATTTTAAAATCCGCACACACCACTAAGAACCGAGTGGGAGAGAGTGTGGTCTACAGTGTGAACTGTGGTCTATGGTTGGTGGCAAGGCTCCAGGATGTGTAAGTTCATTGAGGGTGGTGGGCCACACTGTGGGAGATGTTTGTGTGGGATGTGGTGGGAGGTGTGGGAGGTGGGCAACATGGGAATCCCAGTGGGTTCCATGTAATATTTTGGGTAATCTAAGCACCTCTTAAAATATATGTATATATATATATATATATATATAACATTTTTGTAAGCAAATACACATATATGCATATATATTTATATATCATTTTGCAAATGTTTGTATGTATTGTGAGAATTTTGATTCTTACCCATAATAAAAAAAAATAAAAAAAAATAAAAAAAGATGTTTAGATTACATAAATGTTACACAAAAATTACAAGGATTCCCTTGTTCCCCACCTCCCATAACATCCCACATAAACATCTTTCATTAGCGTGGCACATCACCTGCATTTTTTTTTTTTTTTAATTTATTTTATTTTTTTTTATTATGGGTAAAAATCAAAATTCTCACAATACACACAAACATTTGCAAAATGATACATAAATATATATGCATATATGTGTATTTGCTTACAAAAATGTTATTTTTTATATATATATATACATATATTTTAAGAGGTGCTTAGATTACCTAAAATATTATACGGAACCCACTCGGATTCCCATGTTGCCCACCTCCCACACCTCCCACCACATCCAACACAAACATCTGCATTTTTAATCTCATTCCATCATGTTTTTCATTCCCATAACATCTGTTACTTTTCTTTGCAGGCTTTCAAATTGTTTTTTATGCTCACTCTGTGTCTTCTTAATACTTTTTATCTTTCTAGTCATATTTTCTTTCAATCTTTGAATTGGTTTAGGAGAATTCTGTGATCATCTTTAATTAATTGTCTTAAATCCTGTATCTCTTCAGGATATTAAGTTTATTCCTTTAGCTGCACCATCTCTTCCTGTTTCCTAGATTGGCTTATAATTTTTCACTGATGTGTAGGCATCTGAATATGTTGGTGAATTTACTCTGATGGCCAATCTCTCTCTCTTGCCTATTGTTTTTATTCACAACTTTTCTTTGATATATGGTTCAAGTTATTTTGAGCCTTTAAAATTACCCAGCTTACATTATCAAAATTGGGCCAAAGACTCACTAAAGTGGCACAGGCTTTCTCCCAGCAGTTAGGTTACAGGAAGACTCAAAAGCAGCTTTTGTCCATGCAATTTCCAGAATGGCCAGCAGATGGCTTTTGTGGACACACCTTTCCAAGGAGGTGTATCTCTTCATTTTCTTGTATCCGTCTGGCCAGAGCCAAGTTTCAAAGTGGGCTCTGCTGGCTGAATTCACTGACAAGAGCCCCCCTCCCTTTTCTCTTGTAACAGCTGACATTTAGGAAGTCTTCTGTTCCCTTCTCAGTTGGCTGTAGTTAGCCAATGGTTTTACACTTGCATAATATCTTCAGGGTGGTGGAGGGGAGTCCATCCCAGCTACTGTGGGGTTTTGGTAACTCACATTTGTTGTTTTGGATTCTTTGTCTCTCAGTCCCTAACATCCCGGGAATTGTGTAGCACTGTTCTATTCTGCTGACCCCCAAAGCAGTTCCCTCAGATAGTTTTTTGCTTTTTCCCCATTGTTTTTATGTGAGTTGAGCCCTGCCTGCCTACTCTGATGCAATCTTCCCATAACTCCTGTAATGTATTTTTAATTTCATCCATTGTGTCTTTCATTTACATAAGCTCTGTTATTTTTCTATTCAAGCTTTCAGTTTCTTCTTTGTGCTTACCCAGTGTTTTCTTAATGTCCTTCATATCTATCCATATTTTCCTTCCAGCCCTTGACTTGATTTAGGAGATTTGTTTAAACATCTTTGATTCATTGTCTGAACTTCTTTGTCTCATCCGGCATTTTGATTTGTTCCTTTATCTGGGCCATATCTTCCTTTTTCTTAGTATGGATTGTAATTTTTACTGATTTCTGAGCGTCTGATTATGATGGTGAGTTTACTCTGATGATCCATTTCATTCTCTTGCCTAGGAATTTATTGCCCTGTGGCATTGTGTTACAGCTCTTCTTTGATTCTTACTTCAACTTATCCTAGCTATTTAAAATTCCTCCTGTTTAACTCATCAAAACAGGGCCAGGGACCCACAAATGGGGTGCAAACAGTTTCTAAGGGCTTGCGGAGGAGTACAGTAAAGACACCAAAAGACAGTCCATTTTTATTCCTAGAGGTGTATTTTCCTGGCCTTCCAGCAGATGGTGATATTCAGCAAAACCTCTCTGCTCAAATGTTTGGTGGAATGTGTTCCCTGTAACAAGGTCTGGGTGGGTAGTAATGATGCTATATAAGAAAAAGAATCCCTTCTGGGCAGTATATTCAGCGCCAAACCTGGCAATTCAAACTTGAGAAACTGAAGATGCTCTCATCACTTTTCCCAGGGAGGAAAAAGATTTCCACTCCCCTCTATGATGGCAGTAGCCCTCCCAGCAGTAAGGATGTTTGAGAAAGCAGGCTATCCTCAACTCTCTCCTGGGGTAAATAAAATAACGCAGATGCACCCAGCTTGCAATGTTGGAAATCATGGGATCGAGTAGACCAAGTTTGCCAGCCAAAAGCTGCATCAACACTTTTTTATTTTTTCATTTTTTTAATTTTTTATTGTGGGTAAAAATAAAAATTTTCACAATACATACCAATATTTGTAAAATGATATATAAATATATATGCATATAAGTGCATTTGCTTACAAAAATGTTATTTATATATATATAAATATATTTTAAGAGGTGCTTAGATTACCTAAAATATTACACGGAAACCACTGGGATTCCCATGTTGCCCACCTCCCACACCTCCCACCACATTCCACACAAACATCTCCCACAAGTGTGGGCCACCACCCTCAATGGACTTACACATCCTGGGGCCTTGCCACCAACCATAGACCACAGTTCACATCATAGACCACACTCTCTCCCACACCATTCTGAGTGGTGTGTGCTGATTTAAAATGACCTACATCCGTTGCCACAGCGGTACTCAGGAAAACCTCCAAATCCCGAAGAATCCCCTGTATTTCAACTGCTCGTCCCCTCCCTGCCCCAAAAGTGTCAAGTGGCCACTGGCTCCACTTCATTGTTATAATTTCTTCCATTGCTAGAATCACCATATGTGTACAACAGAATACCATCAAGTCCACTCTAGTCCATAGTTCTTCCCCCAATCCTGAGGGGACTGGGATGGTGATGTCCACTCCAACTCCAAGTGAGAGAGGGCTTATATCACATGGATATAGTGGGTGGGATGATCCTGCCTGCAGATGCAGGCCCTCTCCATTCCCTGGGCTGGCCGTTGCCCATCGTTGTCTCCTCGCCAGGTGACTTGGATGAGTCCATTGAGCTGTAGGGTAGGAGTTGCAGCTCCAATGACATTCCACGCACACCTGGCACATAGGTAGGCCAGAAGCTCCAGTCTCTGGAAGTATACCTAAAAACTCCAGCATCACATATAGGTTTGAATAAAAAGGACTGATGAACCATGTGCAGGGAGGACTTATTTGAGTCCAATTCTGTCACTCTCAGCAGCACAGATTCTAAAATAGAGCCTACAGATAAGGCGTCAGTCTCTGGGGCTATCCCCCCTTATATAGGACCTGAGTGTCTCCAGGGCTCTCAGGAGACCCTCTGTGTGGGGTGATGGGCACTTAGATGTTCTATGAGCTCCTACTGAGGTGTGCGTAAGAGTTACCTCTGGGATGACCTCCCGACACTCTTTGAAGTCTCTTGACCACTTGAACTAATTTGTCTTTACTTTTTCCCCTTTTTATTCAAGGTCTTTTTCCAGTTGTGTTGCCAGTTGGCACTTGGTATTAATCCCTCATTGCCAGGGAAGCTCATCCCCGGGAGTCATGTCCCACGTTGGGGGGGAAGGTAATGCATTCATGTGCTCAGTTTGGCTTAGAGAGAGGCCACATTTGAGCAAGAAAGAGGCTCTCAGGTGGCAACCCTTAGGCACCCCACAACTGCAGGCCAAGTCTCAGTTACAAGAGCAAAGACACACAAGGGTAATCATCAACAAAAAGAACACATCAGTGGGTCACCCTCTTTTGACAGACACTGTCCCTGCGCTCAGAGGACTATTGCTGCTCCCTTGGAGACTGTGGCAGAGCTCTCCAGGCTAGGAATTCAGATTCCCTCATTTATTGTGTGATTGTCCATCCATCATACCATGCCCCATCTTTTGATCTTTTGAACGATTTTGTTTATCTTTCATGTATATTCGGATGAACTCATTCCCATGAAACCCCCCTCCCAGACACTCCCCACCAATAATCTCCTGCAGTACCCATTGTAACCCTTCTGTGATCCAAATCCTCCATGAACATGGAGTCCATAAAATAACCAAATACACTTAGTAGGAAAAAGAAACAACTATGATAAGCTTACATGCAAGAGACAAATACAAGGAAACTCAGGGAAAAAAAAAAAACAAGGAAAAAAAACAAAAACAAATAATCAAACAAAAAACAAAACAAAACTAAATATAATTAGCGAATAGGGACATTCAAAAAAATGGGGAAAAAAGCAAAAGAAATGCCTTTTATAAATATATATATATGAGTTTTTTTTCCTCGCCCCCCCCTTTTTTTCCTTCCTTTTATCACTGTGTTATCAGATGTCCGGTGTGCTGTGACACCTTCCACCTCTCAATCCCCATTGTCTCCCAATTTTTCATTTAATTTTCAAAGAAGTTTTAGGTCACAGCAAAGTCACACACGGAGTGCCGGAGACTCCCAGATACCAAACCACCCCCCCTTCCCCACCCCATAGTAAACCCCCACCTTTTTTTTTTTGGATGTTAGCATTGTTATAACTGTTATACAGATAGCAAAATATAGCAACTAAACATTGCCAATGATTTACAGTATAGTTTACAATTTATATTATGCATTTTAATAATTTTGATGATATTTACCATGTCCTGTGTCCATTACTGTAAGGTAATGAAAAACCTGCCCCATGACCACCAAGTACCCCATTAGATCTTGACTGTTCCCTTCCCGCCAGCCCCACAGGGCCCATGATACCACCCTATCCCAACCCATGGAATGTCAAGATTCACAGTTACATGCCCTGGGAATTTGAACCTGCCCTTCCTAATCCACCCACCTGACAGCGCTGCACCACCAAACCCAGGAACACCACCACCCCTTTACACCATCCTCCAACATGCAACCACACTCTATCCCTTTACCATAGATTATGTCCATATGGGAAATGGCTCAAAGCCTACTCTTCTCTTACTCTCTCTTGTTAACCTATCTTTCAGACAATGGTTCTCAGAGACTGCTCAATTTCCTCAGGTCAGATCAGTGAGGTCATATACTGTTCATCCATCAGTGCCTGGCTTGCTTCACTCAACATAAGGTCTTCAAGATTCATCCACGTTATTCCATGTGTTAGCACTTTGTTCCTTCTTATAGCTGAGTAATATTCCATTGTACGTATGTGCCACATTTTGCTTATCCATTCATCGGTTGATGGGCACCTGGGCTGATTCCAAATTTTGGCAATGGTGAACAATGCCGCTATGAACATTGGTGTGCATATATCTGTTTGTATCTTTGCTTTCAGTTCTTCTGGGTATATACCCAGCAGTGGAATTGCTGGATCATACGGAAGATCTATTGCTAGTTTTCTGAGGAACTGCCAAATTGTTCTCCACAGTGGCTGGGCCATACCACAGTCCCATCAGCAGTGGATGAGGGTTCCTATTCCTCCACATCCTCTCCAACATTTAGTGTCTCCTGTTTTTTTAATAGCTGCCATTCTGATGGGTGTAAGATGGTATCTCATTGTAGTTTTGATTTGCATTTCCCTGATAGCAAACGATGTTGAGCATTTCTTCATGTGCTTTTTAGCCATTTGTATTTCTTCCTTGGAGAAGTGTCTTTTCAGGTCACTTGCCCATTTTTTAAATGGGTTGTTTGTCCTTTTATTTTCAAGGTGTAGGATTTCTTTATATATGCAGGATATTAGACTCCTATCAGACATATGGTTGCCAAATGTTTTCTCCCATTGGGTAGGCTGCCTTTTTATTTTCTTAATAAGATTCTTTGAGGTTCAGAAGTTTTTAATTTTTAGGAGATCCCATTTATCTATTTTTTCTCTTGCTGCTCGTGCTTTGGCTGTGAAATTCCTGAAACCACTTCCTATTACAAGGTCCTGTAGATGCTTCCCTACATTATCTTCCAAGGTCTTTATGGTTTGGGCTCTTATATTTAGATCTTTGATCCATCTTGAGTTGATTTTTGTATAAGGTGGAGATGGTATACTTCTCTCATTCTTTTGGATATGGATATCCAGTTCTCCAAGCACCACTTGTTAAAGAGGCCATTCTCTCCCAACTGAGTGGGCTTCCTGGCCTTGTCAAATATCAGATGACTGTATATGCGAGGATCTATATCAGAACTCTCAATTCGGTTCCATTGGTCAGTAGGTCTATCCTTGTGCCAATACCACGCAGTTGTGATCATTGTAGCTTTGTAGTATGTTTTAAAGTCAGGTAGTGTGATACTTACAACTTCATTTTTCTTTTTCAATATGTCTTTGGCAATTCAGGGCCTCTTGCCTCTCCAAATATATTTTGTGGTTTGTTTTTCCAGTTCCTTAAAAAATACAGTGTTGCCTTTCATTGGGATTGCATTAAATCTCTAGATTATTTTGGGTAGGATAGACATCTTGATGATGTTTAGTCTTCCTATCCATGAACAGGGAATATTTTTCCATTTATTTAAGTCTTCTTTGATTTCCTTTAACAGTGTTGTGTAGTTTTCTGTATGTAAGTCCTTTACATCTTTAGTTAAATTTATTCCTAGGTATTTGATTCTTTTATTTACTATTGTAAATGGTATTTTTTTCCTGATTTCCTCCTCAGTTTGCTCATTATTGGTGTACAGAAATGCTACTGATTTTTGAGCGTTGATCTTTTAGCCTGCAACATTACTGAACTCCTTTATAAGTTCTAGAAGCCTTGTTGTAGATTTCTCAGGGCTTTTTATGTATAGGATCATGTCATCTGCAAATAATGAAATTTTTACTTCTTCTTTTCCAATCTGGATGCCTTTTATGTCCTTTTCTTGTCTCAGTGCTCGTGCAAGTACTTCTAAGACAATGTTAAATAGGAGTGGTGATCGTGGGCATCCTTGTCTAGTTCCTGATCTCAGAGGGAAGGCTTTTAGGATTTCACCATTGATAATGATGTTATCTTTGGGTTTTTCATATATACCCTTTATCATTTTCAGAAAGTTTCCATCTATTCCTATCTTTTGTAGTGTTTTTATGAGGAAAGAGTGCTGTGTTTTGTCGAATGCTTTTTCTGCATCTATAGAGATGATCATGTGATTTTTTTTCTTTCAATCTGTTTATGTGGTGTATTACATTGATTGATTTTCTTATATTGAACCATCCTTGCATACCTGGGATGAAACCCACTTGGTCATGGTGTATAATCCTTTTGATATGTTGTTGAATGCGATTAGCATGTATTTTGTTAAGGAGTTTAGCATCTAGGTTCATTAGAGAAATTGGTCTGTAATTTTCCTTTCTGGTGGTATCTTTATTTGGTTTTGGTATTAGGGTAATGTTGGCATCATAGAATGAGTTAAGCAATATTCCTTCTACTTCTATTTTTTGGAAGAACTTAAGTAGAATTGGTGTTAGCTCTTTCTGGAATGTTTGGTAGAATTCAGCTCTGAAGCCATCTGATCCTGGACTCTTCTTAGTTGGGAGGTTTTTGATGACTGAGTCTATCTCCTTACTTGTAATCGGACTGTTGAGGACATCTATTTCTTCTTTCATCAATGTAGGCTGTTTGTGGGTTTCTAGAAACTTGTCCATTTCCTCCAAATTATCATTCTTGTTGGCATATAATTTTTCAAAGTATCCTCTTATGATACTCTTTATTTCTGTGGGGTCAGTAGTGATATCATCTTGCTCATTCCTTATTTTAGGTATTTGCATCTGTTCTTCCTTTTTCTTTGTTAGTCTAGCTAAGGGTTTGTCAATTTTATTGATATTCTCTAAGAACCAACTTTTGGTTTTCTTTATTGTTTCCAGTGCTTTCTTATTCTCTATTTCATTTAGTTCTGCTCTAATCTTTGTTACTTCCTTCTTTCTACTTCCTTTTGGTTTAGTTTGTTGTTGTTTTTCCAATTCCTCGAAGTGTGCAATTAGGTCTTCAATTTTAGCTCTTTCTTCTTTTTTAATATATGAATTTATGGCTATGAACTTCCCTCTCAGGACTGCTTTTGCTGCATCCCATAGGTTTTGATATGTTGTGTTGTCGTTTTCATTAGTTTCAAGGTAGTTACTGATTTCTTTTGAGATTTCATCTTTGACCCACTGTTTGTCTAAAGCGTGTTGTTTAACTTCCATATCCTTGTGCCTAACCTGTTTCTCTGGCCCTTAGTGATTTCCAACTCCATTCCGTTGTGGTCAGAGAAATTACTTTGTATAATCTCAATCTTTCTGAATTCATTGAGTGTTGTTCTGTGGCCTAGCATGTGGTCTATTTTGGAGTATGTTCCATGTGCACTCGAGAAGAATGTAAATCCCGCTGTATTTGGGTGTAGTGTTCTGTATATGTCTATTAAGTCCATGTCTTCTAATATATTGTTGAGTGCCCTAATTTCTTCATTGATTCTCTGTCTAGATGTTCTGTCTAATGATGATAGTGGTGTGTTGAAGTCCCCTGCTATAATTGTAGAGGCATTTATTTCTCCTCTTAGTTTTTCCAGAGTTTGCCGCATGTATTGTGAGGCACCCCGATTAGGTGCGTAAATGTTGATGATTGTTCTCTCTTCTTGAGAGAGTACTCCTTTTACTAATATGTAGTGTCCATCTTTGTCTCTTACAATAGTTTTGCATTTAAAGTCTATTTTGTCTGATATTAGAATAGCTACTCCTGCCCTTTTTTGGCTATTGTTAGCTTGTAAAATGGTTTTCCAGCCATTCACTTTCAGCCTCCTTGAATCCCTGGGTCGAAGGTGGGTTTCTTGCAGACAGCATATAAATGGATCGTATTTTCTTATCCATTCTGCCAATCTGTGTCTTTTGATTGGTGAATTTAATCCATTTACATTCAGTGTTATTACTAGTAACGAATTTCTTACTTCAGCCATTTTTTCTTTGGGTTAATGTATGTCATATATTGTTTTGTTTCTCTTTTTGTCTTTTCAGTTGTTTTTAAACTCTCCTCCAACTCTCTCTCCCTGTTTTTTTTCTTTCAACTTGTAGAGATTCCATTAGTATTTCTTGAAGTGCTGGTTTCTTCTTGACATACTCTCTTAATTGCTGTTTATCTGTGAATATTTTGAACTCTCCCTCATTTTTGAATGCCAATTTTACTGGATAGAGAATTCGCGGCTGGAAGTGTTTTTCTTTTAGTATTTTGACTATGTCATACCACTGTCTTCTTGCAGCCATGGTTTCAGCTGAGAAATCAGCACTTAATCTTATTGTGCTTCCCTTGTATGTGATGGTTCTCTTTTCTCTTGCTGCCTTGAGTATTTTCTCTGTCTTGAGCATTGGACATTTTGACAAGTATATGTCTTGGAGTTGGCCTGTTGGGATTTATAGTATTTGGGGTGCGCTGTGCTTCCTGGATCTGCACATCCATCTCTCTCAATAGAGTTGGGAAGTTTTCAGCCATTACTTCCCTCAACACTCCTTCTGTTCCCTTTCCCTTCTCTTCTCCTTCTGGGATGCCCATAATATGTATGTTTGTGTGTTTTGTATTATCAGTTAATTCCCTGAGTCCATGCTGGATTTTTTCTATCTTTTTTCTATCTGTTCTACTATCTCTTTGATTTCAGCTGTATTGTCTTCCACATCACTAATTCTTTCCTCTGCCTGTTCAAATCTGCTGCCATGTGAGTCCAGCATCTTTTTCATTTCTTGGCTTGTCCCATTGTTCACCATCATATCCATTACCTTTTTAGGCATGTTTGCTATTTCTTCAGTATATTCTCCCAGTGTTTTCTTTGTATCCTTAATCTCTTCCTTCAGTTCTTTGAGTTGGTCCATGGTATTTGTTTGGATAGCTTTGATTAGTTGTTCGATGTACTGCATTGCTTCCTGGTTTTTATTTTGTGCACTGGACTGGTCCATGTTTTCCAGTTTCTCAGAGTCATTTGATTTTTTTTGTTGCCCTCTGGCCATCATATTATCTTGATGGGTTTATTCAGTTGATTAGCTTTTCTCTATGCTCTAGAGTTTTATTTAGCTGTTGGTTCTCCTTGTGAGTTAAGTTTTCTCTTTGGCAGTTTTTCTTCTTATTTTATTTCCTTACTTCTTTCTATGTTCCCATTCCGTCCACACCATTGATCCGTGCAGATAGATGTCCCAAGCTTCTCACTCCATGTGTGCACAGCACAGACCCCCGGGCAGGACCCCGTCCACAATCTGTCTTGCTCTGGGAGTTTGCAGTGTGTGCCCTCCTACAGTAATGCCATCTTGGCCTCCTCCATCAACAGCTTTTGACCTTCCCTCTCTGCTTTCATGGGAAAATGGACGCCTGCAGCTCTATCAGTCTGCAGTGGTCCACCAAGGACCAGTGGAACTGATGCTGTCTGCTCAGAGAGTGGGGTTTGGGTGCCAGCAGCAACAGCTGTGCTGGTTGGTTATTCACAGATATTCATGACAGTCTCCTTCTCTTCTCTGTTTTCTCTTCTCTTCTGCCCTTTCCTCCACTGGTCTCCTGAGCCTTAGAAAAGTTATTACATTTCCTGCCTGTCTCTAGCTATTTTTCTGGGAAAGAAGTGATCCTTATAACTCTTTAATACTCCATCTTCCATCTTCATGTTTATAGCCTACTAAGAAATATCTATCCTCATACCTCTTTCGCAGACCTCTTCATCACCAATTATCCAATCATTTTCCTTCCAAGTCCCTGACCATCAAGCCAAATCACTGGTTATAGTCCATGAATCAGTGTACAAATGCACCACTGACCTTAATCTCCTTCCAAGCAAAATGAACAACCAGGTGCACTGATTGAACTTCTGCTCACTGGGAGGATTTCCCCTCACCACTGTTCTTCAGGGACATCCCAGAAATGAGCTGAAGTACTGCAGCTGTCCACTTTCAGATGGAACTTGCATATCATGCAGAGCCATCTATAAACCAGGCCCAAGGCTTCTATTCTTCTTTCAACTGGAAGTAAGGAACTTTGCAAGAGACCATAGATAAGGGCTGAGAGAGAAAAGGTAGTGTGGCAAGAGTGGGGCCCATGAGTATTTGGGTCACTTCCTCATGTAAATTACTTGTGACTTCAGGACCTGCTTGAGCCCTTTCTTGTGATTACCACTTCCATTTTATGATGGCATGCTCCTATGCATACCCAACTTTATGGTTTGACAGGTCAGACAACACCCAACTCATGATAAAGTGAATTTATTTGGGGTAAAAGCTTACAGTCCTTAGGCTTTGAAAATGTCCAAATAAGGGCATCATCAGAGATGGTTTCTCACTAAAGATCAGCTGTTAGTAGATCCTGGAGCCCTGCCTCATGGCGAGGAAAGATGTTGGGCCTGCAGGTCTCTTTCTACTTTCTCCTTGCGCTCATCTGTGGGAAATAAGGCATCTCTCCCTGGGTATCATCTCCTGTGCTTCTCAGGGCTTCTCTATCTTTCTGAAGTTGTAGGTGAACATGGAATCCTCTCTTTCACATGGCAGGGTCAAAATGACAGAGCTCCCTTTCTCTGGGTCTCTTCATTCTCTGTGTTGTCTCAGTTTATATAAGACCTAGGAAGAGGGCAAAGACCCAACCTGGTTAACGCTTCACTGATGAAATTCAACCAAAAGCACTAAAGATAATTGAAAAGGGTCCCTTAATTGAATCTAATGCAATCAAAGGACCCCACACCCATAGTACTGGATTAGTTCAAGAACATTATTTTTTCTGGGATTCACAAAATTCAAACCACCACAATCTGCAATGTGATTTGCCTAAAGGGACCTGCCAGAAGCTCCAGACAGCAACTCTGTTTGCCACTGGATGATATGGTTAAGTGTCAGTAGCTTGCACAGCAGCCTGCACTTGCTGTAAAGCCTCCACTTGTTCTGGTGTCCACTTAAAACTAGCAGTTTTTCTGGTTACTCAGTAAATGGGCTGGAGTATCACACTTAAATGAGAAGTATGCTGTCCCCAAAATCCAAAGAAGCCTCCTGGGCATTGTACCTCATTTTTGGTCATAGGAGAGGCCAGATGCAACAAATTATCCTTCACCTAAGAAGAGATGTATTGATATGCCCAATACACTGGAAACCTAGTAATTTCATTGAGGTGAAAATTTCCTGTATTTTTGCTGGATTTATCTCCCATCCTTTGAAATGAAAATGCCTTACCAATAACTCCAGAATAATTGCTACTTCTTGCTCACTAGGTTTAAATAACATGATATCACCACTATAATGTACTAGTGTGATAGCTTTTGGGAGAGAGAGATGATCAATGTCCCTGCAGACTAGATTATTAATACAGCTGGAGAGTTGATATACCCCTGAGTTAGGACAGTGAAGGTATATTGCTGGCATTGTTCCCTGAAAGAAAACTGTTTATAGTGGTCTTTACTTACAGTGATTGAGAAAAAAAGCATTTGCAAGATCAATAGCTGCATACCAGATAGCAGGGTTGTGTTGATTTTTACAAGCAATGATAACACATCTGAAATAGCAGCTGCAATTGGAGTCAAGTTAAGTTTATGATAATCCACTGTTATACTCCAAGATCCATCTATTTTCTGCACAGATCAAATAGGAGAGTTGAATGGGGATGTGGTGGGAATCACCACCCCTGCACCCTTAAGGTCTTTGATGGAAGCATTGATCTCTGCAATCCCTCCAGGAATCTGATATTGCTTTTGATTTACTATTTTGCTAGGCTGGGGCAGTTCTAGTGGCTTCCATAATTCCTTAACATAATTTCTTAACATAATAGCTCTCATTCCACAAGCCGGGCAACCAATGTGAGGATTCTGCCAGTTTTTGAGTATGTCTATTCTAAGTATGCATTCTGGAACAGGGAAAATAACCACAGAATTGGTCCAGGGATACTGGACCCACTGTGAGATTGACATGAGCTAAAACTCAATTGACCACCTGACCTCCATAAGCCCTCACTCTGAATGCTGGACCACAGTGATAATTGCAGTCTCTTGGAATAAATATCACTTCTGAGCCAGTGTCTGATAATCTTAAAATGTATGATCATTTTCTTTTCCCTAATGCACTCTTGTCCTAATACAATGCTGTAAGTCTCTTTGTGGAAGGCTTGGAGGAAGATTAACAGTTTACATGTTTGGCAGAGTAGCAGGAGGATCCAAGGGGACCTGGACTTCCCCTCATTCAAGGTGTTCTGGGTATGTAACTGTCTCAAGTCTGGGAATTGATTAAGGGGCCATGACTCTGATTTTTTAATTCAAGTTAGACTTTTGTTCACTTGAATTAGAATTCTTCTGCTTATACAGATCAATTAGGAATTTAGTAGACTGCCTATCTATTTTACTTCTTGGTTCCCCATCATCTATTATCCAATGCCATAAGTCTCTGAATCAGACTATTTTTATTACTGCTTTGAGTCTGTTTATCATTGTGGTAGCCAAGTCCACTTTGTCTTTGGCGAATAAGTGCTGCCATTTGGCTTCTGCTGATCTGGGATCTGATCATGCCCATTGTGTTTAAGGATCCCAGGTCTATGATAGCAGTTCCCAATGTAATATCTAACCTACAGAGGAAAGCAACCACAGAATTCTTCAGGGAAGATGGAGTTAGTCTCACAAATTTATTTCTCACAGTCCCAGTGAAAGGTCTGTCTTCTGTACATTCCTGGAAAGAGGGAGCAAGTCTTATATAATAGTTCTACTAAAGCATTCCAATCTCTCTTAGCCATTGGATCCAATCATCTACATTATACCAGGGAAGTTCTCGCACTTTGACCTCAAGTAATTTCAGTCACATTTTGGTTCATGTTTAAGCCAACTACCCAAACAAACTGTTATAGCCCTTCCTAACCCCTTGATTTACAACACTGAATCCAGAATCTCTGGTAAGTGGTCCCATATCAACAAATTCAGCTGGAAGAAACTTTATATTCCTCCAATCATTATCCCACACCATTAATATCCATTCCCAAACATAATCTTCTGATATATAAATATATATAAATTGGAAAAGTTTTGCAGTTATTTTGGAGTATAGTGCACCTTCTCATAGGTCCCATTTTTTTTTTACCTCACCTTGGGGCTCTGTTGGAACTTCAGTCTAGTTATAGGTCTGGAAGACAAGATAGGTGGTAAGGATGGTCACAAGAAGAATTAGAAGTGTTTTGCAAGCCAATTACCTTAGGGCATTACATTGCAGTTTCATCTAGTGAAAACGGATTATTCTCTTCAGACAGAGGAATGACAGCTGTTTGCTCATAAGAGGTGATTACAGGTTTGTCACACAGAAGTGTTCATCTCTTCATGTGGATTTTGGATGGTAGATTTCCCAGGGAAGACTGAAGGTTGGGACTGGAGTTCAGGAGACTGGTTCTTCAAAGTAGACTGGAGGTCACATGGCTGTTTCCTCAGGGCAGATCATTACACGTTTATCTGGCAAAGACTTAAAAGAATCTAGGGTTTTAATGTCCTCAACACCATCATTATCAACCCATATGTCTGCATTCCAAAGTCCAGGATTCCATTCCTTTCCAATCAATGCTCTCACTTTAACAGTGGACACACTGCAAGGTTAGGAATTTAGTTTCAGTTTAATTCAGCCATTCACACAATGAGTCTATGGGTCTTGTTTTCAGAACTCTCAAGTCTGTGGCTACACAAAATAAGATTTTCTTTCAGTGCACATGTAGAATCTCTCACATCATTCATGTGGCAATTAAGTTACAAATTTAAAGCCTTTAGCTCACTTCTTTCATTTGGAACTGTATCCAGCATATTTAGGAACAACCAGACAACATAATCATACCTTTTAACTCCACAAAACTCTGTTAGAGTGTCAAAAACACTCTCACCCAGAGCCTTGCCTCTTGTAGGCATTTGAGTAGTTACATACAGTGGTGATATTTTGTGTATCTCTATTGCCAACTCAGGTCATGGATTATCAGTGCCATCTTGATTATGGGAAGTAGAGTCATTAGTGCCTTTGAATCAAATCAGATTAGAGAACCAATTCCACAAACCCCATAACCAATTTAGAAATCTTTTCCTTAGGATCCTATTTCTCAAGAACCACTCCAGACACCAAAGCTGTATTCATCAGGGTTCTTTGGGAAACAGAACTGATAGGAGATATCTGTAAATATAATTAGATTTTTATTTTAAAAAATTCTTACAAAACTTTGGGATGCACATATCCAAATTTCATAAGGCAGGCTGTAATCTGGGACCTCCAGTGAATGTTTCTGGTGATTTTCACAGGTGAGGCTGGCTGGCCGAAGAAAGAACATGGACTTTCTTTTATCTGACTGCTGAAATAATCATTTCTCCTTTTAATACTATGAGATGTCTCTCCTTGTTGAAGTCAATATCTTCAGTAGATTGTCAATGTAATCAGTCATAGATGCAATCAACTGATAATTTAATTCCATGAAATGCCCTCACAGCAACAATCATACCAGTGCTTTCTTAACCAACAACTGGACATCAACACCTTGCCAAGTTGTCAAATGAACAAAATATTCACAAAAACCAACACCCAGAAATCAGTAGTGTTTCTATACACAAGTAATGAATAATTGGAAGAAAAAAATCAAGAAAAAAACACTCAAATATCTCAGAAGAAATCTAATCAAGGATGTAAAGTACTTGTACATAAAAAAACTAAAAAACATTCCTAAGAGAAGTTAAAGAAGACCTAAATAAATGAAAAGATATTTCATTTTCATAGATTGGAAGACTAAATATCTTTAAGATGTCAATACCATCCAAAACAATTTATAGATTTAATGCAATCCCAATCAAAATGCCAACAAACTTCTTTTCATAAATGGAAAAGCCAATCATCAAATTTATATGGAATGGTAAGGGGCCCTCACTCGCTAAAAAACATCTTGAAAAAGAAGAATAAAGTCAGAAGATTCACACGTAATACTTATTGCAATGCCACAGTTATCAAAAGAGCATAGTACTGGCACAATGGCAGAAATAAATGCCAATGGAATAGACTTGAATATTCAGAAATCATCCCACACATTTATGGCCAAATGATTTTTGGCAAGGTAGCAAAGACCACTCATTTGGGAAAGAATAGTCTTTTCAACAAATGGTACTAGGAAAACTATATCTCCACTTACAGAAAAAAGAACGAGACTTCTGCTTCACATCATACACAAAAATCTGTTCAAAATGGATCAACTCTCTTCATATAAAAGCTATAACTATCAAGCTACTAGAAAAAAATACAGGGAAGCATATTCAGAATGTTATGTTAGGCAATGGTTTCTTCACACCCAAAGCACAAGCAACCAAAGGAAAAAAATAGTTAAATCGTATCTCATCAAAATTTAAAAAATTCTCCACGAAGACTTTATCAGGGAAGCGGCTGTGGCTCAATTGGTTGGGCTCCCGTTTACCATATGGGAGGCTCTGGGTTCAATTCCCGGGGCCTCCTGGTGAAAGCAAACCGGTCCGCATGGCGTGGTGAGCGAACTGGCACAACAAGATGACGCAACAAAGGGAGACAAGCAGACACAGAAAAAAAATGCACAGCAAATGGACACAATGAGCACAAGCAGCAGGGGGAGATAAACAAATAAAGATAATTCTTTAAAAAAAAACAAGACTTTATCATGAAGTTAAAATGACAACCTACAAAATGGGAGAAAATATTTGAAAACTACATATCTAATAAAGGTTAAATATCCAGAAGATAAAAAGAAATTCTTCAACTTAACAACAAAGATAAACAGCCCAGTTTTAAAAATAAGCAAAAATACTTGCAGACACTTCTCCACATAAGCTACACAAATGGCAAGAAATCACAGGAAAAGATGTACAACATCATTAGCCATCAGGAAAATGCAAATCAAAACCACAATTAGAGGGAAGCGGCTGTGGCTCAATCAGTGGGGCTCCCGTTTACCATATGGGAGGCCCCGGGTTCGGTTCCCGGGGCCTCCTGGTGAAGGCAAGCCCGCCCACACGGCGTGGTTAGCTGACCCAGCAAGCACAAGCAGGAAGGGGGAATAAATGAATAAATGAATAAAAATCTTTAAAAAAAAAAACAACAACAAAAAAAAACCCACAATTAGATACCCTTTCACACTCACTAGAATGGTTGCTACCATAAATAAGGAAAAGTGATGGAGTGGATGCAGTGAAATAGGAATAGGTTGCTGGTTGTATTGTAAAATGATGCAGTGGAAGACAGTTTGGCAGTTCCTCAGGAAGCTAAGTATAGAATTACCATATGACCCAGCAATCCATTACTAAGTATATACCCAGAAGAATTGAAAGCAGGAACTCAAACAGATATTGCACACTGATGCTCATAGTGGCATTAATCTTAATTGTCAAAAGTGTCCACCAAATGATGAATGAATAAACAAAATGTGCTATATACATATGATGGAATTATTCAGCATTACAAAAAAGATTGAAGTCTTGATGCATACAACAATATGGATGAACCTTGAGGACATTATGCTGAGTGAAATAAGCCACACCCAAAAGGACAAATATAATCTCACTGATATGAACTAATTATAGTAAGCAAACTCACAGAGTTAGAATCTAGAATATAGGGTACCAAGAGATAGATTAGGGGCAGAGATTGGGGAGCTGATGCTTAATTTGTGCAGAATTTCTCCTTGGCTTGATTATAAATGGATGATGGTTATGGTAGCACATTATTGTGATTGTAATTACCAGTGCTGAATTGTGTTTGTGAATGTGGTTGAAAGGGGCATGTTTTGCATTGAGTATGTTGCTAGAATGAAAGCTAGAAGATAAAACATGGGACTGTATAACACAGTGAATCATGTTGTGGATGATGGAATGGGTTGCTAGTACAAGTAAAGAATGTTCTTTCATGAATTATAATATATGACACTATAATAAGTTGGTAGTAATAGGGTGGTAAATGGGAAAATACACCTAATGTGAACTATAAACTAGAGATAAAACTAATATTTCAATATTCTTTCATGAACTATAACAAAGGTACCACACTAATGCAACATATCAGCAGTAGGGGAGTGTATTAGTCAGCCAAAAGGGTGCTGATACAAAATACCAGAAATCTGTTGGCTTTTATAAAAGAGTATTTATGTGGGGTAGAAGCTTACAGTTACCAGGTCATAAAGCGTAAAGTAAGCATAAGTTACTTCCCTCACCAAGGTCTGTTGTCATATGTTGGAGCAAAATGCCCTCCAATGTACAGCCTTACTCTTCCTCTTAAGGCTCCATGGTCCCAGCTTCCTCCAATATCATCTGTAGGCTGGAATAAATCTCATCTCTCTCCTGGGGCTTGTTTCTCTCCAGGCTCAGCTGCTCTGCTTTCTTCACGAGGCCAGCTGTGAACTGTTAGGTGAATGGCTTGTCTCTCTTCCCAGGGCCTTCTCTCTTTCCCCATGACCAAGCTTCTCTGTGTGCTTACTTCCCAGCGCCCCAGAATCAAAATTCTCACTCTCTTCTCTGCCATGTAATTTTCTCTGTGAGTCCCCACCCACCAAGGGAGCGGGAACTCAACATCCTACTGACACGACCCAATCAAAGCTGTAATCAAAATTTAATCACACCCAGAGGAACAGACCATTTTACAAACATAATCCAATATTTATTTTTGAAATTCATAAACAGTGCCAAACTGCTACACAACACCCTCTGAATTCCAAAAAGACATTACAATATTCAAAAAACTTTATTTCAGTAACAATACTAAGTTCAAAATCATATCATAATCAGTTTAATAAAATAGTTTGTCTTGGGGCAAAGTCCTGTCTGCTGTAGACCTCTGAAACTTACAAAACCATGTACTGCTTCTAATCCACAAATGGGCAGACAAAGGATAAATATTTTCATTATCTTGAGGAGAAATTGGGAGGGAAACATGAGTCAGGGGTCCTCTACAGTTCAGTAAACCTGCAGGACATACTTCATTAGATGTCAAAGTCTGAGGGTCTTTCTTAAGATGATTTTTTCTTCACCTTGGGGCCTCATGAGGACTCACCCTTTTCATAGGCTTGCCCTACAGCCACTTTCTTGGTTCCACCCTCATCAGGCATCTGGGTGTTGACCAAGCTCTAGACCTCACCCTCCAAGAGCATAGGGGCGATTGCCACACTTTACCCAATCTTTGGGTTAGAGTCTTAACCCCCCTAGTACAATGAAGTGAAGACAACATCCTCCCTAACCTTTTGCATACAGGCTCAACCCTTTCAGAGGAATGAGTTGGTGACCTGGCATTCCCTAATTAATGGGGGACATGTCCACTCCTCTCAGTCCTATGGGGTGGTGACCTTAACCTCCTTACTCCTTGTGGAATGTGCTCCACACTCTCTGTACCCTGGGGCAGCAAAACTTTCCCTGAACAATGGGCAGGGACATCCACTGTCTTCAACTGCCAGGGCAAATTCACCCTCTCTGTACACATGTTTGGGGTTCCTCTCTTAGCTCAAGGAGATGTCTTAATTCCATGACTTTCCTCTTAAATTTATTTCTTCTTCAATATCTCCTTTCCATGTTCCTTTTAGTCCAAGATGACAGTGGTTTTGTTCATACAGCTCTCTCAAAAAGCTTATTGGTTTAGTATGAAAGAAGCAGGGGTCCAAGTGAACAGACAAAAAGACTTTCCACAAGTCTTTCCAAGATAACTATATCTTCAATCCTGATTTACAAGTTCCAAGTTTAGTTAGGTCCTCAAATGGGACACTATCACCTGGGGACCTAATTTCCAGAGGCTTGGAATTTCTGGAATCAGTTTCTGGTTTCTTTGTGCCAAACAATTCAGTCCTCAGCTTATCTTTCTCCTCCAGCATTTTGCTATAAGCTGCAAGTAGAAGCCAAGCCACATTCTCCAAGTTTACTTTGGAAAGTTCTTCAGCTAAATGCCCAGGCTCACCATTTTCAAATACTGCCTTTCATATAATATCAAGAGTCAATCATGCTAAGTTCTCTGCAACTTTAAAACATGGATCACCTTTCCTCCAGTTTCCAATAATAGTTTCATCTTTTACTTCTAAGGCCTCATAAAAACTATCTTCGAGTCCATATTACTATCAACAGACTCTTCAAAGCACTGTAGGTCTTTTCTACCAAACATCTCATAATTCCTCCAAAAATACTCCATACCCATTTATAGAACCATTCTAGCATTTTGATAATTGCAAAAGCACGCCCCCACTCTCTGATACCAAATTCTCTATTAGTTAGCCAAAGAGGTGCTGATGCAAAATACTGGAAATCTGTTGGCTTTAATAAAAGGGTATTTATTTGGGTAGAAACTTACAGTTACCAGAGCATAAAGTTAAGTTCCTTCCCTCACCAAAGTCTGTTGTCATGTGTTGGAGCAAGATGGCCTCTGAAGTACAGCCTCCCTCTTCTTCTTAAGGCTCCATGGTCTCAGCTTCTTAAAATCATCTGTAGGCTGGGATGAATCTCATCTCTCTCCTGGGGCTTGTTTCTCTCCAGGCTCAGCTGGTCTGCTTTCTTCATGAGGCCAGCTGTGAACTGTTATGTGAATGGCTTGTCTCTCTTCCTGGGGCCTTCTCTCTTTCATCACGACCAAGCTCCTCTGTGTGCTTACTTCTCAGGACTCCAGAATCAAAATTCTCAGTCTCTTCTCTGCTGTCTAGTTTTCTCTGTGAGTTCCAGCCCACAAAGGGGACAGGGACTCAATATCTTACTGATGTGGCCCAATCAAAGCCCTAATCGTAATCTAACCATGCAGAGAGGAACAGACCAGTTTCCAAATATAATCCAATCTCTAATTCTGGAATTCATAAACAATGCCAAACTGCTACAGGGAGTATATAAGAACTGTTTTTTACCTGCTTTTTCTGTAAACTTACAACTTTTCTCATTAAAAAATAATATTTTAAAAAAAGTATGCTAAGGTGAAAAAGAGACACCAAGTACTACATGTTCTATTCCATTTATATAAAATATAAATATAAGTATATATTTAATGAAAAATAATTGATATAATATATCTTTGCATTATAATTATAAAATGACCATATATGAAACCACCAGCCAACCCATAAGTGAAAACATTATAACATTCACACAGCCAACATTCTCCTATTTCTATAGCCTTGCTTCCCCAAAGACATAGGTTTCCACTATCCTACATTTTGTTTACTAATTCTATTGCATTTAAAAATATTTTCCATATGTGTAGATACTGCAAGCAATATAATTTTAATTTTTAGATCTTTGTTAAACTGGCATAATTTTCTACTTAGCATTCTATACTTTCTTTTTAATATCAATAGCATTTTTCTACCATTCATCCAACTAATGCACATAATTAATTTATTTTTCCCTGAAGTTGGTTATACAAACATACCAAAGTATATTTATACATCCTCCATTTATAATAGATAATTGGTTTTTAGAGCATTCACATTAAACTATTATAGACTTGCTTAGGTATTATTACCTTACAGAGCTCTAAACAAGTATACTTCTAAGTCTTGTTAAAAATTCTGGTTCCTCAATCTCTGAACCTCAATGTCCACTCAATTTTATGTGGCATTCCTGACGAAACTATGACTCAGGTAGACTCAAAATAAATTATTCTACATGGATCCTCTTTCCAAAATCCATGTTACATTACAGAAAGTAAGAAAAATGTTGTGACTTTCATCTGTTTGTTTTTTTTTAATTCATTCACTGGCTTTAATAATGTGGAAGGGATATGAGTTTTATTATTCCCTATCTTTCCCCTAATGTTATTTTTCTCTTTGAAGCTGGAACTCCTCCTTCAGGTTTCTAAGAGGAAAAAAAGAATGATGGTACTTGAGAACAATCTTTGTCCATTATCATTGCTAATGGTTTTCCTGCTCAACGTATTTTTAGGACAAAACAAATATATATTTTCAGACAAAAAGTGGGTCAAAGACCTAAATATATGAACCAAGTTTACAAAACAAGAAGAAAATGTAGGGAAGCATCTTCAGTGTCTTGTGTTAGACAGTGGTTTCTTAGACTTTACACCCAAAGCACAAGAAGCAAAATAAAAATTAGGTAAATGGGACTTCTTCAAAATTAAAAAAAAAATTTTTGTTAATTAAAAGAATTTATCACTAAAGTGAAAAGACAACCTACTTAATGGGACAAACCACATATCCAATAAAAGTTTAATATCCTGAATATGTAAAAATTCCTACAATTCAACAATAAAAAGACAAACAAACCAATTTAAAAATGAGCAAAAGTCTTGTATAATATTTCTCAAACATCAATATCTATTAGGAAAATGTAAATCAAATCCACAATGAAATATCATTTCACATCCACTTCAATGCTACTATTTTTTTAAAAGAAAATTACAAGTGTTTGAGAGGATGTGGAGAAATTCATTGCTAGTGGAATTGTAAAATGGTGCAGCCACTGTGGAAGATAGTTTGGCAGTTCCTCAGGAAGCTAAGTGTATTGTTACCCTATGATCCAGCAATCCCACAACTAGATGTATATCCAGAAGAATTGAAAACAGGGACTTGAACAATATTTGCACACCGATGTTCATAGTGGCATTATTCACAAATGACAAAAGATGGAAGCAACTCAAGTGTCCACCAAATGAATGGAAAAACAAAATATGGTATATAAATACAATGGAATATTATTCAGCCTTAAAAAATGAATGAAGTCTTTACACATGTGACAGATGATGAACTTTGAGGACATTATGCTGAGTGAAATAAACTATACACAAAAGGACAGATATTTTGTATGATATTACTGGTATGAACTAATCATAATAAGCAAACTCATAGAGTTTGTATCTAGAATATAAGTTACCAGGGCATAGATTGGGGTTAAAGCATGGGGGGGGGTTAGGCTTAATTTGTATAGAATATCTATTTAGGTTGATTGTAAAGGGTTGGTAATGGATGGTGGTGATGGTAGCACATTTTTATGAGTGCAATTAACAACACTGAATTATAAAGGTGAATATGGTTAAAATGGGAAATTTTAGTTCATATACGTTACTAAAATAAAATTAAAAGATAACTCATAGGGCTCTATAATACAGTGAGTCCTATTTTAAAGATGAATGGTGGTTTATAACACAAGTATAATGTCCTTTCATTCGTTATAACAAATGTATGACACTAATTCAAGGTGTTAATAATAGGGAAGTATATGGAATAATACACCTAATGCAAACTATGTGAGATCGTTATTAGTACTATTTTAATATTTTTTCATCAATTTTAACAAAGGTAATTAATATTAAATATTAGTATAATTACACAACAGTGCTTTCATCATTTGTAACAAATGTTCCACACCAATGCAAGGTGTTGGTGGTGAGGTGATATTTGGGAATTCTGCATTTTATGCATGACTGGTATATAAGTCAACTTCTCTAAAAGAATATTAATGGCTTAAGTACTCCAACTAAATGACTGAGATTTTCAGAGTGATAAAAAACAAAATCCAACTATATGTTGTCTACAAAAACACACTTAACTATAAAGATACAAATAAGTTAAAAGCAAAGGTATGAGAAAATCTGCACCCCACTAGTGAGTCCCTGGCCCAATTTTGAAGACTTAAGCTGGGGAATTTTAAAGACTGAGAATAAGTTGAACCAAATATCAAAAAAGTGCTGTGGGAAAAAAAATAATAGGGAAGAGAAAGAAATTAGCAATCAGAGTAAATACACCAACATATTCAGATGTCTAGACATTAGCAAAAAATTACAAGCCATACTAGGAAACACGAAGAGATGGTCCAGCCAAAAGAACAAACCAAATATCCTAAAGAGATACAGAATTTAATACAATTAATCAGTGATAATCACACAACTCTCCTAAATCACTTCAAATAATATAAAGAATATGACTGAAGAAATAAAGGATATTAAGAAGACACTGGGAGAGCATAAAGAACATTTTGAAAGCCTCAAAGAAACGTAACAGACCTTATGGGAATGAAAGTCACAATGGATGAGATTAAAAATACATCAGAGGCACATGAGAGATTTGAATTGCTTGAAGACAAAATTAATGATTTCAAAAGACAGAACATCTGAACTTGAAAAGACAGGAGACTAGAAAGAGAAGAGAATGGAAAAAGTGGAATGGAGTCTCAGGGAATTGAATGACAATGCAAAACTCACAAACACTCACATTATTGGTTTCCCAGAAGGAGAAGAGAATGGAAAAGGGGCAGAAAGAATATTTGAGGAAATAATAACTGAGAACTTCCCAACCATTATGAAGGACATAAATATCAATATCCAAGAAGGACAACAGACCCCAAACAGAATAAATCCAAATTTATTCTACCCCAAGACACCTACTATTCAGAATGACAAATATCAGAGATAAAGAGAGGATTCTAAAAGCAGCAAGAGAAAAGCAAAGCATTGCATACAAGGGAAACTCTATAAGATTAAGTACCAACCTCTCTTCAGAAACCATGGAGGAGAGAAGAAAGTGGTATGATGTATTTAAGGTACTGAAAGAGAAAAACTTCCAACCAAGAATTCTGTATCCAGCAAAGCTGACCTTCAAAAATGAAGGTGAGTTTAAAGTTTTCACAGACAAACAAAAACTGATAGAATATGTTACCAAAAGGCCAGATTTCTAAGAGATACTAAAAGGGGTGCTGCAGCCTGAAAGGAAAAACAAGAGTGAGATATTTGGGGAAGAGTTTAGAAATGAAGATTATTAGGAAGGATAAACTAAAAGATAAGAAGACAGACAATAGAACAATATGACAACAGAGAGCCGAAGTACAAAACAGATGAAGCAACTCGAAGTTTTCAAGTAGCCCTTCACATCTATCTAATGAACCCTGAAATATGGAAAGAAGACCTTTCTTGGACAAGAATACTCCAAGAGCAGCAGAAAGTAGCACAAAGGATTAAAAAGAGTGAATCATCAGCATAAGTAATGGATTTCTCACCAACTCAATTCTTGACTATGTCTTTGAAAGTGATGAGATTGTTGATGTTTGTGCAGCTATTGCTGAGAAACAGAAAACAACTTCAAAAAAAAAAAAACCAAAAAACAACAATGGTTATTGTGTCTGCTTCTGGGACTGTAGAGACTGTAACTGAGAAGGTGCTCCAACACCAGATGGCTCTGTTTTTATCAAAGCCCGATGAAGGAAAATGCATAGTATGAATTATTTAAATCTGTCTTTTTTTATTATCTTTTAAGTTTTAGACATAGGGATATTTATTCTGGAAAAAAGCAAAGCTCTTGTTTGTAAGATAAGGTTTTCAAATGGAGAATAGAAATTATTGTATAGCATTTGGACTATGCTTTGATAAGTTATGGTTTATACTTAAGATTAGAATTCTGAGAAAAATGTTTTTGATGTATAAATTTAATTTAATCCAAATGTATGGATGGATACATTTTAAAGACACAACTTGAAAAGCAAATTCTTGAATAGTAAATAACTATGTCAGTGTTATTAACATGTTGATTCACTGACTTTTGTTTTATGATAAAGGAAATAAGCTATTGCTTTCTCTCCTAGAAATATACTGCTGTTACTACTCACTCTGTTTTCCTTGCTCCTGTAGAATAAGTTTGTCACAAGGCTTAAATGTTTTTAATATTCATTTTGATTCAAAGTTGTGATTTTGTTATATGTGGAATCTTTGAAAGTTCAGCCAAAAATGCATGTAAATGTGAACATTCTGAAGTTTCTCTTAATTCTGATTTGTGCTTAAGTTTTTGGCTTTAAAGAAGTTATAACAATGGTAGTTGTCTCCTTCAGTATCCATTAGAACTGTGAAGTACTGATAAATGTCAGAATGATGGTTTTATTTTTTTAGATTATTACTGTAGTAAGGTTAGTTCTTACCACAAGTGAGTCATTTTTTAAATGTGCATTTTTTAATGAGTGGATTTTACAGATACATCATGATAAATTGTACTGCTACAGTTTTAAAAATGGGGGATGATGTGGAAGAGGGAGGGGGAATACTTGGGAATCCCTCAGACTTTCGATGTAACTTTTCTGTAACCTAAAACCTCTTTAAAAATAAAGGTTATTATATTTTAAAAAAGCAAAGGTATGGAGAAATATATACTATGCTAACACTACTCAAAAGAAATATAGAGTAGCTATATTAATTTTATACTTCAGAACAAGAAAAATTAACATGGATAAATATTAGCAATAAATAATGGTTAAGAGGTCAATTTTCCATGAGTTCATAACATTTCTTAATATTTCTGTGACTAACAAGAGCTCTTCAAAATATGTGAAGCAAAGACTGATATAACTCCAATAAGAAATAGATAAATCTACTATTATAGTTGGGGACTTCAGCACTCTAATTTCAATAATTAATAATTTAAGAAGGATACACCTGAAGAATTCCAGGAAGATGTCATCAAAGTAGGTAGGCAGAGCCAAATTCTCTTATAAAAAACAAGGGAGCAAGGGCAAAAAGCTACCTGAGGGAGCTGCTTTGGGGGACCTTCAGTACAGGAAAGTGCTGAAAATCATCTAAGAGGGAGAGGGACAGAGAGACAAAGAGGCCAAAGGAAAACCATGAGTTTCTTACCCCTGTGGCTGGGAACAGCATATATCCCCCACCCTCAAGGCAAACAACCTCAGTAAAACCCCTGGATCACTGCGGCCAGCAAAGAACTTTCCCTGGGAGGAAGAGGGATCTGGCAGAGTGTGGAGAGTGGTTTCTTTTCATTGAGTTTGGCCAGCTGAGCCCACTTTGTATCTCAAAAAAGAACCCAGCCAGCACTGAAGTGGTGCCAGGGAAAGGGGAGGGAGTAGTCACACCCAGCCACCCTGAGAGAGAGAGGAACTAGGTCAGTGAGGGGGCAGAGACAGGCGTCTAAGCAGCCTGGCTCTGGTAAACTGTTAGAAGCCCAACTTATCTGAGGGAACAGGGATAGGAAGAGGCAGATACGCTTTCAGAAGCCTACTTAACATGTGGAGTGATTGTACCTCAGTGCAGTAATTATTGCCTTGCACATACAAGGTCTCTTGTTCAGTTCCCGGTACCTCCTAAGAGAGGGGATCCAGAGAGTGACCCACCAGATTATCAGACACCAGCCAGCACCTTATGACAGGGAATATATACTAAAATTTCTTTTTTTAGGTTATTTTGATACTTTATTTTTTATGAAAAATATTCCTTATTTTCTTTGCTAAAGATGGGTACCTCACCTGTGGAAAGCAGGCTGCAGGGTGATTGATGAGCACCAGCAGCCTGAGAAGGTCCCTAAGGTCCTAAGTGGGAAGCCTGTTTTTCCTGGGTGGCTTTTTGTGCTGTGTTTTTTTTTTTTTAAGTTCTTTATTTTCAAATTATGACCTGAAACAGATATTAGATTGAAAGAAAATATTAATTTTAAAAAGGAGTGTAGGTAAATCGATAATTTAGAGGAGATCTTTTTCCTTCACTTCACGATTGTTTCCTGAATGTTTAGAAGGCTCCTGATTTTGTTTCAAAGAAACCATTCCTGAATTTCTAGACATCATTGGGCTGTTCTCATGTGGAGAGAGATACAAACCTATATATGGCAGTATCAACAAAGGTTTGAAAGGTGAATAATTTCTTCTCTGTTCATCTGAATTTTCTGTCTTAATTATAATTACTGAAATATTGAATGGGGAAGCCCAAGAAATATGTTTGGCTTAACCTGGCTAGCAATATCTAAGGAATTATAATGCAATGTACTTTATATTACAATCCTGAATATAATGTAATGACATTTTATGTGCATAATTAGAGACCCAAGGCATTACTAATAGCAGCTACAAGAAAAAAGAAATAGAACTGGATTCCTTATTAACTGTTTATTCTAATTAACTTTCAACAATAGATTTAAAAATTTGGGGTTGGTTTTAAAAAGTAATTATACTTTTATTTTATCTACTCTTCAAGAGATTTCCTCTTAATTGGACTACTTGTTTACATTTTTATTAAAAGTGAATTTTTTAAGCAAAAAAAAAAAAAAAAAAACTTGCCCAGACCGTCTTTCAAACATGCCTAATGAATATGAATGATGCCGCACATTTTGTTTGCATTTTCTGACATCATGAATATCTTTTGAAACAAATCTGTTTCAATGATAAATATTAAACCAATATCCTATTTACCCAATGTGTACATTCCCTGATGATTGCTATATTCACAGAGACATGTTTTGTTTTTTCTTTGTTGTTTTTTCCATTTCTTTGTTTCCTTTTTTCTTTTACTTATTTTTTTCTACTGACTTTATTACTTTTCTTTCCTTCATTTTTCCATGTTCTGTATTCTGTTGCTTTTCTTTCATTGCACCACTTCTTAATTGGTTTTCAGTTTTTCTTTTTCTCTCTCTCTTTTTTCATCTCTTCTCATCTTTCCAGCCTTTAAATTTATGGTATTTTATTTCTACTTTGTTTCTTGTTTCATTTATTCTATTCCACCTTTTTATTCTTATTCCTTTGTATGTTTTATGATTTTTTACTCATATTACTTATTTACTTTCATAGATCTTGTACAATTCTCTTCTACCTTTTTAAAATTATTATTACTATTCTTCTATTCCTCTCCCTTCTCTTTCCTTTTCTCTGGACCTAATGTTTTTGTTTTTTGTTTTTTTTTCAAGGAAACACAGACAGCTGCAAGGATATACAATAAGAGGAACCAAGTGTCAAAAAGGAACTTACCATGCAAAAAAATAAAACCCTGGAATACAAAAAGAAGATAAAAACCAAATGTAGCAGTTTGGCAGCTTGATATAATTATGAATTCCAAAAATAGATATTGGATTATGCTTCTAAACTGGTCTGTTCATCTGGGCATGATTAAGTTATGATTAGGGTGGTGAATGGGCCACGTCAGTAGGGTGTTGAGCCCTGCCCCTTGGTGGGTGGGGCCTCAAAGATAAAAGACATTGCAAAGGACAGAGTTGGAGTAGTTTTGATGTTTGAGTTTTGATGCTGGAGCCGGGGGAGGCGAGCAGTTGGAGGAACTTGGTTTTGAGGAAGGAGAAAAGGCCCGGGATGGAGACAAGCCATTTGCCTGATAGTCTACAGCTGACCTTGTGGAAAGAGGCAAAGCCTTGAGAGCCTCATAGTCTACAGCTGACCTTGTGGAGGAAACAGAGTAGCTGATCCCAGAAAGAAAGAGAGCCCTGGGAAGAGAGGAACCCAAGAAGCCTGAACCCTGGCAAACATCAGCAGCTGTCTTGTTCCCAACATGTGGCAATGGACTTTGGTGAAGGAAGAAAGTTATGCTTTATGGCCTGGTAACTGTGGACTTCTACCACAAATAAATTACCCTTTATAAAAACCAATGGATTTCTGGTATTTTGCATCAGTGCCCCTTTGGCTGACTAATACAGAATTTGGTACCAAGGAGTGGGGAAGTGCTTTTGCAATTACCAAAATTTTGGAATGGTTTTAATAAATGGGTAAGGGATATTTTTTGGAGGAATTATGAGATGCTTGGTAGAAAAGACCTACAGTGCTTTGAAGAGACTGTTGATAATAATATGGACACTAAAGAGACTTTTTATGATGCCTTAGAAGTAAATGATGAAACTATTATTGGAAACTGGAGGAAAGGTGATCCACGTTTTAAAGTTGCAGAGAACTTAGCAAGATTAATTCTTGGTGTTATAGGGAAGACAGAATTTGAAAATGGTGAACCTGAGAATTTAGCTGAAGGACTTTCCAAAGTAAACTTGGAGCATGTGGCTTGGCTTCTCCTTGCAGCTTGTAGCAAAATTCTAGTCAAGAGAAATACGCTGATGACTGAACTTTTGGGCACAAAGAAAACAGAAACTGATTTTGGAACTTCCAAGTCTCTGGAAATCAAATTTCCAGATGATAGTGCCTGTATTAGTCAGCCAAAGGGGTGCTAATGTGAAATACCAAAAATGGGTTGGTCTTTATAAAGGGTATTTATTTGGGGTAGAAGTCCACAGATACCAGGCCATAAAGCGTTAAGTTTCTTCTCTCACCACAGTCCATTGCCACATGTTAGAACAAGACAGCCACCGGCGTTTGCCAGGGTTCAGGCTTCTGGGGTTTTTCTCTTCCCAAGACTGCATTTCTCTCTGGGCTTAGCTCCTGTTTCCTCCACAAGGTCGGCTGTAGATGATCAGGCGAACGGCTCGCTTCTCTTCTCCTGGGGCCTTCTTTCCAACTCTGTTCTTTGCCTTGCCTTTTATATTCGATTCCCCACCCACCAAGGGGTGGGGCTCAACGCCCTAATCATAACCTAATCATGCCCAGATTAACAGATCAGTTTACAAACCTGATCCAATTATAGTTTTGGAATTCATAGTTACATCAAATTGGCCGACTGTTACAGTGCCCCATTTGAAAACTTAACTAAACTTGGAACTTGCAAATCAGGATTGAAGATGCAGTTATCTCAGAAAGACTTGTGGAAAGTCTTATTGTCTGATGGCTTGGGCCCCTGCTTCTTTCATGGTAAACCAACAAGCTTTTTCAGAGAGCTGTATGAACAAAACCACTGTCAGCTTGGACTAAAAGGGACATGGAAAGGAGAGATTGAAGAAAAACAGCTTTAAGGAGAAAACCATGGAAAATGAGATCTGGAATTAAGACATTACCTTGGGCCAAGAGAGGAGGTGCACCCATGTATAGAGAGAAGGTGAGTTTGCCCCAGCAGTTGAAAAGGGTGGATGTTCCAACCCAATGTTCTGGCAGAGTTTTGCCTCCCCAGGGTGCAGAGAGGGTGAGTTTGCCCCAGCAGTTGAAGAGGATGGATGTTCTCACCCGATGTTCAGGAAGAGTTTTGCTGTCCCAGAGTGCAGGGAGGGTGGAGCACATTCCTCAAGGATTAGGGTGGTTAAGGTCAGTACCCCATAGTTCTGAGAGGGGTGGGCCTGTCCCCCATGGATTAGAGAAGGCCAGGTGGTCAACCCATTGCTCTGAGAGGGTTGAACCTATATGCCAAAGGTTAGGGAAGGCCAGGTGGTCAACTCGTTGCTCTGAGAGGGTTGAGCCTGTATGCCAAAGGTTAGGGGGAAGGTTGTCTTCACCTCACTGTACTAGGGGGCTAAGACTCTAACCCAAAGATTGGGTAAGGTGTGGCAATCACCCAAACACCCTTGGAGGGTGAGGTCTAGAGCTCGGTTGACACCCAGATGCTTGATGAGGGTGGAACCAAGAAAATGGCTATTGGGCAAACCTGTGGAAGGGGTGGGTCCCAATGAGGCCCCAAGGAGAAGAAACCATCATCTTAAGAATGACTCTCAGACTTTGAAATCGAATATAGGATGCCCTGCAGGTTTACTGAACTGTAGAGGACCTGACTCATGTTTCCCTCCCAATTTCTCCTTATGATAATAAATATATTTATCCTTTGTCTTTCCATTTGTGTATTGGAAGCAGTTAAATGGTTTTGTAAGTTTCAGAGGTCTACAGCAGATGAGATTTTGCCTGAAGACAAACTGTATTTCTTTAAACTAATTATGATATAATTTTGTACTTGCGTTGTTACTGATGTAAGGTTTTTTTGAATATTGTAATGAGAAGGAAGTAAAACAGTACCAGGAAATTCCCAGTAGAAAAATCCTCTAACAATTGCAGTTGGGAAAAACCCAGGTGCCCATCCGGGTCTGATAAGAATCAGTACATCATGCTCCAAAGATCAACCACTCCCCCTCCCTACTGGAATGCTAACGGCAAACATCAGCTTCTGGAACTGTGCCTGCTTGCTTTGCTCATAACCTTATGTAGAAATGTATATGTTTAACCCAATCCTGCCTTTTGATGCATGCGCAGAAAAGGAATCTATAAAAACTGCAGTCTCCAAATGTTAAGCGCGACTCTCACTAAGGAGTACGCCCTGGCTGGTAATAAACGTTCCATTAAATTTTCTCCTGGGAGTCATTATTTGCATGAAGTGTTCTGCTTCATTTGGAGGCCCCGGTGAGATTGACCGGAGCCAGCCACACTGAGGCATCCAGGGGAAAGCCTTTGAGAAATGTTCCTCAGCCCCGGTAGGTCCTCAGTCTGGCCAGAAACTCCAGGGGAGATTAATTACTCAACCTAAGAAACCACCAGTTCTGTTCTGTTTCGGTAAGTCTGGATCCAGGGGAGGCCGTTGGGCTGCCGGACATGGCGCTACTTCCTCGGCCTGGCCACCCAGGGCCTCAGAATAGGCTCAAGGTTTGTGTGTCTGTGTGTGTAGCCGGCTGTCTGTCTGTAACATTTCTGCTCTGTTTTTGTTCTGTGCTTCTCTTTTTCATCGCTATGGGCCAATCTCCTCTTGTCCTACCACACCCCTTGCCTGTTTTCTAAAGAACTTTAAGGAATTCAAGAAGGCAGCAGCTGGATATGGAGCCAAGGTCAACCTGGGGACCCTCTGAACCCTCTGTGAATTAGAGTGGCCCACCTTTGGTGTGGGCTGGCCATCTGAAGGAACGGCAGACCTCCCAACAGTCTACAACGTCTGGAGAGTCATCTATGGCAAACCTGGCCACCTGAACCAGATTCCTTACATTGATGTGTGGATAGATCTTCTTACAGACACTCCCAAGAAACTAAAAATTTGTCTTGCAGGACAAGGGTGCTCAGCCCTGTCAGAGCCTCAACTTCCGTTGAAAGCTTCAGTGAAAAACCCCAGTCCTTCGGCCCTGCAGGATGCTCCTGATGAACACCCCCCCCTTACCTACTTATTCCCAACCTACCCCTCCCCCCCCCGCCTGCCCCCTCTCCATCCATTCCCTCTCTTCTTCCTCTAACCCAGCCACCCACAGACAATCTCTACCCTCCACTCCCCACACCCACTGATACCTCTCCAACCAGCACCCCCATACACGAAGGGGCACCCAGTATCAGGCTTCTGCAGATCCCTGAAACTTGCCTGACCCTGTCCCCTTATTACCCCTCCACCAAGCAGGTCCAGGCCTAGGTGACGGTAGTCTCCCGTTTATGGTGTATACCTCCTTTTCATCTACAGACCTGTATAACTGGAAAAATAAAAATCCGCCGTTCTCAGAAAACCCTAGAAACTCCTAGAAACTATCTTCTTCACCCATAACCCCACCTGGGACAACTGCCACCAACTGTTACAGGTCCTATTCACTTCAGAAGAGAGAGATCGTATCCGGAGCGAGGCTATAAAAACCATCATGGATTGAGACGGCCAACCTACTACTGACCCTATCCGAATAGAAACTGTGTTCCCCTCAACCAGACCAGAATGGAATTACAATCAGGATCAAGGTAAGGAGGCTCTCGAGCGGTTTCGCCAGACTCTCCTATGTGGTCTTCGAGCCGCCGCCAGAAAGCCAACAGATCTTTCTAAGGTGAGTGAAACCACCCAAGGGCCTAATGAGTCACCCTCTGCCTTTTTAGAATGCCTAATGAAGGCCTATAGAAATTACACCCCTATAAACCCTGAGGCACCTGAAAATTGTAGGGCTATAAATATAGCATTTGTATCACAATCTGCTCCTGACATACGAAAGAAATTGCAAAGGCTAGAGGGGTTTGAAAGAAAGCTTTTATCTGAACTAATGGAGGTGGTGCAGAAGGTGTATAACAATAGGGACGATGCTGATACTCTAAAACCTAAAAAGGTGGCAAAAGTCCTGCTAAGCACAATAGCAACAGGTAGATATCCAAATTGGAGAGGAAGTAGTAAAAATTTCACTATTTACAGATGACATGACCCTATACATAGAAAACCCTGAGAAATCTACAGCAAAGCTTCTAGAGCTGGTAAATGAGTATAGTAAAGTGGCAGGATATAAGATAAACATGCAAAAATCAATTACATTTATGTATGCCAAAAATGAGCAATCTGAGGAACAAACCAAGAAAAAAAATTCCATTTACAATAGCAACTAAAACAGTCAAATACCTTTGAATAGACTTAACCAAAGATGTAAAGGACTTGTATGCAGAAAACTACACAACATTTTTAGAGGAAATCAAAGAACTAAAAAAATGGAAGAATATTTCCTATTCATGGATTGGAAGACTAAATATCATTAAAATGTGTATTCTACCCAAACTGATTTACAGATTTAATGCAATCCCAATAAAAATTAAAACTGCATTTTTTACTGAACTGAAAAAGCTATTTATGAAGTTTATTTGTAAGGACAGGGGGCCCTGAATAGCAAAAGATATTTTGAAAAAGAAAAACAAAACTGGAGGAATCACACTACCTGACTTTAAAACATAGTACAAAGCTACAGTCATCAAAACTGCATACTATTGGCACAAGGATAGACATACTGACCAATGGAACAGAATTGAGAGTTCTAATATAGATCCTTGCATATATGGTCACCTGATACTCGAGAAGGCCTCTAAGCCCACTCAACTGTGAAAGAATGGCCTCTTCAACAAATGGTGCTTGGAGACCTGGATAGCCATATCCAAAAGAATGAGATAGGATCACTATCTTACATCCTATGAAAAAATTAACTCAAGATGGATCAAAGATCTAAATATATGAGGCAAGACCATTAAGCTCCTAGAAGATAATGTAGAAAAGCATTTATGAGATCTTTAGTAGGAAATGGATTCATTAACTTTACACCCAAAGTACAAGCAACAAAAGAAAAAAAAAAAAAAAAACAGATGAATGAGATCTCCTCAAAATTAAAAACTTTTGTGCTTCATAGGAGTTTGTCAAGATAGTGAAAAGGCAACCTACACAATGGGAGAAAATATTTAGTAACCATCTGTAGTAGTTTGATATTATTTATATATTCCAAAAATAGATATTGGATTATGTTTGTGAACTAGTCTTTTCCTCTGGGCATATTAGATTATATTGGATACAGAAGTTTCACTTTTAATTGATTGGGCCACATCAGTAGGATGTTGAGTTCCTGCTCCCTTGGTGGGCAGGGACTCACAGAGAAACTGCACTGCAGAGAAGTGAGTTTGGAGTTTTAATGCTGGAGCCCAGAGAAGTAAGCACATAGAAGGGCAGAGCAGCTGAGCCTGGAGAGAATCAAGCCCCGGGGAGAGAGACAGAGCCAGTCACCTGATAGTCTAGAGCTTGCCTTGTGGAGAGAGCAGGTCAGATGAGCCCAAAGAGAAACAAGTCCTAGAAAAAGAGGAACCCAAGAAGCCTGAACTCTTGGCAGGCATTGGCAGCCATCTTGCTCCAACATGTGGCAACAGATTTTGGTGAGGGAAGTAACTTATGCACTATGGCCTGGTAACTGTAAGCTTTTACCCCAAATAAATACCCTTTATAAAAGCCAACCAATTTCTGGTATTTTGCATCAGCACTCCCTTGGCTGACAAATACAGAATTTGGTTCCAAGGAATGGGGAAGTGCTTTTGCAGTTACCAGAATGCTGGAATGGCTTTATAAATGGGTAAGAGGTATTTTTTGGAGGAATTATGAGATGCTTGGTAGAAAAGATGTACAATGCTTTGAAAAGACTGTTGATAGAAATATGGAATCTATAGAGAGTTTTTAAGAGTCCTTAGAAGTAAGTGATGAAACTATTATTGGAAACTGGAAGAAAGGTAATCCGTGTATTAAAGTCACAGAAAACTTAGCAAGATTGACTCCTGATGTTTTATGGAAGGCAAAATTTGAAAATGGTGAGCCTGGGCATTTAGCTGAAGAACTTTCCAAAGTAAACTCAGAGAATGCAGCTTGGCTTCTCCTTGCAGCTTATAGCAAAATGCTAGAGGAGAGAGATACTCTGAGAACTGAACTGTTGGGTGCAAAGAAAACAGAAACTGATTTGGGAATTTCAAGCCTCTGGAAGTCAAGCTCCCAGATGATAGTGCCCCATTTGAGGACTTAAATAAACTTGGAACTTGTAAATCAGTATTGAAGATGTAGTTATCTCAGAAAGACTTGTGGAAAGTCTTACTCTCTGATGGTTTGGACCCCTGCTTCTTGCATGGCAAACCAACAAGCTTTTTGAGAGAGCTGTATGAACAAAACCACTGTCAGCTTGGACTAAAAGGGACATGGAAAGGAGATATTGAAGGAGAAACAGCTTTAAGAGGAAAACCATGGAAGCTGAGATCTGGAATTAAGACATTGCCTTGGGCAAAGAGAGGAACCCCACACATATGTTCAGAGAGGGAGGGTTTGCCCAAACAGTTGAAGAGTGTGGATGTTCGCACCTGATAGTCAGAGAGAGTTTTGCTGCTCCAGGGTACAGAAAGGGTGGAGCACATTCCACAAGGATTAGGGAGGTTAAGGTCACCACCCCATAGGTCTGAGAGAGGTGGACCTGTCCACCATGGATTAAGGAAGGCCACGTGGTCTACTCATTTTTCTGAGAGGGGTGAGCCTGTATTCCACGTTAGGGAGGATGTTGTCTTCACTTCACTGTACTAGGGGGCTTGAGACTCAAACTCAAAGATTGGGTAAAGTGTGGCAATCACCCCAATGCTCTTGGAGGATGAAGACTGGAGCTTGGTCAATACCCAGATTCTTGATGAGGGTGGAACCAAGAAAATGGGTGTTGAGCAAGCCTGTGAAAAGGGTGGGTCCTCACAAGGACCCAGGAAGAAGAAACCATCATCTTAATAATGACCCTCAGACTTTGAACTCCAATGAAGTATGCCCTGTTGGTTTACTGAAATGTAGAGGACCTATGACTCATGTTTCCCTCCCAATTTTGCCTTATGGTAACGAAAATATTCATCCTTTGTCCATTTGTGTATTGGAAGCAGATGAATGTTTTTTTAAGTTTCAGAGGTCTTCAGCCTGATGGGACTTTGCCTTTAGACAAACTGTATTTCTTTAAACTGATTGTGATATGATACTGTATTTAGCATTGTACTGATTTAAGGTGTTTTTTTTTTAAGACTGTAATGTCTTTTTGCAGTTCAGAGGGTGGAGTGTAGCAGTTTGATATTATTCATGAATTCCAAAAATAGGTATTGGATTATGTTTGTGAACTGGTATTTTCCTCTGGGCATATTAGATTATATTGTATTCAGAAGTTTGACTTTTACTTGATTGGGCCATGTCAGTAGGATATTGAGTCCCCGCCCCCTTGGTGGGTGGGGACCCAGAGAGAAACCACACCACAGAGAAGGGAGTTTGAGGTTTTAATGCTGGAACCCTGGGGAAGTAAGCACAAAGAGGATCAGATCAGCTGAGCCCAGAGAGAATCTATCCCAGGGGAGAGAGACAGATACCCAACAGATGGCCTTGTGGAGAGAGCAGGGCAGCGGAGCCTGGAAATAAACAAGCCCCGGGAGGAGAGGAACCCAAGAAGCCTGAACTCTTGGCAGACATTGGCAGCCATCTTGCTCCAACACGTGGCAACAGACTTTGGTGAGGGAAGTAACTTATGCTTTATGGCCTGGTAACTGTAAGCCTCTACTCCAAATAAATACCCTTTATAAAATCCAACAGATTTCTTGTACTTTGCATCAGCACTCCTTTGGCTGAGTAATACAGCATCTATCCAATAAGGGCCTAATATCCAGCATATATAAAGAAATCCTACATCTCGAAAATAAAAAGACAAACAATCTATTTTAAAAATGGGCAAGAAATTTGAAAAGACACTTCTCCGAAGAAGAAATACAAATGGCATATTTGTATGTACATAAAAAGTACATAATACATTTTTATGTATTTGTATGTACATAAAAAGTACATATGTACATTTGTATGTACATAAAAAGTACATAAAAAGATGCTCAACATCACTAGCTGTTATGAACATGCAGATCAAAAGTAAAATGAGATATAATCTTACACCTACTAGATTGGCAGCTATTAAAAATGCAGAGGACTACATTTGTTGGAGAGGATGTGGAAGAAAGGGAACACTTATCCGCTGCTGGTGGGAATGTAGAATGATGAAGCCATTGGGGAGGACAGTATGGTGGTTCCTCAGGAAGCTAATTATAGAACAGCCATGTGATCCAACAATCACACTGCTGGGTTTATACACAGAAGAATTGAAAGCAAGGACATGAACAGGTATATGCACACCAATGGTCATAGCAGCTTTATTCTCTATTGCCTAAATTTGGAAGCAAACCAAATGCCCATCAACAGATGAATAGATAAGCAAACTGTGGTATAAACCTACAATGGAATGTTACTTAGCTGTAAGAAGGAATGAAGTATTAACACACGGGATAAAATGGTTGAATCTTGAAGACCTTATGTTGAGCGAAGTAAGCCAGGCACTGAAGGACAAATATTACAAGACTTCATTGATATGACTTAAGGAAATTGAACATACTCACAGAGCTAGAGTCTGGAAGATAGTTTAACAGGAGAAAGAAAGGGAGTAGAGTGTGGTGAGCCAATGCCTATATTGGCAAAATCTATGATAAGGTGGAAGTTTTTGACTGGGCAGTGGATGGGCATGAGAGTGGTGCAGTGATGTGATTGGGTTCATCAGTGCTGGTCTCTGAGGGGGAGTAGAGTGGGAGGTTGGTTTGTACTATCCATAGAACTTGGGGGAATGTAGGAGGAAGGAGCAGGTAAATTCTGGGGATTTGTAGGTCTGTGGTTAAAACTACAATGGTGGGAATATTCTTTTGTCAAATATGGCAAGGGAGGGTTACTGGTGCAAGGCATCATATGTTTGGGGGATATGCAGAATAAGGCATGCCTGGGGCATGCTTCTATGGAATATGTAAGTGTTCACCTTGTTATAGTGTGTTATTTCAGTGTGTGGAGACCCACACAACAAAGAAGAAAATATTAAGCTCCCATCCTGGGGAGTCCTGCTATGTTCTCAATTACAGGGACAAGAATATCTCCAGAACATAGGCAGTGCCTAGTAAAAGAAAACAGGCCAGTATGTTAAGCCTTCAATATTATTGCAAGTAACTAAGAGTCTTACTCTTCAAATACTGAAACTTAGTGGTTACCATATGTTCTGAGGTTTCTGGGAGGGAAAAAATAGAGTAGATAGAACATAGGGCATTTTTAGGATATTAGAATTGCTCTGCATGGTCTTGCAATAACAAATATAGGCCATTTTAAATTTCGTCAAAACCTATAAAAGTGTATGGTCCAAACTGTAATCCATAATGCAACCCATTGACCATGGTTAGTAGCAATGCTTCAATATTTGTACATCAATTTAACAAATGTACTATCTTGCATGTAAAATGTTATTAATGGGGTGAGTGGAAAATGTGGAGGGTTTTGGGTATATGGGAATCTCCGGTACTTTCTATGTGACTTTTCAGTAACCTAAAGCTTCTTTGAAGATAAAATGAGAAAAATAAGACACTGGGGGAATATAAAGAAGAAAATGTCACTGTATATACAAGACAATATATCTTAAAGTGATTAAAGACACAATGTCTAAAAAATTTTTACTTTATTTCAAATTTTTAAAATTTTTGTATTTTACTTATTATTTTAAAAAATATTATTCCATTTTCTTATTAAATTTATTTAGTTATTTTGTTGGTTTCATTTTTGGAGAGATTTTGGATCACAGAAGGGTCACAACTGTGGCAGTGCAGCATCACTGGTGTGGGGTGTCGGTGATGGGGTGATGTGTGGGGAGGGTTGCACCTGGGGCATACCTCTAAGGCATAGGAATAATTTCAAGTGTTCATGGGGCATTGTCTCAGTGGGTGGAGATCCACACAATAACCAAAAAAATATTGAATTCCTATCCTGGGGTGCCCTGCTACATTCTCTAATAGAATGACAAGAATGCCCCGAGTACAAGGACAGTGCCTAAGTAAAGGAAGACAGACCATTATGCCAGACCCTTGATATAGATGATTGTACTTTAAAAAAATGTTTGAAGTTTATCACTCATACATAAACATACATAAACAATAAGTGTATAATAAGAGTTGTGAACTTACAAAACAAAAATACATAACATCATACAGGGCTCTCATAACGCACCCCACCACCAATACCTTGATTGTTGTGAAACAATTTAAACTAATGATGAAACAGCATCCTCAAAATATTACTACTACCCAAAGTATCTCACATTTGGTGTATTTTTCCCCCAAGCTACCTTATTATCATTATTATTTTTTTAATATCATTTAAACATGAACATACATAAACAATAAGTGTATAGTAAAAGCTGTGAACTTACAAAACAAACATGCATAACATCATACTGTGGTCCCATACATCAAACCACCATCAACACCTTGCATTGTTTTGAGACATGTGTTACAAATTATGAAAGAATATTGTCAAAATCTTACTACTAACTATATCTTACTTTTGGTGTATTTCCCTCCAACACATTCTATTATTTTTAAAAATATATATTTTCATTACAGAAGTTATGAACTTACAAAACAATCATGCGTATGTGCAGAATTCCCATACAACATCCCTTCCCAACACATCACACCATGGCGGAATATTTGTTACAGATTATAAGATAATATTGTTAGACTATTACTATTGACCATGGTCCATAGCATACATCCGGCACACTTTTTCCATACTCGCCCATTATCAACACAATACATTTTTGGCATTGATGCATGAATATTACAGTATTGCTATTAACCACAGTTCATAGGTCACTTCAATTGTATTTTCCCATGCTTCTCCACATTCCCATCACTCTGCAATAGTGACGTACATCTGCTCTAGCTCATAGAGGACACTCCTGCATCTGTACCATCAACCACAATCTCATCCACCTCTGTTTTATTGTGTAATTCCGTCCCTAGATTATTCTCTAGCTTTCTTTAAATTGATGTTTGCATCCCTAGACTACCCTTTTCAACCACTTTCCCATTTATAAACCAGCTGTTGTTCACTATAAAGTGTTACCATCAACTCTATAAATTTCCACACTTTTACAGTCAAGTTAATTAAAATTTCTACATACACTAAGCATAAGTAATCCATTTCAGTCCTTCTCTTATCTCCTTTAAGAATCCACCACCTACGACCAGGTCTTTAAGATGTTTTCCTACATTTCCTTCTATAAGCTTTATGGTTCTTGCTTTTATATTTAGGTTTTTGATCCATTCTGAGTTAATTTTTATATAAGGTAGGAGATAGGTGTCCTCTTTCTTTCTTTTGGCTATGTATTAGTTACCCAAAGAGGTGCTGATGCAAAGGACCAGAAATCTTTTGGGTTTTATAGAGGGTATTTATTTGGGGTATAAGCTTACGGTTACCAGGCCATAATGCATGAGTTACTTCCCTCACCAAAGTCTCTTGCCATCTGTTAGAGTGAGATAGCTGCTGACATCTGCAAGGGTTAAGCCTTCCTCTTCCTCTTAAGGCTCTGTGGTCTCAGCTTCTTCCAATGTCAGCCCTAGGCTGGAATAAGTATTGTCTCTCTCCCAGGGCTTGATTCTGGGCTCAGCTGCTCTGCTGTCTCCACAAGGCCCGCTGTAGACTACCAGATGAATGGCTCATCTCTTTTCCCAGGGCCTCTGCCATGTCTATTGGAGCCTTCTCTCTTTCCTCAGGTATCTGCTTCTCCATGTATTTACTTCCCAGGGATCCACATCAAAACACCGCAACTGTATCTTCTGCCATGCCATTTTCTCTGTGAGTCCCCACCCACCAAGGGGGGAGGACTCAACGTCCTACTGATGTGACCCAATCAAAGCCTAAATCATAATTTAATCAAGTAAGAGTGAAAACTCTGAATCCAATAAAATCTAATATACCCAGAGGAACAGACCAATTTACAAACATAATTCAATATCTATTTTTGGAATTCATAAATAATACCAAACTGCTACAGCTATGGATATCCAGTTTTCTCAACACCATTTGTTGAATGGACTGTTCTGCCCGAGCTGGGTGCGTTTGACAGGCTTGCCAAAAATCACCTGACCACAGATGTGAAGGTCTGTTTCTGAATCATCAATTCAGTTCCATTGGTCTATGTGTCTGTCTGTGTGCCAGTACCATGTTCTTTTTACCACTGTAGCTAGGTAATATGATTTAAAGTCCATAAGTGGGAGTCCTCCAACTTTGCTTTTCCTTTTTAAGATGTTCTGTCTATTCAGGATCCCTTACCCTTCCAAATAAATTTGATAATCATGTCTTCCATTTATTTAAAAAATGCTGGTGGAATTTTTATCAGGATTGCATTGAATCTGTATATCAGTTTAGGTAGAATCGACATCTTAATGATATTTAGTCTTCCAATCCATGAGCATGGAATGTTCTTCCAATTATTTAGATTTTTTAAAATTTCTTTTAGCAATGTATTGTAGTTTTCTCAATACAAATGCTTTACATCACTGGTTAAGTTTATTCCTAAATATTTGATTCTTTTAGTTGCTATTGTAAATGAATTTTTTTTCTGACTTCTTCCTTAGATTTCACATTAGTAGTGTCTTTTAAAATCTATTTCATCTGATATAAGTATAGCTACTCTGGCTTTTTTTTTTTTTTTTTTTTTTTTTTTTTTTGGTTATTGCATGTGTGGAATATCTTTTTCCAGACTTTCACTTTCAATCTATTAGTATCATTGGTCTAAGGTCAGTGGTCAGTCTCTTGCAGATGGCATATACATGGCTTATATTTTCTTATCCATTTTGCCAGTCTGTGTCTTTTGATTGGGGAATTTATTCCATCAACATTCAATGTAATTACTGTAAAGGCAGTTCTTATTTCACCCATTTTGACCTTTGGGTTTTATCTGTCATATATTATTTTCACCACTCTTTTGAGACCTTTGGTTACTTTTACTGATATAGTCTTCATTTCTTGACCCTCTTCCAAGCCTCTCTCTCCTGTCTTTTCTTTCAGACTGTTTCACACCCTTTAGTATTTCCTGCAAAGCTGGTCTTTTGGTTACAAACTCTGTTTCTGGTTATCTGTGAATATTCTAAACTCGCCCTTATTTTTGAAAGACAATCTTGCTGGATACAAAATTCATGGCTGGAAGTTTTTCTCTTGCAGTATCTTAAATATTTCATACAACTGTCTTCTTGCCTCCATGGTTTCTGATGAGAAATTGTCACTTAATCTTATTAGGTAGCCCTTATATTTTATGCATTGCATTTCTCTTGCCACTGTCAGAATTCTCTCTTTGTCTTTGGCATTTGACATTCTGATTAGTATGTTTCTAGAAGTTGGTCTATTTGGATTTATTCAGATGGGAGTACGTTGTGCACTTTGGATGCAAAAATCTATGTCCTTCAATAGTGTTTGGAAATTTTCTACCATTATTTCTTCAAATATTCCTTCTGCCCCTTTTCCCTTCTTTTCTTCTTCTGGGACACCCATAACACATATGTTTGCACGTTCATGTTTCTTGCTATCGTTTAGTTCCCTGAGACCTTGTTCAATTTTTTCCATTCTTTTATTTATCTGTTCTTTTATGTTTGATTTCAGAGGCCATTTCTTCAAGCTCACAAATCTTTCCTTCTGCCTCTCAAATCTGCTGTTATATTATTCCACTGTACTTTCAATTTCATTTATTGCACATTTCATTCCTGTAAGAGCTGCTATTTTTCTATGTATGCTTTCAAATTCTTCTTTGTGGTCATCTAATGTTTTCTTTTTTATTTTTGCATTTTCATTTTTGCCTTTGATTGTTTTTTTTTTTTTTTTTAAGAAACTTAGATTACACAAATGTCACATGAAAATTATTGGGGATTCCCATATGTCCTGCTCCCCACACCTCCCACATTTTCCCACATTAACAACATCTTTCATTCGTGAGGTACATTCATTGCAATTGATGAACACATTTTGGAACACAGCCACTAAGTGTGGATTAAAGTTTACATTGTAGTTTACACACTCTCCCACCCAATTTTGTAGGTTTTGGCAAGATATATAATGGCCTGTATCTGTCATTGCAACGTCATTCAGGACAATTCCCAAGTCCCAAAAATGACCACGCATTGCACCGTTTTTCACTCTCCCTGCCCCCAGAATCCCCAGTTGCCACTGCCTCCACATCAATGATGTAATTTCTTGCATTGCTAGAATCATAATAAGTCTATAGTAGAATACGAGTAAGTCTACTTTACTCTATAGTTCATTCCCCAATTCTGAGGACTCTGGGATGGTGATGCCCACTCTACCTCTAGTTGAGAGGGGGCTCTGATCCCATGGGGATGATGGTTGGGACTCTCTTGCTTGCAGTTGTAGACTCTTTCGGTTCCTTGTTATGGTAGTTGTCCATCATCACCTCCTTGTTAGTTGTCGTGGGTGAGACCAATGAACTGGAGAGTAAGTGTTACACCTCAATTGAGATTCAGACCTCAGTTGGCACATGGACAGCCCAAAGATTTAAGTCTCTTAACATACACATACCAATTCTAGTACTATTATAGATTCAATTAGAAGGACAGAAGAGCCATGTGTAGTGAAACCACAACTGAGTCCAACTCCGTCACACTGGGGAGTATAAATTTCAAAGAAAGGCCCACCGGCAAAGTACCAAACACCCAAGATATCTGCCCTGACTATAGTGTCTGGATATCTACAGAGCCCTCAGGAGCCCCGCTATTTGGGGGTAGTATCTACTTTGGCAGTCAAGGTCAAGGTCTTTTTCCAGTTGCATTGCTAGTTAGTGCTTGGTAGTAATCCCTCAGTGCCAGGGAGGCTCATCCCTGGGAGTCATGTACCATGCTGGGAGGAATGTAATGTATTTATATGCTGAGTTTGGCTTAGAGAGAGGCCACATTTGAGCGACAAGAAGGCTATCTGGACGTAACTCTTAGGCACACTATAACACTAGGCTAAATTTCAATTTCAGGAGTAATCAATATCCAGGGCCTGTCAATGGACCATCTTCCTTCACTAGTCATTACCCCTGTACTCGAAGGATTTTTTTTGCTCCAATAGAGAATGTGGCAGAGCTCTCCTGGATGGGAATTTGATATTCTTTCGGTAATTGTATGAATCTCCACCCACCGTGACAATGCCCCATGAATAATTGAACACATTTATGTGCCTTATATGTATACCCAGGTCAGCTTCCTCCCATGTATCCCCCAGCACTGGCACCCTGCACCAATGAGCCTTCCTTACTACAGTTGTAATTCTTCTGTGATACAACACTTCTTCAAAAATGAAGCCAGTAAAATAGCCAAATACAAGCAATAAGAAAATGAAATGATAATGATAGTTTTAAAAATAAGAAATAGAATACAAAAAAAAATTTTTTAATACAAAAAAATTTTGAAATATCAAAAAATAATTTTAAAATATTTTTAAAATTTTTTTTGACATTTTGCCTTTCATCACTGTAAGATCTGTTGTCCTATATGTACACTGACATTTTCTTCCATATGTTACCTCAGGGTTTTTCTTTTTTCATTTTGTCCTCAAAGAAGTTTTAGGTTACAGAAAAGTCACATAACAAATACATATTCCCAACATCCTCCCGCTCTTCTTCTTTCCCCCATTAATAGCATTTTATATGTGGGTGGTACATTTGTTACAACTGATGTACAAATATTGAAACATAGCTACTAACCATGGTCAATGGTTTACATTATTTTTTATATTTTGGACCATACACTTTTATAAACTTGGATACAATTCAACATGGCCTGTATCCATCATAGCAAGATAATGTAGAACACTTCCATTGCCTCCCAAATGGCCCCTGTTCCATTTATTCTATATCTCCCTCCCCCTCCCCTTAGGACCCATGGCAAACACCAGGCTTCACTCCATGAAGAACAAGATTCATAGTTACTTTCAACAACACTGAGGACTTGACACACTGCCTCCTCTGTTAGGCACCATCCATACTCTCAAGAGACATCTCTATTTGAGAATATAGCAGTCCTCCCCCAGGATGGGAGTCCATCACCTTGTCACTCATTATGTGGCTCTCCACCCACTGATATAACACACTATGACAAGATGAGCACTCACACACTCCCTAGAAGACTGCTCCTGGTTTGCCCTGTCCCGAATGCCCCCCACATCCAACACCCTAAACCAACAACCCTCATTGTCATATTGCCAAAAGAGCATTCCCAACATAGTAGTTGAAACCAATGTCTTCTTAATACCCTTAATCTCTTTAGCTATCTCAGTGTTTATTAAGGAGATTTGTTTGAACATCTATGATTAGTTGTCTCTACTCCTTTCTGTCATCTGGAGGCTTATCTTGTTCCTTTAACTAGGTCATATCTTCCTGTATCTTGGTATGGATTGTAATTTTTTGTTGGTGTCTTGGCATCTGGCTTACTAGATGGATTTATTCTGGGTGCAGTTTCTCTCTTTAGTTTAAGGCTTTCTTGCCCTTTCTCCCTTGCTGATTGTGTAGTAGGAGATGAGGATGCAGTTGGTGCTGTAAGCTATGGAGGATCAAGCTGCCTGCATTGCCCCAGGGACCAGTGAAGCTTCTCCCACCTTTCTCCTTTGCTAGGGGTAGGGACAGAGCCACAGCCATGTGTAATAATTAAAGTCATGCAGGCTTAGACTGTAGTTGCCTAGAGAGACTGTTGAAGCTTCATGCCCCTTCCTCCCCACCTGGGGCAGGGATGAAGCTGCAGGTGTAGGCAGCAATCTATGTTGTGCAGTCCAAAATGACCTCAGTTGCCCTGGTAGACTTCCAACTATTCAGTCTGTGCCAGCCAAATGTACCTGCGGTTACCTGGAGAGGCTGGTGAATGTCCTGCCAGCTTCCTTCTTGCCAGAGGTGGAGCTGAAGCTTAGGCTAGCCTAGAAGCCGGTCCCTACTTTCACTGTGATCTTCAGTCAGCCCAGCTTCCCTTCATGCAGGGGGCCGAGTCAAAATGGCAGCTACTAGCCTCTTTCCAACTTGGACAGGTTCAAACTTTAGCTTTTCTTGGGGTTATACTTTAGCCAGCCGAATTTACCAACCAGTAGCTGAAGTCAGTGGCCAACCATCTCTTCTTCCCCTGTTTCTGAGAAATAGAGCTTCCATCTCCAGCCACAGAATAGCTCCTGAGGCTGCTTCTGCCACCAGAGTAGGATGATCACAGGCTTCTGCAGTGTGGCCTGTATTTTCCTAGAAAGGCTGGTGCAGGTACTCCCAGCTTATTCCCTGCCAGAGATGGGAATGGAGTTTAGGCTAGAGCTTTAATCCAATCTGAATGGAAAGAAGCCTGTCCCTCCCTTCACTGTGATTTTCAGTCATTCACTCTTCCCCTATGCCGGGGGTGGAGTTAATATGGAGGCTACTGGCCTTTTTCTAACTTAGACAATTCCAAAGTTTAGCTGTTCTTAGAATTATACTTTAGCCAGAGAAAGTTACTAATCAGTAGCTAAAGTTGGTGCCCAACCATCTCTTCCTCGCCTGTTTTTGGGAAGTTGAGTTTCCAGTTCCAGCCACAAAATAGCTCCCGAAGCAGCTTGTGCCACAAGTGAATTATGGGCACCAGCCTCCATGGTGTGGAGTACTCTACTCATGAATCTTCTCTGAAGATGGACAGTCTCCTCTTTCCATTACTTCAAGGATGTTGCAGGATGCTCTTCTGGTGTTCTGGAGACCCCAAACGGATGACTTAGATAGCTCTGGGTGATTACTAACTGTCCTATAGCAGGAGCTGACTCTAAGAGCTCCTTATTCTGATGCCATCTTGCTGGTTGTCTAGATGATTGTACTTTTGAACTTTTCCTTGTGAAATTGAAACTTAGTCTAATATTACATATTGTCCCCTGAATGCCTCATTGTTGCTCAAATGTGGTCTCTTTCTAAGTCAAAATCAGCAGATAAATGCATTACCTTCCTCTCAGGGTGGGACATGACTTCCAGGGATGAGACTCCCTGGCACTGATGGATTATTACCAAGTGCCAACTAGCAATGAATCTGGAAAAAGACCTTGACCAAAAGGAGGAAATATTAAATACAAATGAATTTTTATAGTTAAGAGATTTCAATGTCAGTCGGGAGGTCATTCCAAAAGTTATGCTTATGCATGTCTCAGGAGGCTCTCATTGACTGCCACAGTAAACAGTGCCTCAAGCAGGGGTGTTCCTGAGAACTCTAGAGACATCTAGACAGTATAAGCAGGGCAGACAAATTCAGGAATTCATCACCCTGTCAGTGGGCCTTACTTTGGAATTTATGCTCCCCAGTGTAACAAAGTTAGACTCATTTATAGTTTCCCTACACATGGTTCTTCTGCCCCTTTTATATGAACCTATAATTAGCACTATACTTATTAAATATATGTCCCAGATGCTTAAATATTTAGCCCATTCATTTTCCAGTTGAGCTCTGAATCTTAGCAGAGTTGCAACACTTACTCTCCAGTTCATTGGGCTCACCCAGGGCAACCAACAAGAACTTGATGATGGACAACTACCATCCCAAAAAACAGAGAGTGTCTGCAACTGCAAACAAGATAGTTACATCAATCTGCCCCATGGGATCTAATACCCTCTCAGTTAGAAACAAAGTGGGCCTCACCATCTCAAAATCCTCAAGATTGGGGAATGAACAGTAGACTAAAGTAGACTTATTATTATTCTCTTATTAATGTACTGTTAATTTTCTAGCAATGGAAGAACTTTTATCAATTGAGATAAAGGCAGTGACCACCAGAGGTTCATAGGGAAGGGAGAGGGAAGAATATATTTACTATGGCAGCATTTTTGGAACATTGGAATTTTCCTGCATGACATTGCAATGATGGATACAGACCATTATATATTTTGTCATAGCCTATAAAATTGTGCAGGGCAGAATGTAAAGAATAATGTAAACTATAGTCAACAGTTAGCAGCAATGCTTCAATATGTGTTCATCAATTGTAACAAATGTACCACACTAATGAAAGATGTTGTTAATGTGGGAAAGTATGGGAGGGGTAGATGGTGGGGCATATTGGAATCTCCTATATTTTTTATGTAATATTTATGTAAGCTAAAGTTTCTTTAAAATAAAAAAATTGATTAATAAAAAAGAATAAACCTGAAGTCACAAGCCCTGGAAAGAAATCATAGGGATAATTTCTTTCTCTGAGACAATACTGAAAGGAGGCAAAAGTCTAACTGGGCACCTAAAATGTGTTTTATATAAATGTTTATATTTAATGCTCCACATGATCCTGTGGTTTGTTCTCAAAATTAATGTTAAAAATAACTGAGATATTAAAACAATTTTTTCAAAAAAAATAATATAATAAGGCAGAAAATTAGCAAGGATATAGTTGACCAGAACAACACAATCTATTTGATCTAATTGCCATTATAGTAAACAATATCCTAAAATAGCAGAATGCACATTCTTCTCCAGCACACATGGAACTTTCACCAAGATAAACCACAATCTGGGACATAAAACAAACCTGAACAAATTTATAGTAATATAAATCTTACAGAGTGTGTTATTAGGTGATAGAATTAAACTATAAATTAATAACAAAAAAGTAGTTGTAACATGCTGAAATACTGAGATTAAAAAACACATGTCTAAATATCACACAGGTTGAAGAAGTCTTAAGAGAAATTAAAAAGCATTATTTTTACTAAATAAAGTGGAAAACAATTTAAAAATTCTTGTACACAGCAAAAGCAATGCTTAGAGGGAAATTTATAGTATTAAATGCATATACTAGAAAAGAAGAAAGATCTAAAATCTATAATCTAAGCTTCCACCGTTGGAAGCTAAATAAATAAGTTCAAGTTATGCCTAGGTCAAGGACAAAAATGAAATAGTAAATATTAGAAGAGAACATGAAATTGAAAACAGTAAAACAATAGAGAGAATCAATAAAAACAAAAACTGATTCTTTGAAGAGACCAATAAAATTGATAAACCTCTAACCAGGCTAACCATGAAAAACAGAAGACAAAAATTACCAATCTAAGTAATGAAAGGAAGGTCATCACTACTGATGTCATGGACATCAAAAGAATAATAAGGAATATTAGTAGCAACTATATTCTCACAAATCTGATAACTTAAATGAAATGTATGAATTCTTTGAAAGAAGGAATCTACCAAAATTCACACAATGAGAAATATTTAAAATAAGTAGACCAGAAAAATAAAATAAAATAAATAGGCTGATATCCATTAAAGGAAATTTAATCAATAGTTAACCTTTCAAAAAATAAACAGCAGGCCCAGGTAATTTCATGGTGAATCTACAAAATATTTATGCTAAAATGATACCAATCCTTTAAAATGCCTTCCAGAAAATAGAATCAGAATGAACACTTCTTAATTCCTTCTATGAGGCCAGAATTGCCCTAATACTAAAACCAGATGACTATATTAAAATAAAGGAAAACCAATATCTGCAGACCAACATATCACATGAAAATGGTTGGGAAATCCTCAACAAAATATTTACAAATCAATTCTAACATTTTATTGAAGTATTATAAACGAAGACCAAGCAGGTTATATTTCAGGTATGCAAGGTTGATTTATTATTTGCAAAACGAATTAATACATTCCATCACATCAATAGGTTAATAAAGAAAAACCATATGATCATATTATTTGATGCAGAAAGGGGATTTGACAAAATCCAAAGCTCATTCATGATTTAAACTCTCAGAAAACTAGCTGTAGGTTACAAAAACCCTACAGCTAACATCATACTTAATTGTAACAAACCAGATGCTTTACCCCTAAGATTAGGAAAAAAGCAAGATGTTCCATTGCACTACTCCTATTCAGCATCATACAGGATACCCTAGCCATTCAATAAGACCAAAAAATGTAAATAAAAAGTATACAGACCAGAAGGAAAAAATAAAACTATCCTTGTTTGCAGAGGGCATGTTCTTCTGTATAGAATATCCCCAATGAATTAAAAAATATATTAGAACTTATGGTTCTAATAATGATTATTGCAATATCAAATGGATACATGATTAATATACAAAAGTCAATTTGTTACATATAAACCAGCAATCAAGAGGAATTTGATTTAAAAACTCAATACCATTCATAATTGTACCACAGACAATAAAATACTTAGGTATAAATCTAAGCACCTCTTAAAATATATGTGTATATATATATATATATATATATATATATATATATATATAACATTTTTGTAAGCAAATACACATATATGCATATATATTTATATATCATTTTGCAAATGTTTGTATGTATTGTGAGAATTTTGATTTTTACCCATAATAATAAAAAAAAAAGAATAGAAAAAAAAATCTAACATAATATATTCAGGGTCTATTTGAAAGTAACTAACTTCTTTGATAAAAAGTCAAAGAAGGTCTAAATAAATGGAGAGCTATTCTGTTTCATGGATTTGGAGACTCAATATTGTTAAGATGTCAATTCTTTCTATAGATTTAATGTAATCACAATAAAATTCCCAGAAAACTATTTTGTGTACATCACCAAACTGATTCTAAAGTTTATATGAAAAGGGAAAATACCTAGAAAAAACAGCATAATCCTGAAGAAAACAAATTTAGATTACAGACATTATGTGACTTCATGAATTGTATAAATGCACAATAATAACAGAGCATTGTATTGGGGAAAATAGCCACATAGAAAAATGGAATGGACAAAAGAGTCCAGAAATAGACTGTAGCATTTTGGTATTATTTATGAATTCCAAAAATAGATATTGGATTATGCTTGTAAACTGATCTGTTCCTCTGAGCATGATTAAATTATGATTAGGGCTTTGATTGGGCCATGTCAGTAGGACGTTGAGTCCCCACCCCTTTGATAAAACTACATGGCAGAGCAGAGGAGTTAGTTGGAGTTTTTATATTGGAATTTTTATGTTGGAGTTTTAATGCTGGAGCCTGAGGAAGCAAGCACACAGAGGATCTTGGTCATGAGGAAGAAGAGAAGGCCCCAGGAAGAGAAGAGCCATTCACATGATAGTTGACAGCTGGCCTTGTGGAGAGAAGCAAACCTAAGCCCGGAGAGAGGCAAGACCCGGGAAGAGAGGTATCTAGGAAGCTTGAACCCTGGCAGACGCCGGGATCCATCTTGCTCCAACATATGGCCATACACTTTGATGAGGGAAGTAATTTATGCTTTATGGCCTGGTAACTGTAAGCTTCTACCCCAAATAAATACCCTTTATAAGGAGCAACAGATTTCTGGTATTTTGCATCAGCACCCCTTTGGCTGACCAATACATAGACTCACACAAATATAACCATAAGATTCACTCTTTATGCTGTAAAGTTCTATAGGAAAATTGGCAGATTGCATTTTCTTAAAATTAAAAGGCACACTTTGTGTTGGTTTGTTTTTGTTAATTCCTGGCACTCAAATATCAAATAAACCTCTCTTCTATCAGTATCTGGATACAAACTTAAGGAATAGGCTGCATCAGGAACTAATTCCCAGAGCTAACACATTAATATATTTAAATGTACAATGTACAATGAAAGATTACAAAACAGAAAAAAGACACGAAAACCAGAAACAGGAAATGATGGACCATCCAAAAACACAAGATAAAAATCCAGAAACCATCAATGAAGAAGAACAGACTTTGGACATACTGAACAAAGACCTTAAAAGATGATTCTAATATGCAGAAAGGATAAAAGAAAATTAAGACAAAAAACTAATGGCTATCAGGAAAACAATGAATGAACAATGTCATAATTTCAATAAAGAGATAAATATTTTTAAAAGGAACCAGGCTTGCAGATGTAGCTCAAGTGGTTGAGCACCTGCTTCCCATATATGAGGTCCTAGGTTTGATCTCTGGTACCTTCAAAAAACAAACAAACAAATGAGAAAACCAACTCTCATTGGTGAGTGGATGTAGCTCCGTGGTTGAGCAGCTGCTTCCCATTTAAGAGGTGCTAGGTTCAGTCCACAGTACCTCCTAAAAAAAAAGGAACCAAAAAGAAATGTGAGATTTGAAGACCACAGTAACTGAAATTAAAACTTCCATAGATGACTTCAAATGCAGATTGGAGGTGGCAGAAAAAAGAATCAGTGAACTCAAAGAAAAACCAATTGAAATGATTCAGTCTAAGAAGCAGAAAAAAAAAAAAAGGAAAAAAAGTGAGCAAAGCCTAAGATCCATGAAACACTATCAAGCATATCAATAAATGCATCATGGGAGCCCCAGAATGGGGAGAAAGAGAGAAAGGGGAAGAAAGAACATTCAAAGAAATAATGGCAAAACTTCCCAAATTTAGCAACAACAACAACAAAAAACCCACGAATATACACATTTAAGAAGCCCAATGATCACCAAACAGGATAAACTTGAAGAGAATCCTTCCAAGACATATAATAGACAAACTAGAATAAGAAGGACAATAAGAGGTTTTGAAAACTGTGAGAGAAAAGCAACATGTTATGTAAAAGCCAGTTCCAATAAGATGAAGTGCTAATACCTCACCAGACGATATGGAGGCTTGAAGTTAGTGAGACAAATTATTTAAAGTGTTTGAAAGAAAAAAAAAAACATTTGCTAAGAATTTTATATCCAGTAAGACTGTCTTTCAAAAATGAGGAATCAACTATAAACAAAATGGAGGGAGTTCATCACCACTATAGCTGCACTAAAATCAATGATAAAGGAAGTTCTTCAAACTGAAATGAAAGGACACTAGATAGTGGACTGAAGCAGCATAAAGAAATTAAGACCAGATATAGAATTCATGGTTGTCAGTGTTTTTTCTTTCAGCCTTTTAATTGAATCACCCCATTGCTTCCTGGTCTCTATGGTTTCTGAAGAAATTAACATTTAATCTTATGAAGGTTCCCTCATACATGACTAGCCGCTTCTTTTTTGTTGCTTTTAGGATTTTTTGGTCTTTGGCTTTCAACACTTTTTCTTAATGTGTTGCAATGAGATTCTCTTTAAGTTAATTTATTTGGAGTTTGTTGAGATTCCTATATATGCATATACATATCTTTAATCAAATTTGGGAAATTTTCACCAATTATTTCTTCAAATATTTTTTCTTCTCCTTCCTGTTTCTCTTCTTCTGGGACTCCCTTAAGGCATGTGTTATTATACTAAATGGTGTTCCCTATGTCCTTTAGGACAAAGACAATCAACAAGAAATCCCTAGGCTAGAGAGTGAAACTGATTTCCAGATCCAAGGACAGTTATAGCATCAAACCACTCAGAACAGAAAGCAACTGTCAGCCTTGGTTTCAACCCCACCACTGATGGGGCTGGGAGCAGGGATGAATTAGAGATACAGTGCCTTCTTAAGGCAACAGGGAACAGTTTGCTAAAAGGTGGCACTGTCCCAAGAATAGAGGGAAGCTCAGCTTAGTGCATTGTGTGGCTTTTTATTAGAGAATTCAGATCTTTGGGTCTGGGATCTGAGCAAAAGTTTCAATATGCCCTGGCCAAAAGCAACTTGCAGTCTCTCTCTCAACCATGGCCCTGGCACAGGGGGATTTGTTTGAGAATTAAAGGCACAGTACCACCTTAGGACTGTAGGGAACAGTTGGCTGAAGAGTGCCATCTGCTGTGCATGCCAGGAAAGAATAGATTGGGGGAGCCATCAAAAAGAAGTTTGTAATGCTTAAGGGTCTCTTCTCTGTGGCATTTTGGAACCAATCTACACCCCTTTTGAGGGACACTTTTTGCCCTGTTTTCACTGGGATAAACTGACTTGGGAAGATCCTCTCCAGGGTGACTATCCTCACAGAATTTGCCCTCCAGGCAAAAGCAGCTAGAAATAATTAGAGGAGTGTTAAAAAAAACAATAGAGGAAGGGAGCAGATGCAGCTCAAGTGGTTAAGTGCCTGCTTTCCATGTATGAGGTCCTGGGCTCGATCCCTGGTACCTCCTATAAACAAACAAACAAGCAAACAAATTTTTAAAAAATTAAAAAAAAAAAACAACTCTCATTGGGGAGTGTATGTAGCTCAGTGATTGAGCACATGCTTCCCATGTACAAGGTCCTGGGTTCAATCTCCAGTACCTCCTAAAAAAACATAAATAGAGGCAAATATAAAACAAAGAGAATAGATCATCATTCCTGTAGGAGGAATGGGGAAAGGAAGGTTTCCCCTAGGAGTGGAATAATTACACAAATAGTGCCAACTCAAAAATGTTAGGATATATCCAGGGCAAGGAACAGATGAGTAAGAGTGCAAAATATGATCAGTTAAATACAAGCTATTCTAAATGTATAGAAAAAGTTGAACCAAGTGTCAAAAAAGAGATTTATCACAAAGCCAAACAATAAGAAAACCCTAGGCTAGAGAGAAAAACTGATTTCCAGAGAAAACTCGTCAATAAAAATCAGATGCTTAGACACTATTAAAAATTACATCATACTAAGAAAGAGGAAGATATGGCACGATCAAAGGAACAAATTAAAACTTCAGAGGAGACACATAATTTGAAAAAACTAATAAATGATGCTGTGTTTCTTTGGATCCTTTATGTGGACCCCAGAAATTCATGCTCTTAAATAGGTCTATTCCTGTCCATGTGGGACCCTTTGATTGGATTGAATTCAGTTGGGAGCATTTGATTAGAGTACTACAGTGAGGTGTGACACATGGTGGGTCTTTGCCCATTTCCTAGAGTTCGTTATAAACAGGAGAAAGATGTAGAGATACACAGGGAAGGAGAGCTGCCATTATACCCTGCCATGTGAGACAGGACTCCAGGATCACCTGCAACCACAGAAAGACAGAGAAATTCTGAGAGGCTGAAAGAAATTCCAGAGCCTGGAATCAGTGAAGGATCCAAAAGCTGAAGCAATGAGTCCTGGGGGAGAGGGGCAAGATGTGCCATGTGGCTGATTACCCACAGTTGAGCTTGGAGAGAAAATGAACCTGCAAGGAAAGGAAGTGTCATGGCATAGATGAGTTTCCACTTTGTCTTGCCACCTGGCAGGAGTCCACACCACCAACAGTCAACATTTGTTGAGACAGCATCTCTAATGATGCCTTGATTTGGACAATTTCATAGTCTTGGAACTGTAACCTTATATTCTAGTGAAATCCCATTATAAAAGACAATATATTTGTGGTATTTTTCATTGACAGCCTTTACCAAACTAAAACAATGTTCAAACAAACTCCTAAATCAACTCAAGGAGATGAAGGAAAATATGGCTAAAAGATAAATGACTTTAAGAAGACACTGGGTGAGCATAAAGAAGAATTTGAAAGCATGCAAAAAAAATATAACACAACTTGTGGGAATAAAAGGCCCATTTGAAAAAATTAATAACACACTAGATTCATACAGCAGCAAATATGAACAGGCCTAAAAAAGGAGCAGTGAACTAGAGGATAAGACATCTGAAACATGACAGATAGAACAGATAGAGAAAAAAATGGAAAAAAAAATGAGTAGGAAAACAAGGAATTGAAAGACAGCACAAAGAATACAAACATACATGTCACAGGTGTTCCATAAAGAGAAGAGAAGGGAAAAGGAGCAGAAAAAATATTTGAGGAAATAATAGCCAAAAATTTCCCATCACTGACCTAATAGCTAGTGATTATGAGAACTTTTCATGTGCTTTTTAGCCATTTATATATCTTCTGTGGAAAAATGTCTATTCAGTCTTTTGCACATTTTTAAATTGGGTTGTTAGTCTTTTTATATTTGAGTTTAGTATTTCTTTATATATTCTGGATATTAAACCCTTATCAGATATGTAGTTTCCAAACATTTTCTCCCACTGAATAGGCTGTCTTTTCATTTTCTTGATAAAGTCTTTTGAAACACAAAAGTGTTTAATTTTGAGGAGATCCAAGTTTCTACTTTTTCTTTCATTACTTATGCTTTGGGTGTAGAGTCTAGGAAACCATGGCCTACCATAAGATCCTGAAGATGCTTCCCTACATTTTCTTCTAGTTTGATTGTCCTGACTCTTATATTTAGAGTTTTAAAATATTTTGAGTTAATTTTTGTATAAGGTGAGGGATAGTGGTCCATTCATTCTTTGAATGTGGATATCCACGTATCTCTATCAGGGAAATGCAAATCAAAAGCACCATGAGATAGTTAACTTTTCACTCCTACAAGAATGGAATCCCACTGCTGGGTATATACACATAAGACTTGAAAGCAGGGACAAGAACAGATATAAGTACACCAATGTTCATAGCAGCATTATTCACTATTGCCAAAAGTTGGAAGCAAACCAAGGTTTCATCAACAGATGAATAGATAAACAAATTGTGTTATATACATTCAATGGAATATTACTCAGCTGTAAGAAGGAATGAAGAATTAACACATGGAACAACATGGATGAGTCTTGAAGACCTTATGTTAAGTGAAATAAGACAGGCACTGAAGGACAAATTTTACATGACCTCACTACATGACTTAAACAAATTGAGCAGACTCATAGAGCTAGAGACTAGAAGATAGGTAATCAGGAGACAGAAAGGGAGTAGAGCGTGGTAAGCTGATGCTCAATATGGGCAAGACCTACAATAAGGTGGAAGAGGGGGTTGGGCAGTGGATGGGGTTGATGTTGGTGAAGGGATGTGAGGGAGGTCAATGGTGCTGGAATGTGAGGAGTAGTGTGGTTGGGTTGGGTTGGACTATCGATGGAACTGGGAAGAGGGCTGGAGGAAGGAACAGTGAACTCTGGGGATTTCTAGGTCTGTGATTAAAACTATAATGGTGAAAATATTCTTTTGGCAAATATGGCAGGGGAGGGTTACTGGTGTAAGATGTCAGTGGGGGGGGGGGCGGATATTTGGGATAGGGTGCACCTGAGGTATGCTTCTATGGAATATGAAAATGGTTCTCTTGTCATAGTGCATTCTCTCAGTGGATGGAGTCCCACACAATAAACAATTAGAGGGGCAAGAATCTCCTCAGTACATAGGCAGTGCCTAATAAAAGAAAGCAGACCAATATGTCAAAATATCAATATTAATGCATATAATTATGAACCTTATTCTTCAAAGATTGAAACTTAGTGGTTACCATAGGTCCCAAGGGGAAGGAGAGGGAAGAATAGAATGGATGGAGCATAGGACATTTTTGAAGTATTGGAATTGTTCTGCATGATCTTGCAATGTTGGATACAGGCCATTATAAATTTTGTCAAAAGCTATAAAAGTGTATGGTGCAAAATGTAATCTTTAAAGTAAACCATTGACCACGATTAGAGCAAAACTTCAAAATTTCTTCATCAATTTTAACAAATGTACCATACTTATGTAAGATGTTATCAATAGGGGAAAATGTGAGAAGAGGAGGGGTGGGATATAGGGGAATCACAAATATTTTCTCTGTGACTTTTCTGTAACCTAAAGCTTCTTTAAAAATAAAGCATAAAAATAAGACACTGGGGGAATATACAGAAGAAATTGTCACTGTACATAAAAGGTAAGATATCTTATGGTGAGGAAAGACACATTGAAAAATTTGTTTTTATTTATTATTTTAATAACATATATTACTTGCTTTTTAAAATTATTATTTTATTTTTTATTATTTTTATTCATTTATTTTTTGGCTTTTGGGGGGGGAGGTTTGGATTTCAGAAGGGTCACAACTGTGGCAGGGAAGGAGCACTGGTGTGGGGTGTTGGTGATGGGGGATGTGTGGGGAGGGGTGCACCTGGGGTGTGCCTTTATGGAATATGAATATGTTCAAGTGATCATGGGGTGCTTTCTCAGTGGGTGGAGACAGACACAATAACTGAGAGAATATTACATTTCTATCATTGGATGTCCCGCTACATTCTCTGTTAAAGTGGCAAGAATCCCCTGAGTACACGGGCAGTGCCTAGCAAAGGAGGACAGACCAATACTCCAGGCCCTTGACATTGATGGCTGTACTTATGAAACTTGCTCTTGTGAAATTGAAACTTAGCTTAGTATTATATATTGCCTAAGAGTTACCTCCTGAAAGCCTCCTGTTGCTCAAATGTGGCCTCTCTCTAAGCTGAATTCAGCATATAAACTCACTACATTCCCCCACCATGGGACAGGACTCCCAGGGATAAGCCTCCCAGGCACCAAGCAATTATTACCAAGTGCCAACTAGCAATGCATGTGGGAAAAGATCTTGACCCAAAAGGGTAAATATTAAATACAGATGTGTTTTTTTGGCTAAGATATTTCAGAGTGAGTCAGTAAGTCATTCCAGACATCTAGAGACATCTAAACACTATAGACAGGGCAGACAATCTTAGGAATTTGACACCTTGTTAGTTGGCCATTCCTTGGAATATATGTTCCCCATGTGTAGCAGTTTGGCATTGTTTATGAATTCCAAAAATAGATATTGGATTATGTTTGTAAACTGGTCTGTTCCTCTGGGCATGATCAAATTATGATTAGGGCTTTGATTGGACCACATCAGTAGGACATTGAGCCCTTGCCCCTTGGGGGGTGGGGCCTCACAGAGAAAACTACATGGCAGAGAAGAGAGTTGGAGTTTTGATATTGGAACCCCAGGAAGTAAACACACAGGAGAACACAAAGGAATAGAGACTGCTCCATAAACATAGCAGAGGCCCTGGGAAGAGAGAAGAGCCATTCACCTGATAGTTTGCAGCTGCAGAGACCAGAGCCTTGAGCAACGGAGCCCAGAGAGAAATGAGCCCCTGGACATAGAGACTTATCCCAGCCTTCTGCTGATATTGGAAAAAGCTGGGACCACAGAGCCTTAAGAGGAAGAGAAAGCCTGAATCCTTGTAGATGTCTGCAGCCATCTTGCTCCAAAACATGGCAACAGACTTTGGTGAGGGAAGTAACTTATGCTTTATGACCTGGTAACTGTAAGATTCTACCCCAAATAAGTGCCCTTTATAAAATCCAACAGATTTCTTGTACTTTGCATCAGCACCCCTTTGGCTGACTAATAACACCATGTAACAGAGTTAGACTCATTTATAATTTCCCTATACATGGTTCTTCTACCCCTTTTATTTGAACCTATAATTAGCACTGTACTCATTAAATATACATACCAGAGACTTAAATCTTTGGTCTGTTCATATGCTGGTTGAGCCCTGGATCTCAGCAGTGCTGTGACACCTACTCTCCATTTATTCAGATTTGCCCAGGACAGCTAACAAAATGATAATGATGGACAATGCTGATCCCTAAAAACAGAGAGTATCTACAACTTCAGGAAAGACAGTTCCACCCATCTGCCCCAGAGGATCTAAGACCCCTCTCAATCAGAAACAGAGTGTGTATCACCATTCTAAAATCCTCAAGACTGAGGAATGAACAAACATAAGGGGGAATGAAACTATAGACTAAAGTAGACTTATTATTATTCTAACAATGGAAGATCTTGTAACATTGATATAAAGGCAAGTGTTCACCAGAAGTTCTGAGGGGAGGGAGAGGGAAGAATAGGTGTAACATGGGGCATTTTGGGGACATTGGAATTGTTTTGAATGACATAGCAATGATGGATACAGGCCATTAAACATTTTGTCAAAACCTATATAATTGTGCCATGCCAAGTGCAAACTATAAAGTATACTATTGACCATGGTTAGTACTAATGCTTCAACACGTGTTCATCAATTGTAAAAAATGTACCATGCAATGAAAGATGTTAATGGGGAGAAGTGTGGGAGGGAGAGGGATGGGGTATATGGGAATCACCCTATATTTTTGATGTATCATTTATGTAATCTAAAGCTCCTTTAAAAAAATATGTATATATATATATATATATTTTTTTTTTTAACACAAAAAACTACAAGTGTTGCAGAGGATGGGGAGAAAGAGGAACACATTCACTGCTGTTGGGAATGTAGAATGTTACAGTCGCTGTGGAGTGGTTTGCCAGTTTTTCAGGAAGCCAAGGATATAATTGGCATATGATCCAGCAGTCCCACTACTAGTTTTATACTTAGAAGAACTGAAAGTAGGGTCATGACCAATCATTTGCACACCATTTTTCATAGCAGCATTATTCACCATTGCCAAAGCATGGAAATCAACCAAATGTCCATGAACCTATGAATGGATAAACAAAATGTGATACTTATATACCATAGATTATTATTCAGCTCTAAGAAGGAATGAATTCCTGATGCATTCAACAACATGGATGATCCTTGAGGACACTATTTTGAGTGAAATAAGCCAGACACAAAAGGACAAATATTTTTTGATCTCAATAATTATAATGAGAAAACTCATGGAGATAAAATATCTAATATAGTTTAACAGGAGATAGGAGGGTGGAGAATGGGGATCTGATGATTAATTTCTGTAGAATTTTTAGTAAGATTGATTGTGAATGTTTTAGAAATGGATAGAAGTGATGGTAGCACATTATTGTGAGTGTAAATAACAATGCCGAATTACGGGTGAGATTGTGATTGAATGGGGAATTGTAGGGCCATGTATGTCCCTAGAAGGAAAGCTAGGCAATAAAACATGGGACCGTGTAACATAGTGAACCATGTCATGTGCGATGACTGTGGTTAATATTAGAAATATAAAAATGTTCTTCCATTAATTAGAACCAATGTATGTCACTATTAACAGATGTTAATAATAGGGTGGTATATGGGGAAAATACACCTAAAGGAAACTCTGGAATATAGTTAACAACAATAATGCAATCTTTCATCAATTGCAACAAAAGTATCACACTAATGCTAAATGTCGATCATAGGGCCATATAAGGGATGGGGGGGGGTTCTTTTTGGAGAAATGAAAATGTTCTAAAATTGATTGTGATGATGAATGCACAACTCTGTGATTATGCTGACAGCCATTGATTGTACACTTTGGATGGAGTGTATTGTGTGTGAATAAAAGTGTTTAACTTTTTTTAAGTTCCCCAGTATTCATGAATGCTCCTGGGTGTCCTAATCCCCCATAAAAACAAAACAAAACAAAAACCCACACCTGCTTTTTCCCCAGTTTCTCCTCCCAGGCTTCAGGCACTGTATTTTATGTCTCAGCCACAATCTTTTGCTTCAGGTGGCTATGGTTTGCTCACTTCCATGGCACTTCTCTGCACTGATTCCCTACCCCGAGTCCGTTTTGGTTTTGGTGAATCAGAGGAGCACTTTGTCAGTGTTTATGAGCCACCTGACAGACTAAAACAGACATACAAATACACTAGTTTGTGCATTAGATGCGTTCTGTTTCCTCTGTAAACAAATACTAGGGACCCACCCTGGTAATGGGTACTGCTGTCCTACAGCTGGGAGAGGCAGTGGTCATAGGGCAAGTAAAAATACCATTCAGATTTTTTTATAAGTTGCCTCTTTATTGATTCAAAGTTCACTTGGTTGATGGTTACCTTTGACTGTACTGCAGAGTTCTGAGAAAGTTGGTCCTGACAGTCCTGCTTGTGTGTGTGTGTGTGTGTGTGTTTTTCTTCTTAAAACAGTCTTTAATTAAATACAGCTAAAATAGAGATATGTAAGAAAAATCTCTCTAATTCAAATTCTATATTACAATTCTCTCATTTCTCACGTATTACTATATTTAATTATCCCCTGGAGGTGAAAAATGAGGGGAAGGGAGTGTGTTTGGAGCTTCCTTACTCTGCAGTATTGCTGACATCACCCAAAAATGCTATCTTAAAAATGTTAAATTTCTAATTTTTCTTTGCTTTCATGTAGAAACCTAGGAGTTTTTTTTTTATTATGTTGACCTTATATAGTGCAACATTATTAAACTCATTTACTAGTTCAAATAACTTTTTGTAGGCTCCATTAGATTTTCTACATAATCATATCATCTGAAAATAAAATTAATTTCTTTATTCATGGTAAAATTCTTAGCTTTGAATTCTTATTTATCTGATATTATAGTCTCTCTGGTTTTACTTTGACTAGTGCTAACATGGGTGTATCATTTTCATCCTTTTACTTCTTTTAAGTTTATTTTTAAAGAAGTTTTAGATTACAGAAAAGTTACATGCAAAGTATAGAGGATTCATATATACTCCACCACTTCCCCTTCTCACATGTTCCCCTACTAATAATATCCTACATTAGTGTGGTACATTTGATACAATTGATGAACAAAAATTGAAGCTTTGCTACTAACAATTGTCTATAGTGTACATTATGATTTACACTTTGCAATGAACAATTTTATAGGTTTTGAGAAAATGTATAATGGCCTATATCCTTCATTTGCAATATCATGCAGAACAATTCCAAAGCCCTAAAAATGTCCTATGTTCCACCTATTATTTCCTCCCTCTCCCCTCAGAACTTCTGGTAATCACTGTCTTTATATCAATGTTACAAGTTCTTCTGTTACTACAATAATAATAAACCTACTTTGCTCCACGGTTGCTGTATTAGTCAGGGTTCTCTAGGGAAACAGAATCAACAGGAGATATCTGTAAATAGTATGGGATTTTATAAGGGTCTCTCACATGACTGTGGAGATGCACAAGTCCAGGTTCTACAGATGGGCTGCAAACCAGAGGCTCTGATGAAAGTCCAGTGAAGGTCCTTGATGAGTTTCCGGGAGATATTGGCTGTCCAAAGACCAGCTGGAAAATTCTCTCTGAATGCTGAAATCACTTCCCCTTTTAAGGCATTCAACTGATTGGATAACGCATCACTTATTGCTGATGGTAATCTCCCTGGTTGATGTAGATGTAATCAGCCATCTAAGCAGCAAACTCACTGATGACTAAAGCCTATAAATATCCTGGTATTACAATTAGCCCAGTGCTTTCTTGACCAAACAACTGGGCACAATTACCTGGCTGAGTTGACATATTAGCCTAACCATCACATTCCACCCCTTGTCAACTTGGCAACCATACACATTACCTTAAACCATACTTAGTCTCCAAGTAAAAGCAATAACAGATATACATATATATATATACATATATATATATATATATATATTTTTCCACCTAACAATGTTCAACTCTCCTGTGTTCAACTGGAAATGCATTAATTCCCTACAGAATAGGGTGTAAGTCCTTGGGTAATATTCACTCTTAAACTTGACATTCTTAAATATTATGACATGAAACTAAAACAACTTGTCATATGATAACTGAAAAGGTTGGGGAAGAAAACAAAGAAATTCGTTTTGTGTACATATATAATCATACTTATAACCAAACAAGGAAGAAAGATTCATGACTATTACAGTCTTTGTTTCTGTAACTGGTCACGTGGTCAAAGTTCATATTTATAACTACATTCTTCCACTACCCATTCCATGTTCCCGTTACCCTCAGCAAGCACTTCAGCTGACCCTGGTTCTTTGACTGGTGGGGTGACCCAAACTTTCATTCCTGAACTTTCTGGGCCATTGTTAGTCCTGCTTGGATTGGGTTGTTGCAATTTTCCATTGACTTTAATCACAGGGCATGGCAATAGTAGGAGACGCCCCAGAGGATTTCCTGTATTACAGGCAAATTCTTCTTTACCCTCACTGTGTAGATGCAGTCCTATTTCCCCTTAATAGTCAAGATCAATCACCCCAGCCAATACAGTAATTCCCTTCTTTGCTTGTTGATTCAAGGGAGGAGGAGCCCAAATTAAGGCCAGATGGCAGTCTTAACTTCCAGTTCAATGGAAACATTGTGGGTTCCCAAGTGGCAGCACTCCTCCTTTTGAGACTAAGACCTGTAGACCAGCAGAGCTTAAGTTTGCAGGGACAGGAAGCAAAAAAATTTCCTAGTGGGACATTAGGGGTGAGTGGTGCCACTCCCATTTCCATATCTTGATTCCTGGACCCATGAATCCTGGTTATGGGAGAAACAGCACCATAGAGTGGATGCTGATTTAGAGCATACACAGCCTCCTGGAGAACATTGCCCCAGCCCTTCAAGGTATCACCACCTAGTTGGTACCATAACTGAGTCTTCAAAGGGCCATTCCACAGTTCCATCATTCCAGCGGCTTCAGGGTGATGGGGAACATGGTAATACCAGTGAATTCCATGGGCATGTGCTCATTCTCACACATTATTTGCTGTGAAGTGGGTTCCTTGATCAGAAGCAGTGCTGTATGGAATGCCATGGTGAAAATAAGACATTCGGTAAGTTCATGGATGGTAGTTTTGGAAGAAGCATTGTATGCAGGGAATGCAAACCCATATCTGGAGTATGTGTCTACTCCAGTTAAAACAAATGGCTGACCCTTCCATGGTGGAAGTGATCCAATGTAATCAACCTGCCACTAGGTGTCAGGTTGGTCACATTGGGGAATGGTGCCATATTGGGGGCTGAGTGTATGTCTCTACTGCTGGCAGATTGGGCACTCAGCAGTGGCTTTAGTAAAGTAAGCCTTGGTAAGGAGAAATCCATGTTGCTAAGCCCGTGCATAACGTCCATCCCTACCTCCATGGCCACTTTGGCATTGACAGGAGTGGCTGGGGAAAGAGGCTGAGCATTAGCCACAGAGCCGGTCATCTTATCCACTTGATCATTAAAATCTTCCTCTGCTGAAATCACCCTCTGGTGAGTATTCATGTGGGACAAAAATACTTTCATGTTTTTTGCCCACTCAGAAAAGTCTATCCACATACCTCTTCCCAAGACCTCTTTATCACCAATTTTCCAGTCATGTTCCTTCCAAGTCCCTGATTATCCAGCCAAACCACTGGCATTCAGAGACACCCCAGAGGATCTCCTGTATTGGCAGTAGCCCATGAATCACTGTACAAATGCACCTTTGGCCATTTTTACTTCCAAGCAAAATGAACAACCAGGTGCACTGCTCAAAGTTCCGCCCACTGGGAGGATTTGCCCTTACCACTGTCCTTCAGGTATGTCCAGAAAGGAGCTGCAGTGCTGCAACTATCCATTTTTTGGGGGTACCTGCATATTGTGCAGAACCATCTGTAAACCAGGCCCAAGTTTTCTCTTCTTCAGTCAACTGATTGTAAGGGACTCCCTAAGAGGCCAAAGCTGTGGGCTGGGACCATGGCCAGCAGGGCTTTTGGGCTACATCCTCATGTAACTTACTTGTGCCTTCAGGACTCGCTTGAGCCCTGCCTCGTATATACCCCTTCCACTTTAATATGGAGTGCTGCTGTGCACACCCAACTTTATGACTTGGCAAGTCAGACAATACTCAACTCATGATAGGCAACTCAGGTCTCATGGTAACTTGATGACCCATGGTTAAGCATTCAGTCTATACTAAGACCCAGTAGTAGGCCAAAAGCTATTTCTCAAAAGGAGAGTAGTTATCTGCCAAGGATGTCAGGGCTTTGTTCCAAAATCCTGTGTTGTGATTCTCCTATAGGGGCTTGTCAAAGGCCCCAGACAACATCTCTATTTGCCACTGAAACTTCTAGCAGCATTCTATCTGCTGGATCATGTGGCCCAAATGGTAGTGCCGCTTGCACAGCAGCCTGGACCTGTCACAGGGCCTCCTCTTATTCCAGTCCTCAATCAAAACTAGCAGCTTTTCCGGTCACTTGGTAAATGGGCCAGAGTAGCACACCCAAATGAGGAATGTGTTGTCTCCAAACTCCGAAGAGACCTACTAAGCACTGTCCCTCTTTTTTGGTTGTAGGAAGCTCCAGATGCAACAGCTTATCTTTCCATTTAGAATGGTTATCTCCACATGCCCCACACCACTGGAAACCTAGAAATTTTGCTGAGGTGGAAGAACTCTATTTTTGTTGGATTTATCTCCCATCCTCTCTCATGCAAATGCCTTACCAATAAGTCTAGAGTCATTGTTACTTCTTGCTTGCTAGGTCCTATCAACATGATATCATCAATATAACGGACCAGTGTGATGTTTCATGGGAGGGAGAGATGATCAAGGTCCCTGCGGACAATATTATGACATAGGGCTGGAGAGTTGATATACCCCTGAGGCAGGACAGCGAAGGTATACTGCTGGCCTTGCCAGCTTAAAGCAAACTGTTTCTGGTGGTCCTTACTAATGGCAATTGAGAAAAAAGCATTTGCCAGATCAATAGCTGCATACCAGGCACCAAGTGATATGTTGATTTGCTCAAGCAATGATACCACATCTGGGACAGCAGCTGCAATAGAAGTCACTACCTAGTTAAGTTCACAATGATCTACTGTCATCCTCCAAGATCCATCTGTTTTCTGCACAGGTCAGATAGGAGGATTGAATGAGGATGTGGTGGGAATCACCACCCCTGCACCCTTTGAATCCTTGATGGTGGCACTAATCTCTGCAATCCTTCCAGGAATCTAGTATTGCCTTTGATTTACTACTGTGCTAGGTAGGAGCAGTTCTAGTGGCTTCCACTTGGCCTTTCCAACCATAATAGCCTTCACTTCTCAAGTCAGGGATCTAATGTGGGAATTCTGCCAGTTCCTGAGTATTTCTATTCCAATTACGCATTCTGGAACAGAGGAAATAACCACAGAATGATTCCGGGGACCCACTGTGAGACCGACCTGAGCTAAAACTCCATCAATCACCTGACCTCCATAAGCCCTTACTCTGATTAGTGGATGTTTTGGGTCTCCTGGAATTAATGTCACTTCTGAGACAGTGTCTAATAATCTCCAAAATGTCTGATCATTTCCTTTTCCCCAATGCACAGTTACTCTGGCAAAAGGCTGTAGGTCTCCTTGGGGAAAGGTGGGAGGAACATTAACAGTATAAATTTTTGGCAGTTTAACAGGATCCTTCCCCAAGGGGACCTGGCCTTCTCCCCATTCAAGGGGCTCTGGGTCTGTAAACTGTCTCAAGTCTGGGAATTGATTAAGGGGCCATGATTCTCTGCATCTATAATTTGAGTTAGGATTTTGTTCACTTGACCTAGAACTCTTCTGCTTATACAGCTCCAGAAGAAATTTAGTAGACTGCCCATCTATTTCACTTCTAGATATCCAATGATCTATTAGCCAATGCCATAACTCTATGCAACTCAGACTATTTTGAGTGCTGCTTTGAATCTGCCTTTCATTGCCATAGTCACACCCATCTTGTCTTTGGCGATTAACTGCCAATACTTGACTTTTACTGGATCGAGATCCGATCATCCTCATAATTTTTAAGGATTCTAATTCCATTACAGCCCTCCCTACAATAATATCTGGACTACAGAGAAGAGCAACCACAGACCTCTTCAGGGAAGATGGAGTTAGTCTTACAAATTTATTCCTCACAGTCCTGGTTAAAGATGTGTCCTCTGGACATTCCTGGGGTGGGTGGGCAGGTCTTAAATGGTAAATCCATTCTAGCATTCCAATCTCTCTAAGCCTTTGAATTCCCTTTTCTACTCTATGCCATGGCAAATCGGGCATCTCAACCTCAGTCATGATAGGCCATCTTTTGGTCCATGTTTCAGTCAGCCACCCAAACAAACTCTTAGAGTCCTTTCTAACCCCTTGAGCTACAGCGATGAATCCAGAATTTCTGCATAGTGTGCCCATATCAATAAATTCACTGTGATCCAACTTTATATTCCTTCCATCATTATCCCATACCATTAGTATACATTCCCACACATATTCCCCTGATTTCTGTCTATATAAGTTGGAAAACTCATGCTCTTCTTTCAGAGTATAGCGTACCTCCTCATGGGTCACACTTAGTATTTCACCTTTGAGGGCTTTTGTGATTTTAGTCTAGTAATAGTTCTCAAAGAGAAGAGGAGTGATGGGGGTGGGTAAGGAGGATTAGGAATGCCTTGGAATCTATTGACCTCAGGGCATTCATTTGCATTTTCTTCTGGTTAGACAAGATTAATCTCTTCAGGCAGGGGTTGGAAGGCAGATTCCTCAGGGCAGGGTGGAGGTTGGGCAGTCTTGCTGGAGTTGGGCTGGTACCTGCCTCAGGGCTGAGAAGAGGTCCAGAGTCCCTGGGACAGGTCAGAGGGTGGGCAGTGCAGGCTTTAATTTGGTTGGTACCCACCTCAAGGCTGGAAGGAGGTCCAGACTCCCTGGGGCAGTCTGGAAGCAGGGTGATACAAGGCTGACAAAGTGTGGTCTCCACAGGGCAGGCCATTGCAGGTTTATCTGCTAAAGTCTCAGCAGAATTTAGGATTCCAATGTCCCCACCAATATTATCATCCTAATCCTCCAGGTCCCACTTCTTTCCAATCAATGCTTTCACTTTAACCACAGATATCCTGCACGGTTGAGACTTTAGTTTCCTTTTTAACTCTGCTACTCATACAATGAGAGTTTGAGTTTGGTTCTCAGATATCTCAAACCTGTGGCTGCAGGTGACAAGATTTTCTTTCAGAGCACACATAGAAACTTTCACATCATTCATGTGGCATTTAAGATGCAAATTTGAAGCCTGTAGCTCATCTCTTTCATTTGTAACTGTATCCAGAGTGTTTAGGAGGAGCCAGCCAACATCATTATACCTTTTGATTCCAGAAAAACTGTTAAGGTGTTGAAAACACTCTCACCCAGATCCTTACTTCTTATAAGCATGGAAGTAGGGATATCCAGTGATGATACTTTGCATATCTCCATTGTCAACTCATGCCAAGGACTCTTAGTGGACTCTTTATTATTGGGAAGGGAGTCATTAGTACCCTTGAGTCCAATTAGAGTAGAGAGCCAATTGCAAAACTCCCAGATCCACCTCAGACATCCCATATTTAATATTCTGTTCCTCAAGAACAACTCCTGGTACCAAGCTGTATTAGTCAGGGTTCTCTAGGGAAACAGAATCAACAGGAGATATCTGTAAATAGTATGAGGTTTTATAAGGATCTCTCACGACCATGGGGAGGCAGAAGTCCAGGTTCTACAGACGGGCTGCAAACCAGAGGCTCTGATGAAAGTCCAATGAAGGTCCTCGATGAGTTTCTGGGAGATGTTGGCTGTCCAAACATGAGCTGGGACATTCTCTCTGAATGCTGAAATCACTTCCCCTTTTAAGGCATTCAACTGATTGGATAAAACATCACTCATTGCTGACAGCAATCTCCCTGGTTGATGTAGATGTAATCAGCCATCTATGTAGAAAACTCACTAAAGCCCATAAATATTCTGGTATTACAATTAACCCAGTGCTTGCTTGATCAAACAACTGGGCATAATTATCTGGCTGAGTTGACACATTAGCCTAACCATCACAGTTGCATTCCCTCCTTATTTGTCAATCTTGAGGATTTGGGGATGCTGATGCCCACTCTTCCTCAGAATGAGAGGGGTGTTAAATCTTATGGGGCAGATGGAAAGAACTGCTTTGCTTGCAGTTATAGATACTCTTCATTTTGGAGTTGGGCATTATCCATCATCATTTTGTTAGTTGTCCTGGGCAAGTCCATTGAACTGGAGAGTAGGTGTTGGCTGCAACTCTGCTGAGATTCAGGATTCAACAAGCATATGAACAGACCAAAGATTTAAGTCTCTGGGACATATATTTAACAGATATAGTGCTAATTATAGGTTCAGATAAAAGGGGTAGAAGAATCATGAGTTTAACTCTGTTACATTGGGGAAATAGGTTAACATATATTCCAAGGTAAGGCCTACTGATGGATGCTAATTTCATGGGGTTGGGTGCCTTGCCTATGGCGTCCAGATATTTCTAGAGTCTTCCTGAGGACTGCTGTTTCAGGCTTTCATTACTGTGGCAGTTAGTGGGTTCTGCCTGAGACGTGCATAAGTGTAACCTTTGGAATGAATTCCTGATTCACCCTTTTTGCCTTGGAGGATCATCCCTGGGATTCATGTCCTATGGTGGGGAGAAGGTAGTGAGTTTATATGCTGAGTTTTGCTAAGAAAGAGGCCACATTTGAGTAAAATGGAAGGTTTCAGAAGGTAAATCTTAGGCAATATATATTATTAAGCTGTTTCAGTTTTACAAGCATTAATATTGAAGGCTTGTTGTATTGGTCTGTTTTCTTTTTTTAGGCACTGCCTATGCACTCCATTGATTCTTGCCACTCCAATAGAGAATGTACCAGGACTGCCCAGGATGAGAATTTAATATTTTGTTGGTTATTGTGTGGGTCTCCACCCACTGAGACCATATGACCACATGAACATATTCATATTCCATAGAAGCATGCCCCAGGTGAACCTTCCCCACACATCCCCCCACCAATGACACCCTGCACTAGTGATCCTCCCCTGACATAGTTGCCAAAAGAACAGTCCCATAATTGTATTCTCAACCACAGTCCTCTACCTCCCCAGAGTTCATCTGTTCCTTCTTTCAGCCCTCCCCCAGCTCTGTGGATAGCCCAACCCACCCTCCAATCCCACTCATACTCACACTCCAGCCTCATCAGCCCCACCCATATCCCTGCACCAGTATCACCCCTGTCCACTGTCAAACCTCCTCATCCATCTTATCATAGATTCTGCCTAGATTGAGCAATGGCTCACCATTCTCTACTCCCTTTCTATCTCGTGGTAACATATCTTCCATACACTACTGCTGTGAGTCTGCTCAATATCCTTAGTTCATATCAATGAGATCATCCAATATTTATTTTTTAGTGAATGGCTTACTTTACTCAACATAAGGTATTTGAGATTCATCCATGTGGTCACATTTGTCAATACTCCCTTCCTTCCTAGAGCTGAGTAATATTCCATCATATGTATATACCACATTTGTTTATCCATTCATCTGTTGATGGACATCTGGTTTGCTTCCAAATTTTGACAACTATGAAAACTGCCATGATGAACATTGATGTCCATATATCTGTTCACCTCACTGCTTTTAATTCTTCTGTGTATATTCCCCTAGTGGGATTGCCAGATCATATGGCAATTCTATACTTAGCTTCCTGAGGAACCACCAAACACCATTCTATTTGCCCACTAGCAGTGGATGAGTGTACCTATTCCTCCACATCCCCTCCAACTTGTAGTTTTGTTGTTTTTTAAAATAGCAGCCAGTCTAATAGGTGTAAGATGATATCTCATTGTAGTTTTGGTTTGCATTTCCCTAATAGATAGTGACGGTGAGCATCTTTTCCTGAGCTTTTTGGCCATTTGTATTTTCTTTTTGAAAAAGTGTTTATTCATATCGTTTGCCCATATCTTAAATGGGTTGCTTGTCTTTCTATTTTTGAGATGTAAGATTTCTTTATATATGCTGGATATTAGGACTTAATAAGATAGGTGATTCCCAAATATTTGACCTTTTCACTTTCTTGACAAACTCCTTTGAAGCACAAAAGTTATTAATTTTGAGGAGGTCCCATTTATCTATTTTTTTTTCTTTCATTGCTCAAACTTTTGCTGTAAAGTTTATGAAACCATTTCCTACTAACAGATGTTACAGAAGCTTCCCATCATTATCTTCTAGGAGCTTTATGGTGCTGGCTCTTATATTTAGGTCTTTGATCCATCTTGAGTTAATTTTTGTATAGGGTGTGAGATGGTGATACTCTCTCATAATTTTGGATATGGATATCCTGTTTTCCCAGCACCCAGAAGAAACTGTACTGTCCCACCTGTGTGGGCTTGGTGGCCTTCTCAAATATCTATTGACTATATATGTGAGCATCTATATCAGAACTCTCAACTTGGTTCCATTGGTCAGTATGTCTGTCCTTGTGTCAATACCATGCAGTTTTGAACACTTAACTTTATTGTATGGTTTAAAGTCAGGTACTGTGATTCCACCAATTTTTGTTTTCCTTTTCAAGATGTTTTTGGCTATTCATGGCCCTTTACCCTGGCTTTTCCAGTTCAGCAAAAATGCTGTTGGAATTTTTATTGGGATTGTCTTGAATCTGTAAATCAATTTGGGTACGGTAGACATCTTAATAATGTCTTCCAATCTATGAACATGGAATATTTTTCCATTTATTTCATTCTTTTTTGATTTCCTTTAGCAATGTTATGTAGTTTCTGTGTACAAGTCCTTTACATACTTTCTTAAGTTTCTTCCTAGATATATGATTCTTTTAGTTGTTATTATAAATAGAATTTTTAAAATTTCATCCTCAGATTGCTCATTATTGGTGTACAGAAATGCTACTGATTTCTGCATGTTGATCTTATATCCTGCTAATTTACTGAACTGGTTCATCTGCTCTAGAAACTTTGTCCCAGACTTTTCAGGACTTTGTACATATAGGACGATGTTATCTGCAAATAATAAAAGTTTCACTTCTTCCTTTCATCATTGTATGCCTTCTATTTCTTTTTCTTGCCTAAGTGCTTGAGCAAGTACTTCTAATACAATGGTAAATAACTGTGGTAATAGTATTCATCCTTGCCTTGTTCCAGATCTTGAGCAAAAGACTTTACACTTGCAATATTGAGTATGATATTAGCTGTGGTTTTTCATATATGCCCTTTATTATGTTGAGGAAGAATCTTCCTTCTAATCCTATTCTTTGAAATATGTTTGTGTGGGATGTGGTGGGAGGTGTGGGAGGTGGGCAACATGGGAATCCCAGTGGGTTCTGTGTAATATTTTGGGTAATCTAAGCACCTCTTAAAATATATGTATATATATATATATATATATAAATAACATTTTTGTAAGCAAATACACATATATGCATATATATTTATATATCATTTTGCAAATGTTTGTATGTATTGTGAGAATTTTGATTTTTACCCATAATAAAAATAAATAAATAAATAAATAAATAAATTGAAAAAAAAATGATGCTGTACTTTGTCAAATGCCTTTTCTGTATTGATAGAAATGATCATGTGATTTTTTTCTTTGATCTGTTAATGTAATGTATTACATTAACTGATTTTCTTATGTTGAAACCTCCTGGCATACCTGGGATAAAACCCATTGATCATCATGTATGATTCAATTGATGTGTTGTTGGATTCGATTAGCAAGTATTTTCCAGAGGATTTTTGCATCTAAATTCACTAGAAAGATTGGACTGTAGTTTTCTTTTCATTTAGTGTTTTTGATATTAGGTTGATGTTGGCATCATTGAATGAGTTAGGTAATATTCCCTCTTCTTCAATTTTTTGGAAGAATTTGAGCAGAATTGGTATTAGTTCCTTCTGGAATGATAGGTAGAATTCATCTGTGAAGCCATATGGTCCTGTGCTATTCTTGATTGGGAGGTTTTTGGTAACTAGTTCAATGTCAATACATGTGATTGAGTTATATTTCTTATTTCATCCTTGTAGGCTGCTTTTGTGTTTCTAGATATTTATCTTTTATTTCTTTTGTTCTTTTATTTTAAATTCTTTTTTTAACTTTACTTTGTACATTTAATAATTGAAAATAGAAGCAATTAAAAACTAAAAAGTAAACACAGGTGAATAAATACATACATTTCTCAATTAAATGTACTAGATACATATACATTTTTTTAATCAAACAATATGTTACACAATATATTTGGTTCATGGTAATACAATCATACAGTATTTGTCCTTTTGTGTCTGGTTTGCTTCACTCAACATAATGTCCTCCAGGTTCATCCATGTTGTCATATGCTTTACCACTTCATTTCTTTTTACATCTGCATAATATTCCATAGACCACAGTTTATCCATTCGTCTGTTGATGGACACCTGGGTTGTTTCCAACTTTTGGCAATGGTGAATAATGTTGCTATGAACATCGATGTGCAGATGTTCACAGTGTCACTGCTCTCAGTTCTTCTGGGTATATTCCCAGTAGAGGTATTGCCAAATCACGTGGCAAGTCTATATTCAACTTCTTTAGGAACTGCCAAACAATCCTCCACAGTGGCTATACCATTCTGCATTCCCACCAACAGTGAATAAGTGTTCCTATCTCTCCACATCCTCTCCAACACTTGTAGTTCTCTGCCTTTTTAATAATGGCCATTCTGATAGGTGTGAAATGATATCTCATTGTAGTTTTGATTTGCATTTCTCTCATCATGAGTGATGTTGAGCATTTCTTCACGTGTTTTTTTTTTGCCATTTGAACTTCTTCTTTGAACAAATGTTTATTCAAGTCTTAGGCCATTTTTTAATTGAGTCGTTTGTCTTTATATTGTTGAGCTGTAACATCTCTTTATATATCCTGGATATTAAACCCTTATCGGATATGTGATTTTCAAATATTTTTTCCCATTGAATTGGCTGCCTTTTCACCCTTTTGACAAAGTTCTGTGAGGTGCAAAAGTGCTTAATTTTAAGTAAGTCCCATTTATCTATTCTTTCTTTTGTTGTACATGCTTTGGGTGTAAGGTCCAAGAAGCCACCACAAGGTCTTGAAGAAGTTTCCCTACATTTTATTCTATTAGTTTTATGGTCCTGCCTTTTATACTTATATCTTTGATCCATTTTGACTTGATTCTTGTATAGGGGATGAGATAGGGGTCTTCTTTCTTTCTTTTGGTTATAGATATCCAGTTCTCCCAACACCATTTGTTGAAGAGAGTGTTTTCTCCCATTAACAGGGACTTGGTAGGTTTGTCAAAAACCAATTGACTGTATAGGTGAGGGTTTATTTCTGGGCTTTCAATTTTATTCCACTGATCGATATATATATCTATCTTTATGCCAGTACCATGCTGTTTTTTTGTTTTTTGTTTTTTATTGTGGGTAAAAATCAAATTTTTCACAATACATACCAAATTTGTAAAATGATATATAAATATATATGCATATATGTGCATTTGCTTACAAAAATGTTATATATATATATATATTAAGGTGCTTAGATTACCTAAATATTACACAGAAATTACAGGGATTCCCATGTTCCCCACCTCCCACACCTCCAACATAATCCTACACAAACATCCTTCATCAGTGTGGCTCATCATCCTCAATGGATTTACACATCCTGGGGCCTTGCCACCAAGCATAGAACACAGTTCACATTGTGGACCACACTCTCTTCCACACAGTTCTGAATGGTATGTGCTGATTTAAAATGGCCTACATCCGTCACCATAACAGCACTCCGGACAAACTCCAAGTCCCGAAAAAGCCCCTGTATTTCAACTGCACTTCCCCTCCCTGCCCTGAAAGTGTCCAGTGGCCACTGGCTCCACCTCACTGTTATAATTTCTTCCATTGCTAGAATCACAATATGTGTACAACAGAATACCATTAAGTCCACTCTAGTCCATAGTTCTTCCCCCAATCCTGAGGGGACTGGGATGGTGATGTCCACTCCATCTCCAAGTGAGAGAGGGCTTATATCTCATGGATATGGTGTGTGGGATTATCCTGCCTGCAGCTGCAGGCCCTCTCCATTCCCTGGGCTGGCCGTTACCCATCGTCATCTCCAAGCCAGGTGACTTGGATGAGTCCATTGAGCTGTAGGTTAGGAGTTGCAGCTCCACCGAGATTCCAGGCACAGCTGGCACATAGGTAGGCCAGAGGCTCCAGTCTCTGGAAGTGCACCTAAAAACTCCAGCATCACATATAGGTTTGAATAGAAGGGACTGGTGAACCATATGCAGGGAGGACTTATTTGAGCCCAACTCTGTCACTCTCAGGAGCGCAGATTCCAAAGAAGAGCCCACTGATAAGGCGTCATTCTCTGGGGCTATCCCCCCTTATATAGGACCTGTGTGTCTCCAGAGCCCTCAGGAGCCCCGCTGAGTGGGGTGATATCCACTTTGGTGTTCTATGAGATCTTACTGACGTGTGCATAAGCGTTACCTCTGGAATGAACTCCCAACTCTCTTTGAAGTCTTTTAGCCACAAGAACTCATTTGTCTTTACTTTTTCCCCCTTTTATTCGAGGTCTTTTTCCAATCGTGTTGCTAGTTGGCACTTGGTATTAATCCCTCGTTGCCAGGGAGGCTCATCCCCAGGAGTCAAGTCCCACGTTGGGGGGAAGGTAATGCATTCATATGCTGAGTTTGGCTTAGAGAGAGGCCACAATTGAGCAACAAGGAGGCTCTCAGGTGGCAACACTTAGGCACCCCATAACAGTACACTAAGTTTCTATTACAAGAGCAAATACTCATAAGGCTAGTCATCAATAACAAGAAATCATCAATGGGCCATCCGCTTTTGACAGACACTGTCCCTGCACTCAGAGGACTGTTGCTGCTCCCTTGGAGAATGTGGCAGAGCTATCCAGGCTGGGAATTCAGCATTCCCTCATTTATTGAGTGATTGTCCACCCACCGTGCCCTTGACACATCCTTTGATCATTTGAACAATTTTATATATCTTTCATGTATATTCAGATGAACTTACTCCCATGAAACCCCCCTCCCAGACACCCCCACCAATGATCCTCTGCAGCTCCCATTGTAACCCTTCTGTGATCTAAACCTTCCCTGAACATGAAGCCCATATAATAACCAAATACAATTAATAGGAAAAAGAAACAACAATGATAAGCTCAAATGCAAGAGATAAACAAAAGGAAACTCAGAAAAAAAAAAAAAACTGAACACAAAATATAATTAGCGGATTGGGACATTTAAAAAAATGGAAAAAAAAAACAAAGGAAATTCCTTTTTTTAAAAAAAAATTATTCTTTTTTCCTTTTATCACTGTATTATCGGATGTACAGTATACCGTGACACCTGCCCCCTCTCATTCCCCAGTGTCTCCCAAATTTTCATTTAATTTTCAAAGAAGTTTTAGGTCACAGCAAGGTCACACACGGAATACTAGAGACTCCCACATACCCAACCACCCTCCCCCTTATTAAAAATCTTTTTTTTAAAAATGGATGTTAGCATTGTTATAACTGTTATACAGATAGTAAAATATAGCATCTAAACATTGTCAATGGTTTACAGTATAGTTTACAATTTAGACGATACAGTTTAATAAGTTTTGATGATATTTACCATGTCCTGTGCCTATTATGGTAAGGTAATGAAAATACCCCATTTGATCATAACTGTTCCTTCCTCCCCATCCCCCAGGGGTATATGACACTCCACTGTCTTGACTCATGGAATGACAAGATTCATGGTTACGTGCCTTGGGTATTCCAACCTGCCCTTCCTAATCTACACACCTGTCAACCCTGCATACCCAAACCCAGTAATATCACTACCCATCTGTCCTATCCTTCAATATGCAACTATACTCTATCCCTTTACCATAGGTTATGTCCATATGGGTGATGGCTCACTGCCTACTCTTCTGTTTCTCTCCCTTGTTAACCTGTTTTTCAGACAATGGTTCTCAGAGACTGCTCACTTTCCTCAGTTCAAATCAATGAGATCATATACTGTTCATCCTTCAGTGCCTGGCTTGCTTCACTCAACATAAGTTCTTCAAGATTCATCCACGTTATTCCATGTGTTATCACTTTATTCCTTCTTGCAGCTGAGTAATATTCCATTGTATGTATGTACCACATTTTGCTTATCCATTCATCTGTTGATGGGCACCAGGGGCTGATTCCAACTTTTGGCAAGGGTGAACAATGCCGCTATGAACATTGGTGTGCATATATCTGTTTGTGTCTTTGCCTTCAGTTCTTCTGGCTATATACCCAGCAGTGAATTGCTGGATCATACAGAAGATCTATTGTTAGTTTTCTGAGGAACCGCAAAACTGTCCTCCACAGTGGCTGGACCAAACCACAGTCCCACCAGCAGTGGATGAGGGTTCCTATTCCTCCACATCCTCTCCAACATTTAGAGTCTCCTGTTTTTTTAATAGCTGCCATTCTGATGGGTGTAAGATGGTATCTCATTGTAGTTTTGATTTGCATTTCCCTGATAGCAAGCGATGTTGAGCATTTTTTCATGTGCTTTTTAGCCATTTGTATTTCTTCCTAGGAGAAGTGTCTTTTCAGGTCACTTGCTCATTTTTTAAATGGGTTGTTTGTCTTTTTATTTTCAAGGTGTAGGATTTCTTTATATATGCAGGATATTAGGCTCCTATCAGATATATGGTTGCCAAATATTTTCTCCCATTGGGCAGGCCACACTTTTAATTTCTTAATAACATCCTTTGAGGTGCAGAAGTTTTTAATTTTGAGGAGATCCCATTTATCTATTTTTTTTCTTGCTGCTCGTGCTTTGGCTGTGAAGTTCACGAAACCATTTCCTATTACAAGGTCCTGTAGATGCTTCCCTACATTATCTTCCAAGGTCTTTACGGTTTTGGCTCTTATATTTAGATCTTTGACCCATCTTGAGTTGATTTTTGTATAAGGTGTGAGATGGTATTCTTCTCTCATTCTTTTGGATATGGATATCCAGTTCTCCAAGCACCACTTGTTAAAGAAGCCATTCTTTCCCAACTGAGTGGGCTTCATGGCCTTGTCAAATATCAGATGACTGTATATGCGAGGATCTATATCAGAACTCTCAATCTGGTTCCATTCGTCAGTAGGTTTATCCTTGTGCCAATACCACGCAGTTTTGATCACTGTAGCTTTGTAGTATGTTTTAAAGTCAGGTAATGTGATAACTCAACTTCATTTTTCTTTTTCAATATGTCTTTGGCAATTCGGGGCCTCTTGCCTCTCCAAATATATTTTGTGGTTAGTTTTTCCAGTTCCTTAAAAAATATAGTGTTGACTTTTATTGGGATTGCATTAAATCTGTAGATTAGTTTGGGTAGGATAGACATCTTGGTGATGTTTCGTCTTCCTATCCATGAACAGGGAATATTTTTCAATTTATTTAAGTCTTCTTTGATTTCCTTTAACAGTGTTGTGTAATTTTCTGTATATAAATCCTTTACAATCTTTAGATAAATTTATTCCTAGGTATTTGATTCTTTTAGTTACTATTGTAAAAGGTATTTTTTTCTTGATTTCCTCCTCAGATTGCTCATTATTGGTGTACAGAAATGCTACTGATTTTTGAGCATTGATCTTATAGCCTGCAACATTACTGAACTCCTTTATAAGTTCTAGAAGCCTTGTTTTAGATTTCTCAGGGCTTTCTATGAATAGGATCATGTCATCTGCAAATAATGAAATTTCTACTTCTTTTCCAATCTGGATGCCTTTTATGTCCTCTTCTTGTCTCAGTGCTGTTCTAAGACAATGTTAAATAGGAGTGGTGATACTGGATATCCTTGTCTTGTTCCTGATCTCAGAAGGAAGGCTTTTAGGATTTCACACTTGAAAATGATGTTAGTTTTTGGTTTTTCATATATACCCTTTATTGTATTCAGAAAGTTTCCTTCTATTCCTATCTTTTGTAGTGTTTTTATCAGGAAAGAGTGCTGTAGTTTGTCAAATGCTTTTTCTGCATCTATAGTGATGACCTTGTGATTTTTTTTTCTTTCAATCTGTTTATGTGGTGTATTACATTGATTGATTTTCTTATATTGAACCATCCTTGCATATCCGCGATGAAACCCACTTGGTCATGGTGTATAATCCTTTTGATATGTTGTTGAATGCGATTAGCAAGTATTTTGTTGAGGATTTTAGCATCTAGGTTCATTAGAGAAATTGGTCTGTAATTTTCCTTTCTTGTGGTACCTTTATTTGGTTTTGGTATTAGGGTAATGTTGGCATCGCAGAATGAGTTAGGCAATATTCCTTCTACTTCTATTTTTTGGAAAAGCTTAAGCAGAATTGGTGTTATCTCTTTCGGGAATGTTTGGTAGAATTCAGCTGTGAAGCCATCTGGTCCTGGGTTCTTCTTAGATGGGAGGTTTTTGATGGCTGAGTCTATCTCTTTACTTGTAATTGGACTGTTGAGGTCATCAATTTCTTCTTTCATCATTGTAGGCTGTTTGTGAGTTTCTAGAAACTTGTCCATTTCCTCTAAATTATCATTCTTGTTGGCATATAATTTTTCAAAGTATCCTCTTATGATACTCTATTTCTGTTGGGTCAGTAGTGATATCCCCTTGCTCATTCCTTATTTTATGTATTTGCATCTGTTCTCTCTTTTTCTTTGTTAGTCTGGCTAAGGGTTTGTCAATTTTATTGATATTCTGGAAGAACCAGCTTTTGGTTTTGTTTATTTTTTCTAGTACTTTCTTATTCTCTATTTCATTTAGTTCTGCTCTAATCTTTGTTGTTTCCTTCTTTCTACTTCCTTTAGGCATAGTTTGTTGTTGTTTTTCCAATTCCTCCAAGTGTGCAGTTAGGTCTTCAATTTTAGCTTTCTTCTTTTTTAATATATGTATTTTTTGCTATGAACTTCCCTCTCAGGACTGCTTTCGATGCATCCCATAGGTTTTGATATGTTGTGTCATCGTTTTCATTAGTTTCAAGGTAGTTACTGATTTCCTTTGAGATTTCCTCTTTGTCCCACTGTTTGTCTAAGAGTGTGTTGTTTAACTTCCATATCCTTGTGCCTAACCTGTTCTCTGGCCCTTAGTGATATCCAATTTCATTCCATTGTGGTCAGAGAAATTACTTTGTAAAATCTCAATCTTTCTGAATTCATTTAGAGTTGCTCTGTGGCCTAGCATGTGGTCTATTTTGGAGTATGATCCATGTGCACTCGAGAAGAATGTAAATCCTGCCATATTTGGGTGTAGTGTTCTGTATATTTGTATTAGGTCCAGGTCCTCTAATGTATTGTTCAGAGTCTTTGTTTCTTTATTGATTCTCTGTCTTGATGTTCTGTCTAATGATGATAATGGTGTATTAAAGTCCCCTGCTATAATAGTAGGGGCATTTATTTCTCCTCTTAGTTTTTCCAGAGTTTGCCTCACGTATTTTGAGGAACCCTGATTAGGTGCGTGAATGTTGATGATTGTTCTCTCTTCTTGAGAGATTAGCCCTTTTACTAATATATAGTGTCCATCTTTGTCTCTTACAATAGTTTTGCATTTAAAGTCTATTTTGACTGATATTAGAATAGCTACTACTGCCCTTTTTTGGCTATCGTTTCCTTGTAAAATGGTTTTCCAGACATTCACTTTCAGCCTCCTTGAATCCCTGGGCCAAAGATGGGTTTCTTGTAGACAGCATATAGATGATTCATATTTCCTTATCCATTCTGCTAATCTGTGTCTCTTGATTGGTTAATTTAATCCTTCAACATTCAGTGTTATTACTTGTAACGAATTTCTTACTTCAGCCATTTTTTCTTTGGGTTAATGTATGTCATATGTTGTTTTGTTTCTCTTTTTGGCTTTTTAGTTGTTTTTAAACTCTCCTCCAACTCTCTCTCCCTTGTTTTTTCCTTTCAACTTGTAGAACCTCCTTTAGTATTTCTTGAAGTGCAGGTTTCTTATTGACATACTCTCTTAATTTTTGTTTATCTGTGAATATTTTGAAGTCTCCATCATTTTTGAATGCCAGTTTTGCTGGATAGAGAATTTGTGGCTGGATGTTTTTTTCTTTTAGTATTTTGACTATGTCATACCACTGTCTTCTTGCCACCATGGTTTCAGATGAGAAATCAGCACTTAATCTTATTGTGCTTCCCTTGTATGTGATGGTTCTCTTTTCTCTTGCTGCCTTGAGGATTTTCTCTTTGTCTTGAGCATTGGACATTTTGACAAGTATATGTCTTGGAGTTGGCCTTTTGGGATTTATACTATTTGGGGTGCACTGTGCTTCCTGGACATGTACATCCATTTCTCTCAATAGGGTTGGGATGTTTTCAGCCATTATTTCCTTCAACACTCCTCCTGTTCCCTTTCCCTTCTCTTCTCCTTCTGGGATGCCCATAATGCATATGTTGTGCATTTTGTGTTGTCAGTTAATTCCCTGAGTCTCTGCTGGATTTTTTCTATCTTTTTGTCTATCTGTTCTACTATCTGTTTGATTTCAAATGTATTGTCTTCCACATCACTAATTCTTTCTTCTGCCTGTTCAAATCTGCTGTTATGTGAATCCAGTGTCTTTTTTATTTCTTGGATTGTGCCATTGATCACCATCATATCCATTATCTTTTTAGGCATGTTTACAATTTCTTCAGTATGTTCTCCCAGTGTCTTCTTTATATCCTTAATCTCTTCCTTCACTTCTTTAAGTTGGTCCATGATATTTGTTTGGATACCTTTGATTAGTTGTTTGATGTTCTGCATCACTTCCTAGTTTTTAGTTTGTTCATTGGACTGGTCCATGTTTTCCTGTTTCTCAGTGTCATTTGTAATTTTTTGTTGCCCTCTAGTCATCATTTTATCTTGATGGGTTTATTCACTTGATTAGCTTCTCTCTCTCTGCTCTAGAATTTTATTTAGCTGGTGATTCTGCATGTGTGTTAAGTTTTCTCTTTTATAGTTTTTCTTCTTACTTTATTTCCTTGCTTCTTTCTATGTTCCCATTCAGTCCTCGCCATCAATCTGAGCAGATAGATGTCCCAAGCTTCTCACTCCACATGCCCACAGCACAGACTCCCGGGCAGAACCCCGTCCACAATCCACCTTGCTCTGGGAGCTTGCAGTGAGTGCCTTCCTAAACTAATGCCATCTTCTACCATGCTGTTTTGATCACTGTAACTTTGTAATATGTTTCAAGGTCAGGTAGTGAAATTCCTCCCACATCTGCTCTTCTTTTTTAGAATGCTTTTGGCTATTCGGGTGCACTTACCCTTCCAATTGAATTTGGTAATTGTTTTCTCTAATTCTGTAAAATAAGGTGTTGTGACTTTGATTGGTATTGCGTTAAATCTATAAATCAGTTTGGGTAAGATTGACATCCTCACAATATTTATTCTTCCAATCCATGAATATGGAATGTCTTTCCATTTGTTTAGGCCTTTTAAAATTTCTTTTAGCATTATTTTGTAGTTTTTTGCATATAGGTCCTGTACTTTTTTGGTTAAATCAACTCTAAGGTATTTGAATCTTTTTGTTGCTTTTGGAAATGGATTTTCCCCCTGATTTCCTCCTCAGATTGTTCAGTACTAGTGTACAAAAACATTACTGATTTTTGTGTGTTGATCTTGTATCCTGCCACTTTGCTGAACTCATTTATTTGCTCAAGTAGCTTTGTCATGGATACTTCAGGATTTTCTAAGTAAAGGATCATGTCATCTGCAAACAGTGAGAGTTTTACTTCCTCTTTTCCTATTCTTTGTCTCTCTGTCCCTCACCCTCCTGGGAGTTGTGTATCACTGTCTTGATCTGCTGACCCACAAAAGCAGTTCCCTTGAACAGGTTTTGGCTCTTTCTTCATTATTTTTGTGAGAGAATTTCAGCTCTGCCTGTTAATTCATCACCATCTTCCCACAATCCTCCTGTCCTGTACATTTTGAAATGTTGTCTTCTCATTTTCATTTGCTTCAAGTAGTTACTGATTTCTCTGGCAATTACTTCCTTGACTAACTGATTGTTTAAGATTGTGTTGTTTAACTTGCATATATTTTTGCCTATTCCAGTTTTCCATCTTTTATTGATTTCCATCTTCATTCTTTTGTCATCTGGGAAAGTGGATAATTTCAATCTTTCTAAATTCATTGAGATTTGTCATATGGCCTACCATGTGGTTTAATCTGGAGAATGATCCATGAGCACTCCAGGTGAATTTATATTCTGCTGCTTTTGGGTGTAATTTTCTGTATAAGTCCATTAAGACTATTTCCTCTTATTTATTATTTAAGGTCTCTGTTTCTTTATTGAGCTTCAGTTGAGATGGTCTGTCTCATGGTGATAATGGTGTATTGAAGACCCTCACTATGATTGTAGAAGCATCTATTTCTCCCCTTTTTTGACAGTATTTGCCTCAAGTACTTTCGTGGCTCCCTGGTTAAGTCATAAATAATTATGATTGTTCTTCCTTCTTGGTTGAGTACACGTTTTATTAATAAGTAGTTCCCTTCTTTATCTCTTACAACAGTTTTGCATTCAAAGTCTATTTTGTCTGATATTAGTATAGCTTCTCTTGCATTTTTGTACTGTTTATGTGTAAAATCTTTTTCCAACCTTTCATTTGCAACTTCTTTGTATCCCTGAGTCTAAGGTGAGTTTCTTGTAGACACCATATAGATGTGTCATATTTCCTTATCCTTTCTGCCAATCTGTGTCTTTTGATTGGAGCGTTTAATGCATTAACATTCAATGTTATTACTGTAAAAGCAGTACAGTACTTACTTTAGACTTTTTTCTTTAGGCTTATATATGTCATATATTATTTTTATTGCTTTTTTATCCTTTTGGTTACTCTTACCAATAACCTTGCTTTCTACACTCTCCTCCAACCCTCTCTCTCTTGTTTTTTCCTTTCAATATGTAGAACTTCCTTTAATATTTCTTGAAGGGCAGGACTCTTGTTGACAAATTCTCTCAATTTCTGCTTATCTGTGAATATTCAGAATCTCTATCATTTTTGAATGATGGTTTTCCTGGATACAGAATTCTTGGCTGTAGTGATTTTCTTACAGCACATTAACTATGTCATACCACTGCCTTCTCACCTCCGGGGTTTCAGATGAGAAATCAGCACTTATTCTTATAGGGCTTCTCTTTTATGTGATAGATCTCTTTTCTCTTGCTGCTTTCTGGGTTCTGTCTTTGTCTTGACATTTTGACAGTTTGATAAGCATGTGTCTCAGGGTAGTTCTGCTAGGATTTATTGTGCTTAGAGTACACTTTGCTTCATGGACATGCATTTCCACGTCCCCTATAAGAGTTGGGAAATTTTGGCAATTCTTTCCTCAAACATTCCTACTTCCTCCTTTCCCTTCTCTTCTCCATCTGGGATGTCCATAAAGTGTATGTTTGTCTGTTTCATGTTGTTATTCAATTAACTTAATCCCTTCCAAAATTTTTCTTTTTTTTTTTTTTCTTTTTTTTCTTTTTGGTCTATCTGTTCTACTATCTGTACAATTTTGAATGTTTTATCTTCAACATTACTAACTCTTTCCTCTGCTTGTTCAAATCTCCTTCTGGTGTATTTTTAATTTCTTGCATTGTGTCTTTCATCACCATAAATCTGTTATCTTTTTATGTATGTTTACAATTTCTTCTGTATATCCCCCCAGTGTCTTCTTGATATCCTTTACCTCTTTCTTCATTTCATTGAATTAAGGTAATTTTTTTGGACATACTTGATTCATTGTTCTACATTGTATGTCTACTCCTACATTTTAGTTTGTTCATTAGATTGGGCCATGACTTCCTGTTTCTTAGTATGGCTTGCGATTTTTTGCTGATATCTAAGCATCTGTTTGTCTTGATGGATTTATTCAGTTGGTTAGTGTCTATTTCTAATCTAGGGTTTTGTTTTTGTTTGGTATTGTGTTAGGAGCCCAAATAAGTATCTCTTGGTTCCACTTATTCTATATCCTTTTATTTGCCCATTTTCAATGGAAAAATGATTAGATCCACAAGAAATAACAGAAAGAAGAGAAAAAAAGTAAAAGAAAAGAAAAAATAAAAAAGAAGGTAGGAAAAAGATGGAAAAATACATAAAATATAAATAATAAGAGGGAAATTAGTAAACAGGAATAAAAATTTTAAAAGTGAAAAAAGAAACAAGAAAATATAAAATAAAATTTCACATAAGTGAGAAGAGAAGAATGAAAGACAAAACAGGGAATGCAGAAAGGAAGGAAGACAAGAAAAAGAAAAATGATGGAAAGGAAAAAATAAGAATGAAAGAGAAAAAAGATGAAAGAGGGTAAAATAATACTAATAAATAAAAGATTAAGAAGGAGGGGAAAAAAGACAAGAGAAATGGAAGGAGAAAGAAGAAAAGAAGAAAAACAGGAGAAAAATAAAAGAAAATAAGGGAGAGGCAAACATAAAACAAACAAGGAAAGCAAAACAAAACAAAATTCTGGGTCTCCCTGACAGACCACTAGGACTGGCTAGGCTCCTCTTATCAGACTACCTGTTTTGGCCACTCACCCCACAACCCCCGTCTCTGCAGGTATCTGGGTGAAGAGAGGGAGAGAGGGAGAGAGAGAGAGAGAGAGAGAGAGAGAGAGAGAGAGAGAGAGAGAGAAACAGGCTTCCATCTCAGACCACCAAGACTCACTACTCTACTTCTCTCCAGCTGCTTGTACCTGCCAATCAGTCACCCCACTGCCAGCCTCTCTGCAGGTGCCTGGATAAAGATGCAAAAAAGGAAATAGTGGAGTGAGAGAAAAATCCTCCATCTAGGTTCCCTCAGCTTTCCCCGCATCTTGCTTGGCTCTCCTGTGGGATCACATCTCAGCAGTAATCCTGTTTCCAGAGAAGGCTGCTTGGCTCCCCCTCTCCCAGGGCCAGCATGGCAGTTTTCCTCTCAACCTGGGCCAGCTGGCATGCTCTCTTCTTCTCCAGAACTGCCTCAGTGGCTCCCCTTTTCTCTGGTGCCCAGCTGTAACTCTCCCTCTCCAGCTGCCCCCTCTTATTGAACCCAGGATACCCTGGCTTCCCTTATCCCTGGCAAGCCTGCTTACCTTCCCACAGTTTCTAGAGAAAGAGTGCAGCCTGAAGTTCCACACTCTGTCATCTTGGATCTCCCCATCATTTTACTTTTAACCCATTTGTGTTTGTTTTTATATTTGTAGTGCTTTTATTCTGGGCATCAAATTATATGATCTTGACTATTAATCCAATGAAATAATATATATATATATATATATATTTTTTTTTAGATAACCTTGTTCCACTGTTTAAACCATTTAGTGGTTCCCCACTGCCCACAGGGTAAAATCTTAATTTCTGAGAAAATCCCACAAGGTCTTCAATGTACTGGGGCCAGCCCAGCTCTTTAGCCTCATTTCCCACCCCCTGAACAGGATGATCCCCACACCCATCCTGAATCCACTTGCTTATCATTAAAATTTCTTTAAAAGATTATAAAAAATATACTAGGAAAAAAGCCCAAAACTGTTTTCTTCTTGAGAATTTTGATTTTTACCATAATAAAAAAAATAAAAATAAAAAAAATAAAAAAATAAATTAAAAAAACTGCTTTCTTCTGCCTATAATCACATTTATACTCCTTATCATTTTTAAAACCTTCTCAAGTGTCAGATCTGTGAAGCCTCATGTTTTTCCCCTCCTCTCTGTTTTCTGTCAAGTAATACTTTGTTATAATACCTTTACTCCAGTGCTTAGGAAGTGTTTATTTTGTGTCTGTCTCCTATAGTAGACAGTGAGTTCCTTGTGGCCAGAACTATATCTTAATCCTCTACTTCTGTCCCCAGGAAGGACCTCACAGAGAACCAAACACATGGGTTGTGTTCAAAAGATGCAATGAGCAAAGAAGCCATATACTCAGTGAAATTAACACTGAGGCTATTTTTCTTTGCCTGGTGTGGTACATTTGTTATAATTGATTAAAGCACATTTTTATAATTGTATATATTTTTTATTGAAGTAATTAGATAATTAACATTCAATGTGATATTCATATAATTATGTTAAATGTATCAACTTGTTATTTGCTTTCAATTTAATCCATCTCTTCTTTGTTCCCTTTCCCCCATTTTTCTGCTTTCTTTTGGATTAATTGAATATTTTTTTATGTTTCTGTTTTATCTTTTGCAGGTTATTCCTAGCTATAATGATTTTTTAAATTTTAGTTGTTACATTTTATCTTATAATATTCTTCCTTCAAGTGATATTATACCTGTATTAGTCAGGGTTCTCTCAGGAAACAGAATCAACAGGAGATATCTGCCAATAATATGAGATTTTCTAAGAGTCTCTCATGCAACCGTGGGGATGCACAAGTCCAGGTTCTGCAGGCAGGCTGCAAACCAGGGGCTCCGATGAAAGTCCAATGAAAGGTCCTTGATGAGTTTCTGGGAGAAGTTGACTGTCCAAAGACAAGCTGAGAAATTCTCTCCGAATGTTGAAATCACTTCCCCTTTTAAGGCATTCAACTGATTGAATAACAGCGTCATCCATTGCTGATGCAATCTCCCTGATTGGTGCAGATGTAATCAGTCATCCACACAGTAAACTCACTGGTGATCGAAGTCCATAAATGCTCTTGTATTACAATTAGCCCTGTGCTTGCTGGACCAAACACCAGGACACAATTACCTGGCTGAGTTGACACATTAGCCTAACCATCACAATACCACTTTATATAAGATCTTTGTAATAGTATTTGTTTATTTTCTCCTGTCTTGAACTTTGTGATATTTGTGTGATGCTTTTTACTTTTACTTATTATACATGTTTAAAGGACCAATTTTCTTATATATATGTATATTATTAGAGAAGTTGTGGTTTTACAGAACAATCATACATAAAATACAGGAGTCCCATATACCACCCTATTATTAACACCTTGCATTGTTATGGAACATTTGTTACAATTGATGACAACACAGTTTTTTAATCTTTTAAAGAAATTTTAATGAAAAAGAAAATATCATATAGTTATCCATGCAGTTACCATTTCTATTGCTGTACATTGCTTTGTACAGATCCATGTTTCCATCTGGAGTCCTTTTCCTTCTGCTGGAAGGACTTTCTTTAATGTTTCTTACAATTCAAGTCTGCTGGTGATAAATTCTCTTATATTTGTATATCTGAAAAAGCCTATCTTTAATCTTAATTTTTGAAATATATTTTTGCTTGTTCACAATCTTATTCTTTCTGACCATTAAAGGTGTTGCCCACTGTCTTCTCACTTGCACTGTTTCTGACCAGAAATCTACTGTAATCTTTGTTTGATTCTCTGTACTTAGAATGTCTTTTTTCTCTGCCTCGTTTAAAGAGTTTCTCTTTATCACTAATTTTAAGCAATTTGATTATAAGGTGCTTTGATATAGACTTTTTTCCACTTGTCATCTGCTTAGAGTTTGTTGATATGTGGGTTTGTTACTTATATCAAGCTTACAAAAGTTTTGGCCCTTATTTCTTCAAAAAATTTTTCTGTCTTACCTTCTCTCTCCTCTCTTGTGGATTCTAATTACCTTTATACTATTCTTGTTTGTCTTGTCCTTCAACACACTGATGTTCTGTTTACTTTTTACTTTTTAATTCTCTTTTTTCACTGTATTTCATTTTAGACAGTTTCTATTGTTATATTTACAATTTGCTAATCTTTTAAAATCAATATATAATCTGCCATTAATCCCACTCAGTGTATTTTTTATTTGACTTCTTGTATTTTCCATCCCATGCTTGATTTTATTTTTTACATTTGCTATATCCATACATAACCTTTTGAACATACAGACTATAGTTACAAACACTGGTTTAATGCCCTTTTCTGCAAATTCTAACATTTGTGTCAGTTCTGGATCAGCTTTGATTGATTCATCTCCTCCTTATGGCTGGTATGTCCATAACACTCTACATACCTATTAATTGATTGTTTTCCAGATGTGAGTTTTTCCTTGAAGGGTGTTATGTATTGATTATTCCTTAAAAAAAAATTTGAGCTTTATTCTATGATGTAGTTAAGTTACTTGAAAACAGTTTGATCTTTTGGGCCCTTGCTTTTAAAAATATTTATGTGGAACTGGAGCTGTATTCAGTCTATGGCTAATTTTTCCCACTACTGGGACAAGACTCTTCTTTTTAGTATACCAAGCTCTCTATTTATTTTGAACTTCTTCCATCTGTCTGGTAGAACAGGCACTATTATTGTCTTTGAGTCAGTGCTAGGAACTTTTACCTCCAATCTTTTTTTTTTAAGATTTTATTTATTTATTCATTTATCCCCCCCTTGCTGCTTGTGCTCGCTGGGTCAGCCAACCACGCCGTGCGGGAGGGCTTGCCCCCACCAGGAGGCCCCGGGAACCAAACCCGGGGCCTCCCATATGGTAAACGGGAGCCCCACTGATTGAGCCACAGCCTCTTCCCTCCAATCTTTATACATAGCACTTTATCTAGCTTTTGGATAATTTTTTCATATGCATGTGTTGATGAGTACTTAGTAAAATAGTCTTGGGATGTACCTCTGCACATCTCTGAGGCTACCTCTCTGTGAAGATCACTCTCCTCTACAGAAGGCTTTTCTCTAAATCCTGGATGTCTTGATCATCTATGACCCCTAACTTCATCTCCTCCACTTTGGTCCACTGAGCTCTGTCTCATTTCCTCTTTCTTGCACTGTATTCTTGAAGCTCCCTCAAGGTAGTAAACTGGGACAATCTTAAGGCTCATCTCTTTTGATTCCTGTTTCCCTGGGATCATTGTCTTCTGTTAACTGATATCTAATGTTTTGAAACTATATATTTTCTCTGTTATTTGTAAATATGGACTCTGTTGGTCTATCTTTCTTGAAAGTCCTCCAAAATTACACATTTGTTTTTGGTTACAAATGAAATTCATCTTCATTTTAGAAATTTTGGAAAAGTAGAAAGGACAAATAAAGAAGGTCATAAAAATCACATGTGATCCTTCTACCTAAAGATAACTAAGGTTGACATATTTGTGTGTATATTTTAAATCAGCACACACCACTCAGAATTGAGTGGGGGAGTGTGGTCTACAGTGTGAACTGTGGTATATGGTTGGTGGCAAGGCTCCAGGATGTGTAAGTTCATTGAGGGTGGTGGGCCACACTGTGGGAGATGTTTGTGTGGGATGTGATGGGAGGTGTGGGAGGTGGGCAACGTGGGAATCCCAATGGGTTCCGTGTAGTGTTTTGGGTAATCTGGGCACCTCTTAAAATATATGTATATATATATAAACAACATTTTTGTAAGCAAATGCACATATATGCATATGTATTTATATATCATTTTGCAAATGTTTGTATGTATTGTGAGAATTTTGATTTTTACCCATAATAAAAAAAAAAACATAGATCACTAAAAAAAAAAAAAAAAAAAAAAATTTTATGTGCATGGAAACATATGTAAACCAAATAAGGGTGACACAAATGAACCCTTTTTATTGGAATATTTCCAGAAATTTAATATCATTATATTTTCACCTACACATATACACACCAACTATTTCTCAGAAAGTAACAGGTTATTGCTCAGACGCATGTATATTTTCTGTTGGTTGTGTACTGCACATAGGTACCATGTTCAGGCAATGAAAAGGTCCATAAATAGTTTCCTACTTCTGGGATTATTGCTATTTATCAAATTCTTACCAAATAGTTCCTAAGTAAATCTGCAGTACTGTGAACACTCAATGGGGTGCCTTTTATTAATTCACAAAGAGCTTTTATTAGGGTTCTTCCATCTGCTTTGGACTCCGTATTAGGCCACGACATTACTGTTTCTCTATTGGCTATGACCCTTATTAAGTTGTTCTTATGGCCACAGCATCTCCTGGTTATTAATCACTTCAGCTAATACAACTCTGACCTTAAGGGAGGAACTCTTACTCTCCCTCACCTAACTCTTTATTCCAAGTAGGGATCTGGTTTATTCTCTGATTTAGTACAAAATACCAGAGATCAGTTTGTAATTTATATTGAGATTATACTGAATGCTTTGAATAAGGAAGGAAAGGAAAATGCAAAGAACAAAACTTACATCCACTGTAACCTCAGAGCCATCATTATATGAGTTGACTATTATGCTTTCAGTGTGTCTCCAAATGGCCTGGTGCAGTTCATCTCCCATTATTCTAAACTGAGAGCCTTTATGCCATCCAATCTTGGACATTTTCACTCCCAGACCCAGAAACAGGAAGATTTACCCAGATATAGATCTGGGATGTGAAAATTCTAGAGAGACCTCATTTCAAATCTCAGTATTCATGTTCTTTAGATGACTGCCAGCGGGACCATGATCTCCCTTCAAAGGAAACTAAACCCTCATATACAAGAGTGTGGTCTAGGAAGAAAATTTCAAAATGAGCTGATATCCATTTCTTCATTATTAGTTTATTTATTCTTAATTAGCAAAAGTCTCATTTCTCTTATCTTCCTGTGTCTTCTCTCTAGGTAAATGTCAGAAACACTTTATATACATTCTCTGATTTAATCTCAAAGAAAACTAGAAGATATGTTATCATCGTCCATGACCTTTCCACTGAATGAAAGTATGAACTTGGTAATATATTTTTTAAAACTTTCCTTTAAAACTCTTCTCTGCTACCCTTCCAGGCAGAGGCAGATTTGCACAGTGGTTAAAAGCATGGAGGATGGTGATGGTATCATGGTATTGTGAATGTTATTAATACCATTGAAACCCTTGAAAGTGGTTAAAATGGAAAATTACAAGTTGCACTTATGTTACTATAATAAAACATCTAAAAATGCATAAGCCTTAAAGCCAAACTCTTTGTGGTCAAACCCATGGAGTCCACCCCAAAAACTATGTTATTCAGGTAGTTACATAATCTCTCTGTGGTCTGGTATTCTCATCTGTAAATTTGAATAGCAATAATGCCTAAATAATCCAGTTTTTATTTTGAAGATTTAATGCATGTACAGCTAATAAGTGCTCCGTAAATGTAGCCCAACTCTGGACTACAGGTTAGCATGTCTCAAATGCTTAATCATTCATATCTCTCCAGAGTGTAAAGGCATTGCCAAGGCTCCTGGGATATTGTCTCCAAATGTCCACTAAATCACTCTGCTTTTATATTTGTGGTCTGGACTCAGCCAGACCCTAGATGGATGGACAGATTCTTGTCTGCATTTGCAAATCTAGAAGCCAAAGTGAAATGACAAAGAGGTTTATGTTCCCCTTGGTGTGGGCACATAAGGGCAATGGTTAGATAACTTAGTAGAACTTTAACATTAGCAAATTAATGTTGCCTGTTAAAATTTAAAATACAAAATCAAAGTTGAGAGGAGGATCCAAGATGGAGACTGAGTATGGAGCTGTAACAATCTGCTCGTCCCACAGGGCGTCTAATAATCAGTCAGGATCTGTCTGAATCAACAGTTTGGGGGACTCCTAAGACCAGAAGAACATCATATACCATCCAGGGAAGAGCAGAAAGAGCAGACTGACAATCTACAGTGAAGATTCAGGAGTAGATCCCTCCAGGCTGCAGAGGTTAGTGCCCATCCCACTGGCAAGGTGAGCTGACTCAGGACCCACTTCCTGGTTGGAAGCAGATGCTCTCTCTACCAAAAGCAGAGGAGAGGAAGTGGCCTGGAACTGACTACTGCTATTGATTAGCAAATTCAGTTAGCTAGACTGCAATACTGAGCACAGTTGAAGTTTAAATCCACCCAAGCCAAAAAGAGCCTATCAGCTTTTGTTCTACCTCTGCCCCTGTTAGGAATGGAAGCTGGGGTGACTGAAAAACACATCAGACTCCTGGGATGGTAAGAATTGTATTCGGCACACCCAAGCTGGAGAGCCACAAAAGGCCACTGTTTGGGACGTTTCACCCAGCAGGAGTGGATATTGAGCTCAGTTTGATCACTTTCTCTGGGCAGAATGGGTAGATTCATCCCATACACCTTAAAGGGCTCCAGCACTCCCAGCCCCAGCATGCACCAGAAAGGAGAGGAAGCAGGGCTCAGTCTGAACACTCTTGGGGCAGCATGGACAAAGTCACCCCATCCACCTTGAGGGGCACAACACAGGGTGTGGCAGTTGATTACATAACTCAGATCCCAGAGTCTGGAAACATTGCAACAGTCTGATCCCTGTGAGGCTGGCAGCCAGGTCTCAACCACACCTCAATCAGGGGCTACTTCACCTGAGAATTAAAGGCATTGCACCAATGTAGTGCAGCAGGGAACAACTGGATGAAGACTGCTATCTGCTGGGTACATTAGGAAAGTGTAGATTTGAGGAGGTATCAAAAAGAAAGTTGGTGGTGGTTAAGGTCTCCTTCCTTGAGCATTTTAGAATTGAGCTACACCCCCTTCATGGGTCCCTGGGCCTCTTGGCTAGGAAATCAGACCTGGGACACTCCTAGCAAAATTAGCCCTCCAGGTAATAGCAGCTAGAGACAACAAAAGGAGTATTAAGATATACAGAGACAAATGAAAAATGAATAGAACAGAATAACATTCCCAGAAGAGTAACAATGAAAAGGAAGTTTGCTCATGGGGATTAAATGACTGTACATATAGTGCAATTTCAAAAATGGTACCATATAGTCAGGGTAAAACTGAGATGAATAAGAACAGAAAAAATATGATTTGTAAAGCATGAGCTATAATAAAGTTTCAAAATAAGATGAAGCAACTGTCAAAGAGGAACTTTAGCAAAAAGCCAAGCAATAAGAAAGCCATAGGCTAAATATAGAAACTGAACACAGAATAAACACATTAAAAAATCAGATGCTAAGACACCAGCAAAAAAATTGCAAGCTATAATTACAAACAAGAAGATATAGCCCAGTCAAAGGAACAAATTAAATCTTAAGACAAAACATAGGATTTGAGACAACTAATCACAGATATCCAAACAAATCTCTTTAATAAATTCAATGAGATGGCTAAAAGATTAAGCATATTAAGAAGACACTCAGTGAACACAAAGAAGAATTTGAAAGCTTGCAAAGAAAAGTAATAGATCTTATGGGAATGAAAGGCACAATGGATGAGATTAAATATTCATTCAAGGCATATCACAGCAGATTTGAAATGGCTGAAGAAAGACTAAGTGAATTAGAAGAGATCATCAGAACTTGAAAAGACAGGAGAACAGAGAGAGGAAAGAACGAAAAAAATTGAACAGGCTCTCTAGGATTTGAATGACAATGCAAATGCACAAACATGCACATTATGGGTGTCCCAGAAGGAGAAGAGAACAGAAAAGGGGCAGAAAAATTATTTGAGGGAATAATGGCTGAAAATTTCCAAACAATTATTAAAGACATAAATATCAATATCCAAGAAGTACAGATACTTCAAACAAAATAAATCCAAACAGACCTACTGTGAGAAAAATACTATTCAGAATGTCAAATGCCAGTGATAAACAGAGGCTTCTGAAAGCAAGGGAAAAGCAAAGCATCACATACAAGGGAATATGAATAAGACGAAGTACCAATCTCTCATCAGAAAACATAGAGGTGAAAAGGCAATGGTATGATATATTGAAGATACTGGGGAAAAAACTACCAGTCAAGAATTCTTTTTTTTTTTTTAATGGTCGATTGATTTTTATTTATTTATTTATTTTATTGTGTGTAAAAATCAAAATTTTCACAATACATACCAATATTTGTAAAATTATATATAAATATATATGCATATATGTGCATTTGCTTACAAAAATGTTATTTATATATATATAAATGTATTTTAAGAGGTGCTTAGATTACCCAAAATATTACACGGAACCCACTGGGATTCCCATGTTGCCCACCTCCCACACCTCCCACCACATCCCACACAAACATCTCCCACAAGTGTGGCCCACCACCCTCAATGGACTTACACATCCTGGGGCCTTGCCACCAACCATAGACCACAGTTCACATCATAGACCACACTCTCTCCCACACAGTTCTGAGTGGTGCGTGCTGATTTAAAATGACCTACATCTGTTGCCACAATGGTACTCAGGACAACCTCCAAATCCCAAAGAAGCCCCAGTATTTCAACTGCTCGTCCCCTCCCTACCCCAAAAGTGTCAAGTGGCCACTGGCTCCACTTCATTGTTATAATTTCTTCCATTGCTAGAATCACCATATGTGTACAACAGAATACCAACAAGTCCACTCTAGTCCATAGTTCTTCCCCCAATCCTGAGGGGACTGGGATGGTGATGTCCACTCCACCACCAAGTGAGAGAGGGCTTATATCCCATGGATATGGTGGGTAGGGTGATCCTGCCTGCAGATACAGGCCCTCTCCATTCCCTGGGATGGCCGTTGAACATCGTTGTCTCCTCGCCAGGTGACTTGGATGAGTCCATTGAGCTGTAGGGTAGGAGTTGCAACTTCACCAAGATTCCACGCACACCTGGCACATAGGTAGGCCAGAGGCATAGGTTTGAATAGAAGAGACTGATGAACCATGTGCAGGGAGGACTTATTTGAGTCCAATTATGTCACTCTCAGGATCACAGATTCCAAAATAGAGCCCACTGATAAGGCATCAGTCTCTGGGGCTATCCCCCCTTATATAGGACCTAGGTGTCTCCAGAGCTCTCAGGGGCCCCTTTGTGTGATAGGCACTTAGATGTTCTATGAGCTCCTACTGAGGTGTGCGTAAGAGTTACCTCTGGGATGACCTCCCGACTCTCTTTGAAGTCTTTTAGCCACTTGAACTCATTTGTCTTTACCTTTTCCCCCTTTTATTCAAGGTCTTTTTCCAGTTGTGTTGCCAGTTGGCACTTGGTATTAATCCCTCGTTGCCAGGAAGGCTCATCCCCGGGAGTCATGTCCCACGTTGGAGGGAAGGTAATGCAATCATATGCTGAGTTTGGCTTAGAGAGATGCCACATTTGAGCAACAAGGAGGCTCTCAGGTGGCAAACCTTAGGCACCCCACAACTGCAGGCCAAGTCTCAGTTACAAGAGCAAAGACTCACAAGGGTAGTCATCAACAAAAAGAACACATCAGTGGGGCACCCTCTTTTGACAGACACTGTCCCTGCACTCAGAGGACTATTGCTGCTCCCTTGGAGAGTGTGGCAGAGCTCTCCAGGCTAGGAATTCAGATTCCCTCATTTATTGTGTGATTGTCCATCCATCATACCATGCCCCATCTTTTGATCTTTTGAACGATTTTGTATATCTTTCATGTATATTCGGATGAACTAATTCCCATGAAACCCCCCTCCCAGACACCCCCCACCAATAATCTCCTGCAGTACCCATTGTAACCCTTCTGTGATCCAAATCCTCCATGAACTTGTAGTCCATAAAATAACCAAATACACTTAGTAGGAAAAAGAAACAACTATGATAAGCTTACATGCAAGAGACAAACATAAGGAAACTCAGGGGGAAAAAAAAGAAGAAAAAAAAAAACAAATAATCAAACAAAAAACAAAACAAAATATAATTAGCAGATTGGGACATTCAAAAAATGGGCAAAAAAGCAAAGGAAATGCCTTTAAATATATATATATATATATATATATATATTATTCATTTTTTTCCCTTTCCCTTTTCTTTTCTTTCCTTCCTTTTATCACTGTGTTATCGGATGTCCAGTGTGCCATAACACCTTCCCCTTCTCAATCCCCATTGTCTCCCAATTTTTCATTTAATTTTCAAAGAAGTTTTAGGTCACAGCAAAGTCACACACGGAGTGCCAGAGACTCCCAGATACCAAACCACCCCCCCTTCCCCACCCCATATTAACCGCCCCCCCCCCTTTTTGGATGTTAGTATTGTTATAACTGTTATACAGATAGCAAAATATAGCAACTAAACATTGTTAATGATTTACAGTATAGTTTACAATTTAGATAATTTTGATGATATTTACCATGTCCTTTGTCTATTACTGTAAGGTAATTAAAAACTTTCCCCATGACCACCTAGTCAAGAATTCTTTATCTGGCAAAATGGTCCCTCAAAAATGAGGGTAAGTTTAAAGACTTCATAGACAAACAAAAACTTTGAAACTTTCTTACCAAAAGACCAGATTTATGAAAGATAAAAGAAGTTCTGAAGCCTAAAAGGAAAAGACAATGGCTATAGGCTTGGAGAGGAGTGTACATATGAAGAATATTAGTAAGAGTAAGTAAAAGGGTAAAAAGACAGACAATAGTAAGATATGGCGAGGGAAAGTAAAGGATAAAATTTCTAAAGTAATGCATTTACAGTAATAACATTGAATATTAATGGACTGAAATAACCAATCAAAAGACACAGAACGGGGGAAGCAGATGTGGTTCAGCCAGTTGAGTGCCCGCCTACCACATGAGAGGCCCCAGGTTTAGGTCCCAGTACCTCCTAAAAGAAGATGAACAGATGCCACTTCCCACCGCAAAGAGCTAGATGCTGTCTCTCACCGCAATGAGCTAGACGCCGCCTCCCACTGCAACGAGCAAATGACAGAATCCAGCAGACACTGCAGTCCATAAGGAGCAGATGTGGCTCAGCCTGTTGGATACTCGCCTCTCATGCAAGAGGTTCTGAGTTCAATTCCCAGTCCCTCCTGGAGAAGGCGGGCAAACAATGAGCAGACAGATGAGAGAACCATCTAGGGGAGGGAGCAATGGATAAATAAAGAAAAATAAAGTAAATAAATGAATCTTTAAAAAAAGACACAGACTAGCAGAATGGATTTTAAAAAATCAAACATCTATATGCTGTCTACAAGAGACTCACCTTAGATGCAAAGACACAAATAGGTTGAAAGTTAAAAGTTGAAAGAAGATATTCCATTCAAACAGTAGCCAAAAACAAGTTGGAATAGCTAAACTAACATCTGACAAAATAGACATTAAATGAAAAAACTGCTATAAGAGATGGAGAAGCATATTATATATTAAAAAAGTGACCATTCAGCAAGAAAAAATAACAACAATAAATACTTATGCACCTAAACAGGGTGCCCCAAATTACATGAGGCAAACACTTCCAAAACTGAAGAGAGAAATAGATGTTTCTAAAATAATAATTGGAGACCTCAATACACCACTTTCAGCATTGGATAGAACATCTGCAGAGAGGATATATATGGAAACAGAGCACTTGATTGAGAAGACAGAACATCTGAACTGGAAAAGACAGGAGAACAGAAAGAGAGGAGAGTGGGAAAAATGGAACAGTCTCAGGGAATTGAATGACAAAGGGAAACGCACAAACATTTGCATTATCAGTGTCCCAGAAGGAGAAGAGAATGGAAAAGGGGCAGAAAGAATATTTGACGTAATAATGACTGAAAACTTCCCAACCCTTATGAAAGACATAAGTATCAATATCCAAGAAAGACAACACACCACAAACAGAATAAACCTGAATGGACCTACCCTGAAACACCTACTACTCAGAATGATAAATATCAGAGATAAAGAGAGGATTCTGAAAGCAGCAAGAGAAAAGCAAAACATCACATACAAAAGATCATTAATAAGATTAAGCGCCAACCTCTGATCAGAAACCATGGAGGTGAGAAGAAAGTGGTATGATGTATTTAAGATCCTGAAAGAGAAAAACTGCCAGCCAAGAATTCTGTAGCCCAATTTTGAAGGGCTGGCAAAACTGCCCTTCAAAAAGGAGGGTGAGTTCAAACTCTTCACAGACAAACAAAATCTGATAGAATACGCTACCAAAAGAAGAAAATTATAAGAAATACTAAAGGGACTGTGACAGCCTGAAAGGAAATAACCAAGGGTTGAGAATTGGAGAAGAATTTAGAAATGAAGATTATTAGGAAGGGTAAATTAAAGGGTAAGAAGGCAGACAATAGAAAAATATGAAAACAGAGAACTGAAGGACAAATTGGATGAAGTAAGTAATACAGTTACAGTAATAACATTGAACTGCCCAATCAAAAGACATACACTGATAGAATGGATAAAAAATATGAGCCATCTATATGTTGTTTACAAGAGACCCGCCTCAGACGTAAGGACACAACCAGGTTAAAAGTGAAAGGTTGAAAAATACATTCCATGGAAATAGTAAACAAAAAAGAGCTGGAGTAGTGATATCAACATCAGACAAAATGGATTTCAAGTGCAAAACTGTTATAAGGGATAACTACGGGCATTACATATTAATAAAAGGGACAATTCACCAAGAAGAATTAACTATATTAAAAATTTGTGCAACTAACCTGAGTGCAAACAAGATACATCAAGCACACACTGACAAACTTGAAGGAAGAAATAGATATCTCTACAAAAATAGTTGGAGAACATCAAACTAATCCCAAACCAAGCCAAAGGAAAATGGCACTGGGAAAATGGTACAGAAGTAGGTAGGCAGAGTCTGACCCTCTAACAAAAGAAAAGTGGAGAGAAGGCAGGGACCTATCTAAAGAAACTACTTTGGATATACATAGGATGGGAAGGGGCTCTGAGCCATCTGGGAGGGTACTGGAAAGAGAAGGAAGCCAAAGCAAAACCGTGAGTTGTTCGTCCCTGTGGCTGGAAAGGGCACATATACCCCGCCCTCAGGACAAATACCCTCAGTGCCCCTGGCTTGCTGTTACCAACAGCCTAGGAGGGGGCGTTCCCTGGGAGGAAGAGGGCTCTGGAAGAGGGTGGAGAGTTGTTTCTATGCGGTGGGTTTGGCCAGCTGAGTCCCCTTAGAATCTCAGAAGGGACCCTTACCCAACGGGGAGAGGGGAGGGGGTATCTGCTCAGGCAGTCTGTCACACCCAGCCTCCCTGGGAGAGAGAGAAACTAGATTAAAGAGGGGGTGGGGACAGGTGCCTAATCAACAGGTCTCTAGCAAGCTATAGAAGTCTAAAAATCCTGGGGAGAAAAGGGGCAGATATCTCTCTGAAGACTAATTAACCTAAGGAGACAATTTAGCTCAGTGGAGGTATTCCTGCCTTGCATATATGAGGCTCCTGGTTCAATTCCCCCGTTCTCCTGAGAGAAGTGCTCAAGGGAGAGATCCATATAGATATCAGGCATCCGGCTGATACCTTAGGACAGGGAAAATATAGACATTCTTTTTGTTTTAGACTTTCTTGGATCTGTTATTTTTTTAAGTTTACTTTTTTTTTTCTTCTTTTACTCGCTAAAACCCGATACATCACCTGCAGAGGGCAGGCTGCAGGGTGGTTGATTGCTGAACACCAGTAGGCTGAGAAGTTTCTTAGGAGCTTAAGAGGGAAGGCTGTTTTTCCTTGGTGGTTGTTTTTTTAGTTGCTGCTGTTTTGTTTCTTGTTATGCTTCCCCTTTTATGTTTTCCCTTTTTTATTTCACCGATTTTTTTCTACCTACATTATTTCTTTTCTTTCTTTCATTTTTCTATCTTCTGCTTTCTATTGTTTTCCATTCATTCCACCTCTTTTTGTTTGGTCTTCAATTTTTTGTTTTTATTTCTCTCTGTCCCTCTTTTTTCTCTATTTTCTTTCTTTTTTCTTTTTCTTTTTTTCTTTTTTCTTTTCCTCTCTTCAAATCACACCAGCCTTTTAATTCATTCTATCCATTTTTCTCAATTTTGTTTCTCATTTCATTTTTTTCTATTCCACTTTTTAATTCTTATTCCTTGGTATTTCTTATGATTTTTTTCTCATGTTAATTATTTTCATAGGTCTTGTATGGCTTCTCTTCTACCTTTTTATTATTATTGCTATTATTCTCTTTCTCTTCTTATCTATCTTTCTTTTTCTCTGGTCCTAATTTTTTTTTAAGGGAACTCAACAGCAAGGAAATAGGATAAGATGAATGAAGTGTCAAAGTGAAACCTTAGCACACACACAAAGTCATCAAAAAATAAGACCCTAAAGTAGAAAGTGAAGCTAACCAACTGAATAAAACCATTAAGCTAAACAGATGCCTAGACACCATCAGAAATTACAAACCATACTAAGAAACAGGAAGATATGGCCCAGTCTAACAAACAAACTAAAAAACAGGTGGAGATGCACAATATGGAAAAACTAATCAGAGATGTCCAAACAAATACCATGAATCCACTTAATGAAGTGAAGAAAAAGATTGAGGATATTAAGAAGACACTGGGAGAAAATACTGAAGAAATTGTAAAAGTACATAAAAAAAATAATGGAATTGATGGTGGTGAATGGCACAATGTAAGAAATAAAAAATACACTGGAAGCACATAAGAGCAGATTTAAATAGGCAGAGGAAAGCATCAGCAATACGGAAGACAGCACAGCTGAAATAAGACAGTAGAACAGATAGATAAAAGGTAGAAAAATCCAGAAGGGATGTAGGGATTTGAATGGCAACACGAAATGCACAAAAATATTCATTGTAGGCATCCAAGAGGGAGAACGAAAGGGAAAGGGGAAAGAATGAGTATTGGAGGAAATAATGACTGAAATTTCCAAACTCTATTGAGGGACATTAATGTACATGTCCAGGAAGTGCAGTGTACCCCAAACTATAAATCCTAGCAGGCCTGCCCTGCATCATATGCTTGTCAAATTGACCAATGCTAAATAAAAAAGAGAGAATACTGAAAGCAACAAGAGAAAAGAGATTCATCATATACAAGGGAAGCTTGATAAGATTAAGTGCTGATTTCTCTTCTGAAACCATGGAGGCAAGAGGGAGTGGTATGGCATAGTTAAGGTGCTAAAAGAAAACAAAAAAACTTCAGGTCAAGAATTCTCTATCTAGCAAAGGTGGCATTCAAAAATGAGAGAGAATTCAAAATATTCACAGACAAAGAAAAATTAAGACAGTGCATCAATAAAAAACATGCACTTCAAGAAATACTAAAGAGAGTTCTTCAGGGAGAAAGGAAAAACAGGAGAGAGAAAGTTGGAGGATAGTGTAAGAATAACTAAAAAATAAAAAGAGAAATAAGAACAACATGTAGCATACAGAAACCTAAAGAAAATATGGCTAATATAATACCTTGACAGTAATAACATTGAATGTTAATGGATTAAACTCTCCAATCAAGAAACAAGATTGGCAGAATGGATAAGGAAATATGACCCATGTATATACTGTCTACAAGAAACCCACCTTAGACCCAGGTACACGAGGAGGCTGAAAGTGAATGGTTAGAAAACAATTTTACATGCAAACAGTACCCAAAAAAGGGCGGGAGTAGCTATAATAATATTGGACAAAATAGACTTTAAATGCAAAGTATTGTAAGAGACAAAGAAGGACACTACAAAGTAATAAAATGGGAAATCTATCAAGAAGAAAGCACAATCATAAACCATTATGCATCTAACCAGGGTGCTTCGAAATACATGAAGCAAATATTGAAAAAAACTAAGTGGAGAAATAAATGCTTCTACAATTATAGTGGGGGACTTTAATACAGCATTATCAACATTAGACAGAAAATCTCAACAAAGATTTTGAATAATACATTAGAGGATCTGGACCCAATAGACATATACAGTACATTACAGGCAAATGCAGCAGTATATACATTCTTCTTGAGTGCACATGGATCATTCTCCAGGATAAGACCACATGCAAGACCAAAGAACAATTCTCAGTGATTTCAGAATTATTGAAATTATACAAAGTAATTTCTCTGGCCACAATGTAATAGAGCTGGAAATCAGTAAGGGGCAGAGAAGCAGATTAGGCAGAAAGATATGGAAATTAAACAACATTCTCTTAGACAATCAGTTTCTCAAGGAAGAAATTGCAAAAGAAATCAATAACTACCTTAAAACTATTGAAACTGACAACACAATGTATCAAAACCTATGGAATGCAGCCAAAGCTATACTGAGAGGGAAATTCTTAGCCATAAATGCCTATATTAAAAAAGAAAAAGGAGCTAAAATCAAAGACCTAACTGCACATCTGGAGGAATTAGAGAAAGAACAAACAAGTACAGCCAAAGGAAGTAGAAAGAAGTAAATAACAAATATTAGAACAGAGCTAAATGAAATTGAAAATAATAAAAAGTTAACAAAAACAAACCTGGTTCTTTGAGAAGATTAATAAAATTGATAAATCGTTAGTTAGACTAACAAAGAAAAAAAGAGAGAGGATGCAAATACATAAAATAAGAAATGAAGAAGGGTATATGACCACTGACAACAGAGAAATAAAGAGTATTTTAAGAGAATACTTTGAAAAATTCTACTCCAATAAGATAGATAATTTAGAGGAAATGGACAAATTCTTAGAAACACACAAGCAGCCTACATTGATGAAAGAAGAAATTGATGAAATTCACAGGCCAATCACAAGTAACAAGATAGAATTAGTTATGAAAAGCCTCCCAAATAAGAAGAGCCCAGGACCAGGTGGCTTCACAGGTGAATTCTACCAAATATTCCAGAAAGAGCTAACACTAATCCTGCTTAAACTCTTCCAAAAAATAGAAGTGGAGGGAACATTGTCTAACTCATTCTATGATGCCCAAATCGCCCTAATACCAAAGACAAACAAAGATGCCATGAGAAAGTAAAACTATAGATCAATTTCTCAAATAAGCCTAGGTGCTAAAATCCTAAACAAAATACTTGCTAATCGTATTCAACAACACTTCAAACTAATTATACACCATGACAAAATGGGTTTCATCCCTGGTATGCAAGGATGGTTCAACATAAGAAAATCAATCAATGTAATATACCACAGAAGCAGATAAAAAAATCACATGTTCATCTCTATAGATGCAGAAAAATCATTCGTCAAAATACAGCACCCTTCCTGATAAAAACACTGCAAAAAATAGGAATAGAAGGAAATTACCTCAACAAGCTAAAGGATATATATGAAAAACCCACAGCTAGCATCATATTCAATGGTGAAATCCTAAATGCTTTCTCTCTAAGATATAGAACAAGACAAGGATGCCCACTGTCACCTCTTTTACTTAACATTGTGTTAGAAGTACTGGCTGGAGCCGTTAGACAAGAAAAAGATATGAAAGGCATCCAAATTGGAAAAAAATTCACTATTTGCAGATGACATGATCCTATACATAGATATCCCAGAGAAATCTACACCTCGAAAGTCCTAAGAAATCCACAAGAAAGCTGCTAGAGCTAATAAATATGTTCAGTAAAGTGGAAGGTTATAAGATCAATGTGCAAAAATCAGTAGAATTTCTGTACAATAATGAGCAATCTGAGGTAGAAATCAAGGAAAAACTCCCATTTAAAGCAGCAACTATAAGAATCAAATACTTAGGAATAAATTCAACTAAAGATGTAAACCACTTGTACACACAAAAAAACTACACAACAATGTTAAATGAAATCAAAGAAGACCTAAATAAAGGGAAGAATATTCCATGTCCATGGATAAGAAGACTAAACATCATTAAGATGTCTATCCTACCCAAACTGATTTACAGATTTAGCACAATCCCAATAAAAATTACCACAGCATTTTTTTTTACTGAATTGGAAAGGCTAACTATGAAATTTATTTGGAAGTACAAGGGGCCCTGAATAGCCAAAGACATATTGAAAAAGAAAAATGAAATCGAAGGAATCACACTACCTGACTTTAAAACATACTACAAAGATACAGTGGTCAAAACTGCATGGTATTGGCACAAGGATAGACAAACTGACCAATGGAACTGAATTGTTAGTTCTGATACAGATCCTTGAATATGCTGATATTCAACAAAGCTACCAAGCCCACTCAACTGTGTTGCTGGTTTCCCGGGCGGAGGGTACGGCTAGCCCGGTGGGGGCCCGGGGGCGACACAGGCAAAACTTGTGCCGTTCCGCGTGCACTCCGAAAACGGCGAGGGTGAGGAGGTTCTCAGGGAGTGGCGTCAAGTTGGGGCTCCCTGGTCTCCTCGGCTCGGGTGTGGGGGGTATCTGGTGATGACCGCGCAAATAAGAAGGACTTGAGTCCCTTGAGAACGGAGGAAGCAAAAAACCTTTATTGGGGGGTAGTAAGGTGTATATATATTGTAGGCAACGGGGCGGTTCTCCAGCTAGGGGCGGTGATTACTATTGGGTGACTGGGTGTTGCTAGGGAAAGGGGGCAGATATAGGGATGGTCGGGGGTGAAGCAAGGCTATCCAAATAAGGCAATAACTGGGGCGAGAGCTCTGATTGGTGAGAAGGGACAAGGAAGAGAGAGAGAGGGAAGAAAGGGGGGAACGGGGGAGGGGGTTATGCCGCGCAGGCAAGGCCATGGCAAGGCTTGCGGCTTGCAGATACTGCACAACTGAGAATGTCCTCGTCAACAAATGGTGCTTGGAGAACTGGATATCCCTATCCAAAAGATTGAGAGAGGAACACCATCTCACACCTAATACAAAAATCAACTCAAGATGGATCAAAGATCTAAATATAAGAGTCAAGACCATAAAGAACTTGGGAGATAATGTAGGGAAGCATCTCTAAGATCTTATACTAGGAAATATTTTCATGAACTTTACACCCAAAGCACTAGCAGTGAACGAAAAAATAGATAAGTGGTACCTCCTCAAAATTAAAAACTTTTGCTCCTCAAAGGAGTTTGTCAAGAAACTGAAAAAGCAGCATACTCAATGGGAGAAAATATTTAGCAACAATGTATCTGATAGGGGCCTATTATCCAGCATATATAAAGAAATCCTTCTCCTTGAAAACGAAAAAAATGGGCATTTAAAAAATGGGCAAGAGATTTGAATAGACACTTCTCCAAAAAAGAAATAAAAATGGCTGAAAAGCACATGAAAGGATCCTCAACCTCGCTATTAGGGAAATGCAAATCAAAACTACAATGAAATATCATCTTACACCCATTAGATTGGGAGACATTAAAAAAAAAAAAAAACAGAGGACTACAAGTGTTGGAGAGGATGTGGAGTTATGGGAACACTTATCCACTGCTGGTGGAAATGCAGAATGGTTCGACAATTTTGGAGGACATTCTGGCAGTTCCTCTGGAATCTAACTATAGAATTGCCCTGTAATCCAGCAATCTCACTACTGGGTATATCCAGAAGAATAGAAAGCAGGGACATGAACAAATATATCCACAGCAATTTTCATAGCGGCATTATTCTCTACTGCCAAAAGTTGGAACAAACCCAAATGCCCATCGACAGATGAACGGATAAGCAAACTCTGGTATATGCATGCAATGGAACATTACTCAGCTGTAAGAAGGATTGCAGTTTTAACACGTGGCATAACATGGATGAATCTTGAAGACCTCATATTTAGTGAAGGAAGCCAGACACTGAAAGACAAATATTACATAATGTCACTGATATGAATTAAGCAAACTGAGCAGACACAAAGAGATAGATTCTGGAAAATAGGTTTATAGAAGGCAGAAAGGGAGTCGAGGGTTCTGAGCCAATGCCTATATGGGGAAAATCTATGATAAGGTGGAAGGGTGTAGTTGTGCAAGGAACGAGTATTACAGTGGTGCAGTGATGCTATTGGGTTTGGCAATGCTGGCCTTTGAGCGGGGTAGGGTGGGAGTGTTTCACTGTCCATGGAACTAGGGGGAGGGCTGGGGAGGGAGCAGATGAATTCAGGATTTGTCCATATGTGGTTGAAACTACAACGTTTCGCAAACATGCCATGGGAGGGTTACTGGTTTAGGGTGTTGGATGTAGGGGGCATGTGGGACATTATAACCCTCAATTCTTAGATTAAAAAAAGAAGAAAGAGCTAAAATTGAAGATCTAACTGCCCACATAGATAAACTAGAAAATGAAAAACAAACTAATCCCAAACCAAGCCAAAGGAAAGATATAGTAAAGATCAGAACAGAAATAAATGAAATTGAGAATTAAAAAGAGAGAGAGAGAAAGAGAGAGAGAGAGAGAGAGAGAGAGAGAGAGAATTACAAGAACCCAAAGTTGATTCTTTGGGAAGACTGACAAACCCTTAGCTAGACTGACAAAGAAAAATGGGAGAAGACACAAATAAATAAAGTCAGAAAAGAAAGAGAGGACATTACAACCAACACCGCAGAAATAAGAGAGATCATAAGAGGATACTATGAATAACCATATGCCAAAAAACTAGACAATGTAGAGAAGATGGACAAATTCCTAGAAACATATGAACCACCTACACTGATCCTAGAAGAAAGAGAAGACCTTAACAAACCAATCACAAGTGAACAGATGAAACAGTCATTAAAAACTTCCTAAAGATGAAAAGCCCAGGCCAGATGGCTTCACAGATGAATTTTACCAATCATTGAAAGATGATCTAATACCAATCTTTCTCAAGCTCTTCCATAAAATTGAACAGGAAAGCATGCTACCAAACTCATTCTATGAAGCCAATATCACCCTAATACCAAAGCAGATAAAGATACTGCAAAAAAAGATAAAATTAATGACCAATATGTCTAATTAATATAGATGCAAAAATCTTCAACAAAATACTTGCAAACGGAATCCAAAAGCACTTTAAAATAATTATAGGGCCAAAATTAGATATGTTTACTCTTTAAACTGTAATCCATCATGTAAATGTTGGTAATTTTAATCTAATCATTGGGATGAAGTGATGAAACAAGCATATACAGAAACCTGGGTATCTAGTGAATTTTTCCAATTCCTTTGGCAGCTTTGCCTGTCTGCCCCCCTTCTTGATGAATTCTAGATCTGTTATAATGTCAAGACCTTTGGTTCTCTGACATTCATCTCTTTCCAGATCCCCAAAACTGAATAATCGTATGATATGGAATATTGCAGAGGTTATACCACACATTTAACAGATGAAATTTTCTATTTTAAAATGAAAATATTCCAAAGGAATCATAGGTTCATAGTACAGTAAAATCATAGATAACTGTCAATGACAGTGGAGTTGGGGATGTGGGAGATTTCATTAGTGTTAATTATCTAGTTAAATCATGAGTAACATTTTGTTTAACAAATCAATTTTATTGATACATATTAATAAAGCATAAATTCATGCAAAGTGTACAATCAATGGTACAATATATTTGTGAGATGATTACTATTATCTCCATTTTATTGAAGAGGAATCTGAAGGAGAAATATATTGAAAGTAATTTGCCCAAGATCATAACATACACTAAGCAAAAACTCATCCTTGGATCTCCTGACACAAAATCCATGTTCTTCTCATGATATGACCCTGAATGATGAGTTCTGATGTATAAAAGTTATGGAAATTAATTATGTGTTAAATAACAAATTACTGTTTCATATAGTAAATAATGAAATGTCTGAGAGAAAAGGTTGTTTGCAAACCTGAATGGCATAAAGAGCAAGAGAAATAACTAGAGTAAGAATAATAGATATTTTTAAATGAAGAATTATACATCACGATCAAGTGTTTTCTTATGTAAGAATTGAGGGCTATAAATCCCTCTCAGCACTGTCTTCGTTGCATCTAATAGATTCTGATATCTTCCGTTCTTCTTTTCATTCATCTCAAGGTATTTATTGATTTCTCTTGCAATTTCTTCTTTGACCCATTGATTATTTAACAGTGTGTTTTTTAATGTCCATATATTTGTGACTTTTCCCTTTTTCTGTCTCTTGTTGATTTCCAACTTCCTTCTATTCCTATTTTTTTGAGTGTTTTTATCAGAAAGGGTGCTGTAGGAGAAAAAAAAATGCCTTTTCTCCTTCAATTGAGAGGATCATGTGATTTTTCATCTTCAATATATCAATGCGGTTTATGACAATAATTGATTTTCTTGTGTTGAACTACCCTTGCATAGCTGGGATAAAATGCACTTGATCATGGTATCCTATCAAATGATGCAGAAGGGGCATGCCAAAATACAGCATCTTTTCTTGATAAAAAATACTGCAAAAGATTGAAATTGAAGGAAACTTTCTCAACATGATAAAGGTCATATATGAAAAACCCACAGCTAACATTGTACTCAATGGTGAAAGATTGAAAGCTTTCCCATTGAGATCAGGAACAAGACAAGGATGCCCACTGTCACCACTGTTGTTCCATACCATGCTAGAAGTTCTAGTTAGAGTAATCAGGCAAGAAAAAGAAATAAAAGGCATCCAACTTGGAAAGGAAGGAGTAAAATTTTTGCTATTCGCAGATGATATGATGCTATACCTAAATAGTCCTGAAAATTCTACAACAAGGCTTCTAGAGCTAAGAAACGATTTCAGTAGAGTGGCAGGATACAAGATCAATATGCAAAAATCCGTGGTGTTTCTATACTCTCTTAATGCACAATCTGAGGGGTTAGTAAGGAAAAAAAATCCATTTACAATAGCAACTAAAAGAATCAACTATTTAGGAATAAACTTAACCAAGGATGTGAAACACTTGTATTCAGAAAACTGTAATGCATTGCTAAGAGAAATTGAATGGAGAGAAAACTGTGTCAAATGCTGTCAAAGGTCAAGTAAGATTAATTCTAAGAAGTTCCCACAGAATTCTGCAGTCTGGAGTCTTGCTGTAAGATGATATTTGGTACTTTCAAAAGGGTGAATTATGGGAATGACCCAAGGTCAGAGTTTGTGGTCAGCAGGGACTATTTAGATTTTGGTGTGAGGGGCCTGAGTTAAGGACACTGAATTAGTATCTACTCCCAGGCAGATCAAATTCACAGGATAACCACTAAAATATTAGCACAGAGGTTCTAGGCCCAGCTGGCACATGGCCAGCCCAAAGACTCGAGTCTCTTGGACGCACACCTACAAACTCCAGCACCAAATATAGGTTTAAATAGAAGGGACAGATGAGCCATGTGTAGGGATGCCATAATTGAGTCGAACTCTCACTCAGGAGAACAAACTCCAAATTAGGGCCCACTGGCAAGGTACCAAACTCCGGAGCTGTCTGCCCTGACCATCTAAGTATCTTTTAAAAAATAAAAAACAATTATTAAAAAAAAAGAACCTTTAATTGGCAGCCTGGTGGGACTTTGGATGCTTAGCTCTGAAACACCATTGGCAATTTGTCTCAGTCTTTCAAAGTATTTCAGATTTACCTTTCCAGATTAAAAAAAAATGCCATATTAAAAAAATTAGCATGGAGTAAGGTGGTGGGATATCTGATTCAGCTCACAATCTCACTTATTGCAGGAAGGAACCTTACCTAGGCCCTGAAGTATTGCTTCCTTCAAAATCTGGGGTATGAAGTGACATTGTGTGGTCAGGACCACCCCCAACTACAAGATAAACATCTTTGGGTATCTCTAACACTCTGGGGCTAAGCTATAGAGCTAATGACACATACAAACCAGCCACTAACCTTTCAGTGCCTGGGGCAAAAGTACAGATGAACTCCCTTGGCCCTTATCCTCTTCCCGTGGCCAGCTATGTCCTACACCATGAGGTACTCAAACTTAAACCTGATAATCCCCCAGCCTGCACCTCTACATTTTGTCTCCCCCTTGCTCCCACAAATAGGAGCCATTTGGTCACCTTTTAGACCTAAGAGTGCCCATAACACTCTTAGAAAGGCTCAGACCTTCCTTCCTTTCTTAGGAAGGGCCCTGAAAATAGGGCCTTGGAGACCTCATAAGCAGGTTTGGGGAATTAGGATATCAGAATCATTATCTACAAAAGTGGCAGATGTTGGGACCTGGTGGACACATCCCCTTGTCTCTGTGGACTCCTATCTCTGTGGTGTGAAATCCAGGATGAGGAAGGCCTAAGCAGTGCCCTCTAAAATGTTGCACCCAGGACGAAGGCTGTTCTTGATCAGGTGTAATTCTGTACGATTTTCTGGCCACACACCAGAAAAGCAATTGAGTTGAGAGGAGAAATATGTGAAAAGACAGGAAGGGAGTAACTTTTATTGTTTTTTAAAAAATATTTTTTTCATTCTATTCACTTTAATGTACTCTATCATGTTTGCAAAAATTACCTTTGTAAAAAAAAAAAAAGTTGTCTCTTCACAGAGTTAGTCATATGGCTAAGGTGGAAAATGTAGACCATAGAAGATAAGAACATATCACCAGTTATTCCAACAGCCTTATATTTCCTTGTTCACAGCATGATGTATGCCCATCCAGTTCTCTACATATATGTCTACACACACACACACACACTCATACCTGCTCTTAAATACAGTATTATTTTTTAAATTGTATTATCCATTAACATATTTTTCACTAAGTATCTGACAATTTTCCCTTCTTCCCAACACATAAACTTTTCCTCCTCTAGAAACTGAGACCTTCCCCCCTCAGGCTATTAACCTCTAATGCCCCCCTCTGACCCTTTCCTGACCCTGAATCTCTCCTCCCAGACCTTCCTACTTCCATCAGCGTTATCCTCATCCCCACACTTGATCATGCCCTGCCTCTTCCTAACCCTGGATATCTCCATAAACCCTCCATTTATCTAGCCACCTAGGGTTAAACACTGACCTCCTTTCTGGTCCAAGTTGTAAATCACCTATGCTATGAAGGTATGAAGTGTCTAAGTGGGAGCTTACTAGACAGAAACCCATTTTAGACAGGGAATAAAGATTGCTGGGAATTGTCCTGAATGACATTGCAACGATAGATACAGGCCATTATAAATCTTGCCATAACCTACAGAATTGGGTGGGAGAGAGTGTAAAGTACAATGTAAACTTTAATCCATGCTTAGTGGCAATGTTCCAAAATGTGTTCATCAATTTCTATGAACGTACCTCACTAATGAAGGATGTTGTTAATGTGGGAAAATGTGGGAAGTGTGAGGAGCAGGGCATATGGGAATCCCCTATATTTTTTATGTGACATTTCTATAATCTAAGTATCTTAAAAAAAATTTTTTTAAATTTAAAAATAGATTGCTGGGACAGTATTTTACTCCCTCTCTCTTTCAAAGGGCCAGTTAGTATGCTGACTACTTTCTTTCATCTTCCAAATATGACATACAATTAACAATTTTTTAGACCACAATAAAAAAATTCTCTATTTTCAAAAATGAAACCAACATTTTTATTGTATTCATTACAAAATTCATTCTATAAAAGGCAACTTGAAAAAAGGAAATCTCAGCTCAGGGGCATAGGCAGGCCCTTTTGAAGGAGAACGGGCCCGGAATCAAAGGTTAACAGCAGGTAAGTGCTGAGTGGTGGAGTCATGGGGAAAGGAGCCTTCAAAACTGCTCACATTGGTTTCTGGCTAGCAGAACTCTTAAACCACACAGGTAACCAAGGATCAGGCGGCCCATTCTGCATAGTAAATGGGTGTCAATTACTTCTTTGGGTCCTGGATGGTGCTCATCTAGGGTCACGGAACAGTAAGTGTAGGGGCTGACATGCTCCCTATTTTGGCCTACTCTCTAGGAGAAGCAGGGCTCAGGGCATCAAGCTCAGGCAGCAAGGCGCGCCTAAGGCTAGCAGGGCTAGGAGTGGAGATGGAACTCAGGCCAAAAGACCCTGGGGAAGAAGAAGAGGAGCTCTGGTCAGAATACCCAGAGGGAGGGGAGGAGGGGCCTAGGCTAGGAGACCCAGGGGAGGAGGAGGAGACACTCTCACCACGTAGCCCAAAGAAAGGGAAAAACCTGCCTGGAGGTGAGGGCGAGGAGGCACGCATGCGGAGCGCACGACCTGGCTGGGAAGCAAGGCTTGGGACTTCCGGATCAGGGGAGTTTGAACGGCTCCGGAAGACAAGCCTTCTTAAGGCAAAACCAGGCGGAGAAGCAGGACTCTGGCCAGTTGGCCCAGGCGGAGAAGGGTGCCTGCGAAGGGCTGGTCTTCGCTGGGTGGCGCGGCTACGTAGGACAGGGCCTGATCTGGATGCTCGGTTGCGGAGAGCAGGGCCCGGCCGGGTGGCGCGGCTGCGGAGATCAGGACCCAGCCTGGATGCGCGGCTGCGGAGAGCAGGGCCCGGAGGGGTGGCGCAGCTACGGAGAGCAGAGCCCCGCGGGGAGGCACGGCTACGAACAGCAGGGCCCAGCGGGGTGCCGCGGCTGCGGGAAGCTGGGCCTGACCTGGATGCGCCGCTGCGGAGAGCGGGCCCCAGCCCGGTGGCACGGCTGTGGAGAGCGGCGCCCGAAGGTGTGGCGCGGCTGCTGAGAGCAGGGCCCCGCCGTGTGGAACAGCTGCGGAGGGCCGGGCCTGGCCTGGATGTGCGGCTGCGGAAAGCAGGGCTTGGCGAGGTGGTACGGCTGCGGAGAGCTGGGCCTGGCCTGGATGTGCGGCTGCGGAGAGCAGGGCTTGGCGGGGTGGTACGGCTGCGGAGAGCTGGGCCTGGCCTGGATGCGCGGCTGCGGAGAGCAGGACCCGGAGGGGTGGCGCGGCTGCGGAGAGCAGGAGCCGGCCTAGATGCGCTCCTGCGAAGAGCAGGACCCGACCGGGTGTCGCGGCTGAGGAGAGCAGGGCCTGGCGGCGTGGCGCGACTGCGGAGAGCAGGGCCTGGCGGGGTGGTACAGCTGCGGAGGGCCCGGCCGGGCCTGGATGCGCGGCTGCGGAGAGCCGGGCCTGGCGGGGTGGCACGGCTACGGAGAGCCGGGCCTGGCCTGGATGCGTGGCTGTGAAGACCAGGAACCGTTGGAGTGGTGCGGCTTCGGAGAGCAGGGCCTGGTGGTGTGGCGTGGCTTCGAAGTGCAGGGCCTGGGCGGGATGCATGACTACTTATAGAAGCGTGAGAATGGAGGCTGCGGCTGGGTTGAGACCTTGGAGAAGATGGCGGCAAAGGTTCAGACAACTGAGGCCTGTAATCCCCAATCAAAAGACTCACAGACTTCTGAGGCTGGGCAGGCTCCTTGCGGTACGGGTACTTCTTGCCTCGGTTGTTCCCTGGGCTCTTGGTCTGGGTCGGATGACCCCTGATCTGGCCAGTGCCCTTTTTGGGTTTCCCCATGGTGGCTTTGCTGCCCGCTAGCACGGTCTGGATATCCTGGTTGGTCTCGGCCACCGCACATTTACAGTCTGCCTGAGAGCTCTGGCTTCTTCGGAGGTCGGAACGCCTTTTCCCCTGCACACAGCGGGTGGAACGCATCCCTGGTGTCTCAACAATAATCGAAATCGAGGCAGCGGTGGAGGAACCTTCCGAGCTGCTGTTCAGAGACTGGTCGCTTGATTCTGGAGGAACCCAGGCAACAAGATCTGAGCTGCTGGTCCCAAGGCAGGCAGGGACGACCTTGTTCTTCCGCCCTCTGGGCATTTCACCCTGGGTGGATTCAGATTGCTCCTCCTTCTGCTCCTTCTCCCAGTATGATTGGGTGGCCATAATGCCAGATTCACTGAGTCGAGCTTGAGGAGCACCACTGCAAACACCGCCTCAGTAGGGCTAGCGCTAGATTAAGAAGAGGGGGCGGACCCTAGTCGAATCTTCACTTCTTATTGGTGAGCTGGATATCACATGAGACGTGCCTATTTCTCAGAGTGGTCCAATCCAGATCTATCTGGCGCCAAACTGGAAGGTGTGCAGCACCACTCTGGGCTCTTGTGTGGCTACGTCAATAATGAAAATTCCTCCATCCTTAAAGAGGAACCCTAAGAGTATATGTGTGTGGAAGCTGGGGTGGGGCGGGTGTAGTGGCTGTCTATAGAAAATAATTAGGTGACCCAAAATCACTTAGTGAGTACCATTCTGGTTGCTCAATGTCAAGAAGTCCCTTGAAAGAAAAATCACGCTGGCCTCCCCTACCCGGACTTACCTCCTGGAATCTAGTCAGTACAGTGGACCCATAGGGACAGTCTCCTTACTCCTCCAGGCATATGGATGACCTCACAGGGGTGGGGTAGATGATGGGGTTGGAGAGCAGTTTGAAGAGGAGAAAAGTGAAGAAGCCTACACTGTCTGGGCTCAGGGTGTTCACCACTGTTGCCTCCTGCAGGTTCTGGGTACTAGACAAGAATTTAGAATATTTTCCAGGAATGCACTTCTCTCTGCATGGCCTACTGACACACAGGCCAGAATTGCCCAGAATAAGGATGGCATTGTTCTTAAATATATATCAACATTTGTATGGGTTGCATAATAATCCACTGATGAATATATGTTCATTTATTTGATCTAGTCTTCCTTCTTGTACGCAGTTGTCCAGTTTTTGTTAATACAAATATGCAGTGGTGCACAGACTTGAAATTTAATATTTGGATACTCATATTTAGTCATTATTTTTAAACAGTTGAATGTTCAGTACCCAAAACAGAAAAGCAAATGTAAGTGGAGTGGGTGTAGCTCAGTGGTTGAGTGCATGCTTTGCATGTATGCGTGAATGAGGTCCTGCGGTTCAATGACCAGTACTTCTTAAAAAAAAAAAAAAAAAAAAAAAAGCTAATGTAAGAAACTACATTTCTAGTCCTAAATTCCCACACAACCATAGTCGACTACTGCAGCTGCTGGAAATGTTTAATTATATGTTGGTAAAATGGCCATTCATCCATATTTCACATTTTTTTATTTGTTCTGGAAATTATCAGCACATACTGTTTTGTAACCTTTTTTGGATCTCAAAAGCATGCTTTTGATGTCAATAAATTTCCATAAGGCCACTTTGTAACTATAAGATATTCCATTTATGGAGGAAGCTTATATTTTCAAGCATTCCTGTATTGACCAACATTTACTTTCTCTCTGACTTTTCACTCTCTAACCTATCACTGTGAGAAACATCCATTTTGCTAAAATTTGTTCATCTCCCAAATTATGTAATTGGGATAAAGTACGGGAAATGGAAATTTTTGGTACAGGCCATGCACATTTGTAATTCTTTCTCCTGAAAGTCACTGGTAAAACAGTTTTTCCAGAATGGAATGGGATGTTTAGTACAATGGATAAGCAACTTGGAATAAAATGCAATGCAAATGAGAATGGAATGGTATTTGGAATGTTAAATAATATACAATAGAAAATGGATTTGAAATGGAAAGGAGAATTAAATGACATGAAGACTGGATTGCAACAGAAATTGGAATAGAATGGGGAATGTCATACTGACTTGAACAGAATATGAAGTAGAAGATTGAATGGGGTGAAACAAATATAATGGGAAAATGATATGGGAGGACAATGGAAATAAATAATGACATATGGAATAAAAGAAAACATGCTATATGAGAAAATTAATGATGGAATATGGAGTGAAATAAAATATTAAAGAAAATCAAAGGAAATTGAAGTTAAATAGGAAGGAATATAGAATAGAATGGAATAAGCAATGACATGAAATACATGGATTTTTTAAAAATACCAGAATGGAATAGAAAATAATTGAATGATATTTGGAATGACATATAAAAAGGCTGTGAAAGATGGAGTTGAAATTGAATAAAAATGGAATATGGAAAATTAAATACTGATGAAACCAAGGATGGATTTAAATGAATAAGTGGATAGAACATATTCCAGTCATCTACCACTCCACAATTTAGTGTTGTGGAGCAACGACGATTTTATTATAGTAACAGATTCTGTGGCTCAGTAATTCAGACAGCACTGAGCAGGAATGGCTTGTCTCTGTTCCCTTATGTCTGAGGCCTCAGCTGGGAAAACATGAATGGCTGTGACATTATTAAGGAAAAACAATGATCAATAATGACTCCTAGATTTTGGCCAGAGTATCTGTGTGGATGGTGGAACCACTTTCTGAAATAGGAAGACTTGCTCAGTTGAGAACAGATTGGGAAGACAGCAGGAACCTGACCGTATTGGCCACCACACCTTGTGTAGTTTTTCTATTCATTTAAGGATATAAACCCCAACTTATGAAAGTTTTCTTAATTCCTCTTGGGTTTCATTTAAGTTTACTCTGAGATCATTCCTTTCATCCTTACAGAAATCACTTGAGCCTTTATAATCCCTGACATAGCAATACCTAAAATGTCCCCATCTGTCCTTGCCCCTTTTATATATTCTTTCACTTATTGATTTGCTTTCCTCTAACATTGCAAACTTTCTTCTAAGGAAGTCCTTCTCTTTAGCTCCATTGGTGTGTCTTCAATGCTCCCTCTCTCCTTTCTCTTTCTCACTGACCCACCCAATTTAGACAGTGTATATGTATTATGTGTTTGTAGAAAAAAAGTATGGAAAGGTGATTTTTGTTTTCCTACTTTATTTTCTGAATATTTTCAATGAACATACATTACTCTTATATTCAGAAACAGCTATTTACATTTTTCAAAACAATTATCTAAATGTTTAAGTATTAAGTTGTAAGAAACCAAACTCTCTTATATAAAATAGGGTTATATATTCATAGGACCTTGCTAGCTGGAAATTTGACAATACATAAAAAAGTCACAAACAGGAAATCCATTTGGCACTACAATTCTTCTTTTAGGCATTAATTTTAAAAATACTCATATATATTCACAGTTATATGGTCAAAGGTGATTATTATAGTGTCATTTATTTTTAAATATCTGAAACAACATAAATTTCCAATAGCACATTGGATGCCTATGAAACAAACTTACTCAGATTTTTGAAGAACTTTTAATGCTATTGGATAAATGACCACGAGATTATAAAACAGGATGAACTGTACTGATCTATATTTACCTCTATTTATTCATCATCTATCTTTATATCTACCTTGCTTTCTTTAGATATTAAAATCTCATTCACTGTAGAGCAGTTGTTCTCAACCAGGGGCATTTTGCCCCACAGGGTAAAATTAGCAATGTTTGGAGACATTTTGGCTTGTTACATTTTGGGAAGAGTACTACTGGTCGAGGCCAGGGACGCTGGTAAACCAATTCAGTGCACAAGACAGCTTCGTACAACACAGATTCATCCACATCCAAATGTCAATAGTGTCAAGGGTGACAAACCCTGCTGTAGAACACTAGAAAATTCAAGAAAATCTAAAACAAAATTTAAATCACAAGTCATTCTCTTAGATTGATCAGTATTGTCAAAAGTTTGATGTATTCATGTTTTAAGTTTTCTAAGATAATTTTGTATTTTACAATCAGCAAAGGGATATTTTTGAAGTAAGCTAATCCATATTTTTAAAGATTTATTTTATTTATTATTTCTCCCCACCTGCTTGTTATTTGCACTTGCTGTGTCTGTTCGTCTTCCTCGTTTCTTTAGGAGGCACTGGGAGCTGAACCCAGGGCCTCTGATGTGGGAAGGAGGTGCCTAACTGCTTAAGCCATCTCCACTCCCTGCTGTTTTTTTTTTTTTTTTTTTATGGATATCTCGTTATGTTTTTCCTCCTCATGTCTCTTGTTTTGTCATCTTGTTGTGTCAGCTCACCATGCCATCCCGCTGTCATCTTTAGGAGGCACCAGGAATATCTGCTCCCTGTTTTGTTGTGTGTCTCATTGTTTTTTCTTCTTAATGTCTCTTGTTGCGTAATCTTGTTGTGTCAGCTTGCCGCATCTGTCTGTTGCTCCAGATCACTATCTTCTTTAGGAGGCACCAGGGAATCGAACCAGGGATCTCCCATGTGGTAGGCAGAAGCTCAATCACTTGAGCCACATCCACTTCCCAGAAGTAAGCTAATTCATTTTAAAAAATAATTCTTCCTCAGCAAGCTACTACTATTTTTCAAATATTAAACACACTAGTCTTTGCTTAAGAACTTATGTACCTTAAGAATTGTAATTTTGGCTCATTTACCTGGAGAAATATTTCACCAATATCAATCCATCATTATCTGTCTCCTGATTTTAATTTTCTGGTCAAAGATTTAATTTCAAGCTTTATATATTTGGTTAAATAAACACTGTGGCTCATAACACAGTATGTCTGATACATAAAGGGCTGTGGGTTTGACAAAACAAGTTATATTAACCGCATTATTCCTCTAGTGAATGGTTTAGGAATGGGCATTTCCCAATTGCAGTCAGTCAAATATGAATGCATGCCTACTTAGGTAGGATCTTTGAGGAAAGATTTTTCCGTTCTTAAAAAAAATTAAAGAGACAACAGATTAATAAGTGCATTTAACATGATTGCTGGATATAAGGTCAATATTACAAAATGCATTTGGATTTCTATATCTTAGCAATAAAAACTTAGAGAAAATTTAAAAAATGCCACTTACTATAGGATCAGAACACATCAAATACTTAGGAACAAATCTAACAAAAGATTCTCAAAACCTCTGCCCAGAAATCTACATAATATTTCTGACAGAAATTAAGGAGACCTAGATAAATTAGAGATATATCATGTTACTGGATGAGAACACAATATTATGATAATAAATTGAAGACAGAATTCTCATCAAAATGATCTATGGATTCAACGCAATTCCAATAAAATTCCCAGCAGGTTTTTTGTTTGTTTGTTTGTTTTGTTTTGTTTTTTAGGTGCTGGGGCCAGGGATTGAACCCAGGACCTCGTATATGGGAAGCTGGCACTCAACCACTGAGCCACATAGGCTCCTCTGAGTTGTTTTTTGTTGTTGTTGTTTATTTGTTCGTTGTTTGTTTTTTGGTTTTTAGAAGATACAGGGAACCGAACTCAGGACCTCTCATGTGGGAATCAGGTGCTCAACTGCTTGAGCCCATCCACTTCCCCCAGCAGGTTTTTTGAAAATGGAAATCATCAAGCAATTGATATGGATATTTAAGATCCAAGAACGACCAAGATTATCTAGGATAAGACATTTCAGGACTTTCAAAGTTAGATAGCAAGTCCAACTATAATTTTACAAAACTTAAGAGAGTGTGGTATGTGTACAAGAACAGATAAATAAAGCAGGATTTTTTGACCATATGAAAGACTGAAATTATGAGGCATGCTGCCATATGGAAGAACCTTCAAAACATGCTCAGTGAAATGAGCAAGGCACATAAGGACAAATATTGTATGAGATCACTTATAAGAGATGACTAGAAATAGCAAATTTGCAGAGATAGAAAGTAGATTAGAAAAAAAAAAAAGAAAGTAGATTAGAGGCTACTGGGGCAGTGGGGAAGAGTGAATGTTTGTAAAAATAAAAATAATTTAAAATTTTTACATTAAGGCCTTTAAATGCATAAAACTAATTTTCTGTATTCAGGAAACACTTAAATTCCAAATATTAAAGCCCCTTCAGATTAATACGGGCATTGTTATTCTGGTGGCTTTTCAGAAATAGCACAAGACCTACTAGGCAGATAGTAATAATACTATTCACAATTACTAATACCATCATTTAAAATAATTTAATTTTGAAAAGAGGGATGTCTCTGCCCTTCTTTCAGAAAAGAGAGCTTGATCATAGGAATTTAAAATGAAGCCATTTTCCCCATCCTTATTAACATCCTTTATTCCTTAGTCCTTACATCCACTGATCTGATTCTATAGTGTTAGGGCCTGCATATGAGACAGTGATTGAAGACTAACAAACAGAAAGGAAAAAAAAAAAAAAAAACACTTCAAAGACACTAAATTGGAAATAAAAGGAAAAAAAATGACAAATAGACCAGTGAAACAAATAGTTCACAAATAGATTTACACATAAATGGTAACCTCATTTACAACAAAGCTGCCCACTGCACTGCTCCAAATAATTGGAGCTGGACCAATTGGATATCAGGCCATATCGAAAAAATTAACTTGGGCCCCTACTTTACATCATACACAAACTTGCTTTCAAAAGATAAAGCATCAAGAAAATAACATATGAAAATATCTACATGACCTTGGGGAAGATGCAGACACCGGAAACAGGAAACAAAAAATACTAACAATAAAGGGAAAAAATAGTAATTTGGACTTTATTAAAAATAAGACTACTGTTCATCAAGTGACACCTGACGAGAGTGAAAAGCTAAACCAAAGAATGGGAGAAAGATATTTGCAATATGTAGATCCAACAAGTGTCTAATATACAGAATATTATAACTCCTAACATCGAGAAGAAAAAAGACAATGCAATGAAAAATTGGCAAAATATTTGAGGAGAACTTCACAAAATAGGACATCCATCAGACCAATAAAATAAAAAGCTGCTCAATCTCAGTCACTAGGGATATGCAAATTAATATCCCAATGTATACATTTTCTATAACCCAGCAATTCTATCTGTATTAGTTTTCTAATCCTGCATAGCAAATTACCACTAGCTTAGTGACTTAAAACAGTACCCATTTATTAGCTCACAGCTCTGTCTGACACAACTGGTTTCTGTGTTCAGTGTCTCCTTATGTTGAATCAGGTATCAGCTAGGCTTGTATTTCTTTGTGAGGCTCTGAGGAGGAATCTGTTTCCAAGCTCACTCAGATTATTGACAGAATTCAGTTCCACTCTCAGCAACTAGAGATCACATGCAGACCTTGACACACTGACCCTCCATATTCCCTCTCATTTTTCCAGTCTCTTTCAGGAAGGGTCCAGGCCCTTTCAAAGACTCATTTTATTAGGTCTGGCCCACTGAGGATAATATTATTTGAAGATCAACTTATCTGGGACATTAATATATCTTGAAAACCCCTTTCCATATAATGTAACATAGTCACGGCAGTGATATCTCATTATATCCACAGGCTCTTCTCACACTCGATAGTAAGGGACTATAGGGTCATTGTGTCATTTTAGAATTCGACCTACCAGAATCTTCCCTCTGGCCCATAATTGTCCAAGTCTGTCTCATACACAAAATACACGAATCCTATATCACAGAATCTAAAATTACCATGGCTAGTACAGCATCAGCTCAATTCTAAAAGCGCATCTAAATCTGTTAAACTCAAGTCCAAAACCTCACCATCTAAGTCACCTGAATCAGGCATGGATATGTTTTCTGGGTATAATCTATTAAGTATAGCTCCTGGGGCACAATCTTCAAACTGTGGACCAGTGATACTAAAGTGACAAGCTATCTTTTCCCACACTCCCAATATACATTGATGGGAAAGGAAAGGACAACAGTAATAAACATTCTGGTTCAATACAGGGGAAAATGGATAGAATAGGAAGGACACAATTCCAAAGCAGTTTAGAAATCCAGCTGGGAAATCTTCCTCCAGAATTACTTGATAATGTTTCATGGCTCTTGCCTCTGCCTTTTGTTCCTGGTTCTACCCTCTGAGTTATACTTCCTTTTTCATGAAAGGTAACAGGTGTTTGCAGATGAGTAGTTTTATCAGCTTGTTCTCTGCCAGCAATCTTTTTTCATTTTGTAATCTCTCTTTCCCTTTTAATCCAAGGTGGCAGTGTTTCTGCTTATACAAGTTTTTCAAGAGGCTGGTAGGTCCGTATTTCATTGGCATTCACCCTATTACACAAAAGCTCCACTCATGAATATTGTTTCTGTGTTTTGGGGTCCTGAGGAGATGGCTGAGGAACAATATGCTTAAGCTTTCCAGAGGCCCTCTGGTATAGTTAAAAAGATGATAGACACTCTCAGTCTTTTGAAATAGTTTTTTATGTGCCAGAACACTCCAACTTTTTGTTCTTTCTGTGCTTCCAGCAAAAGTTTTTAAAAAACATACATTGGATTTTTCTCTATGGCAGTTTCAGAAGTAATCTCATATTTTTAGCATGTTTTGTTAGCTGGATAGACTGAGTATTTCCAAGTCCTGATTCCTTTTTTAAAGTTTTTCCCTCAATTTTTCATTCTCCCCTCACATTTTACAACAAGAAGTAACCAGACCACATCTTCAACACTTTAGTTGGAAATCTCCTCGGCTATATATCCAAATTCATAGTTTACAAGTTCAGCTTTCCACATAACTACAGGATACCATTCCATTATGAGTACTGCCACTATATAGCAAGGATTCCTTTCCTATGGGTTTCCAGTAACATGTTCCCCACTTCCTTCTGAGCCCTCACTCTCAGAAACTCCCAAGTCCAGATTTTAACTAAAAGTCTATTAATGGTGACTTTGGCTTCTCTAGGCAATTTACAATTTCTCTAAAATCATCCTTATTGCGTGGGAGCCATGTCAGCTAAGATATTAAAGTTAAGATTTCTATTAACAACCCGTTCAAGGCAATCTAGTTTTGTCTATCATGCTCTAAAAAATTTGTTAATCTCTGCCCACTGCCTTGGCCATATATACAAATTTTTCACTTACACGTTCTCGTTTCCACATTACTGTAGGCAGCACTTTTGATATGCTTTCTGTCATAATATAACGGTTTCCTCCAGTTTCCTATAGCTTGATCCTCAATTCCTTCTGACCCTTCATCAACAGTATCCTTTAAATCGATATTTCTACTAACCACCTGACCAAGCTTCAAAATTCTTTTGCACTCTGGCCACTACCCATTTCCAAAGCCACTTCTACAATTTTAGATATTTGCAATCACAACAGTCCACATCCAGATACCTAAGTCCTTATCAGTTTTCTATTGCTGTGAAATAAATTACCACGCACTTTGCATTTTAAAACAACACCCATTTATTATCTCACAGTTCTGTGGCTCAGAAGTCTGTCTTCTCTGCTTAGGGTTTCACTGGGAGAAATCAAGGTGTTGGTCTGGCAATGTTCTTTTCTTTAGATTCTGGGGAAGTATCACTTCCAAACTCATCCAGGTTGTTAGCAGAAATTAGTTACCTGCAGCTGTAGGACTGAGGTCCCCATTCTCATGTTGGTTGACAGTTTGGAACACACTCATCTCCTAGAGGCTGCCTGCAGTTTCATTTCATGTGCCTCCCCTCCACATGCTCTCTCTTGCTTCAAATCTCTCTTTCAGGAAGGACCTAGACACTTTTAAGATCTCACCTGATTAGATCTGGCCCACCCAGAATAATCTCCCTATGTTAAGGTCAAGTGTCATGTTTCTTAATAACATGTGCAAAATCCTTTTTGCCTTATAATGTACCATAATTATGGGACTGGTGTCTCATTATATTTACATCCACATCCAATGGGAGAGGATTGTACAAAGACAAGGGTCATTGGGGGTTACCATAAGATTCTGTGTACCATACCATCAAAGGACTTATCCAACAGAAATGTATGAAGTTGACCTCCAAAAGATATGAATAAGAATGTTCATAGCAGCATTATTGGAAATTATTTATTCACTCAAAACAATCTAAATGTCTACCAATACTTGAATGAATAGAGTGTGATATATTTATGCAATGGACTACTTTATAGAAATGAAACAAGAAAATAACCCAACTTGCAGCAGCATGATGGATCTCAAAATCATAATGGTGAGAAAAAAAAGCGAGCCATGAAGAATTACATGATATATAATTTTTTATAAAGTTTAAAAACAGGCAAAATGGTATACATGAGTGGTATACATCATGCATGTATGGTATACAAACATGGTATACATGCATGGTATACATCAGCGTATACCATGCAGGGCTGTGTGGGAAAGAGTGTGGTCTACGATATGAACTGAGGTCTATGCTTAGTGGCAAAGCCCCAGGATGTGTATATCCATTGCAGGTGATGTGCCACACTAATGAAAAATGTTTATGTGGCATGTTATGGGAGGTGTGGGAGGTGGAGATCATGGGAATCCCTGTAATTTTTGTGTAACATTTATGTAATCTAAGCATCTTTTAAAATATATATGAAAAAAATAATAACATTTATGTGAGCAAATGCACATATATGCGTATATATCTATATATCATTTTACAAATATTGGTTAGTATTGTGAAAAATTTGATTTTTACCCACAATAAAAATAAATAAATAAATAAATAAATAAATAAATAAATAAATAAACAGGCAAAATGAATCCATAGTGACATGGGTCAAGATTATGGTTAAATTTCAGGGGTAATGACTAGTTAGGGAAATGATATAGATTTCTTGGGTGCCAGTAATGTTTTACATATTGGTTTTGGTGGTGGCAACATGCATCTGTTCACTTTGTAAAATGTCATCAAGTTGTCCCTTATGATTTGTGCATTCTTCTCTTTGTATGTTCTACTTCAATGAAAAAAATCTAACAAAAAGTAAAAAGAAAACATATAAAAGGAAAGAATAATGGACAGAAAGGCACTTCAGACTCACAGTCCCTTATAGGTAAGTCTAAATTCCAAGATGTTTTGAAAACCTGGCCTGAAATGACATGAAGCTATTCATAATCTTTATATATCCTTCTTGGTGTGAATATTTGTTTCACTGCAGAAATATTGGTTTATTAGATTCAGCACCACCATTTGTGATTCTGCTATGGTAGAATATACAGTATATGAATTCTGAAACATTTGGTCCTGGTAATTTCAGATAAGGGATGGGAATGTGTAGTAGTAGAGAATTTTAATATCATTTTGTCAGGTGAAGACAAATCAAGTGGCAAGAACTAAGAAACACTGCAAGGAGTTTATCAGAGACTGATCTAATTTATTGTTTGTTCAGCATTTCAGATTATCATAAGATTTTTCTTCTTTGACCTATGGATATGATGGGTTAATGAAATATTAAAATATTTTCTAATATTACACCATCCTCTCATGCTTACAGTAACTACTGTGATATGGTTAATTTTTATATACTGTTGGATTTTATTAAAATTTTATTGACAAAAATAAATCTATATTCATAAATGAGATCAATCCATATTCATGTGTGTGTATGTGTGTAATGTACTGTCTTTTTCAAGGTTTTAGTATCAGGGTTCAGGGTTTAGACTACTTTCATGAAATAAATTTGGAAGGTTTTTATCTTTGTTTTCTAGCTTCTAAATCACTTTTTTATGGCTTAGGAATTTGTGATTCCATAAAAGAATTGGATGGTTGTATTGAACTCTCCTTGTACTTTCATCAGTAATTTCTTTCTTTCTTTTTTCATTTTGTTGTTATTATTAATTTTACAAACCCTTATATCGAGGATTGTTATCAATAATTTTTTGTTTCCTATCGAAGTGAAAGAATAACACCATTTCTTGATAAAGGGTATCTATTAAAAACATGAGTTCTAGGTGAGACAGAAATAACATAGATGCTGATATCACACGGACTTGGGAGAGTTCCCCTGTTCTACCACTTACTTTGTGTATGATTTTCAGCAAATTACTTAATATCTTTGAGCCTTGGTTTCTTCTTCTGAGAAATTGGAATATATTCCCCTCTCTAGCAGTGTTTCCCTCAAGATTTAGCAGATTGCAATTTTCACATGATTACTCCAGCTAGCTAATGTGCAAACCTGCTGTGATCACGAGTATAGCATGTGTGTTAATTTACAAATAGTCACAATGACATCAACACATGAGAGGCAATAACTGTTTTAAGAATTGTGCCTATTTTTGAGCATTTGTTTAATCTTCTTGAAATTAATCTTAGAAATATTCTGTATTTTTCTATGTAGAATTTCTACGATTATTTCTACATAAAATGCATCACTTATTCTTTAATTTTCTCAAAACAACATAAGTATATGATTTTAAAAGTTAAGTAGTAACACTAACCCTCAATAAAAACAGAAATCACTTGATTCTAAATCCATCCCCACCCACCACCAAGACCATGCCTGCTTCTGGTTTTCTGAGACAGCTACTCAACTCTTACCTGATTTTTAAATCATAGGCTTATACTAATGATGGCATATTGCAAAAATGGTCACAAATGAGATTTCTTGTTTCAGCTCTCACACTTAAAGAGTTTGGAAATCATCACTTCCATCCTTACAACAAGAAAATGATGTACAAACTGAGTTGACAGCTATTTTTATACCCATAGGGAACCGAAGTTGCAGAGCAAACCAACACCCCGAATGTTTGAAAGAGATCTGGTTACCTGAAACAGAAGATTCTGGAGTCATAAACTGATAGGAATGCTTAAATAATAAGTTTGTTGAACTGCTTATGGCTGAGTGTGGAATAGCATAAGAGTGATGAAATCCAGGCGTCTCCGTCTTAAGGAGCTCCCAGATGTTTCTGGCTCTATCTCCAGGGTAATATTTCCTTATCCAGGCGGTGCAGGTTGACACGGTAATCCTCAGTTTCAGAGCCAGATATGTGGATATTCTGCATGTTGCACCTGCTGCAGAAGGTGTACAGCGTTAAGTGCATATTGGATCTGTATGTGATGATGACTTCCATGACTGGAGGAGCGGGTAGCACGAGACTACTAAGAGGAAGTGTCGATGAGGCTTCATCTTGCACAGCCTGCGGCTGCAATTCACGACTCACTGGCTGCAGGGGCCCAGACTTCAAATTGGATTGCACCGCAGTAATATCCCCGGTGTGGTGCTCCAGACCAGGGTACTTGAAACTGTCCAGCAGGAACTTGAAGGCGCCCTGGAAGCTGAGGCCTACGCACTTCAGAAACCTCTCCCGGCGCTCCCGCTACACACCCAGGTCGATTGCATTGGGGAAAATGGCAGGCGATAACTGGCTGGGCGACGTGGCTTGCAGATCTTCTGGGGCCAACTTCCTGACCAACCAACGTCCTTTCAGCAGTGTTCCTTCAGGCCTCCAGGCTCCTGACTCCGGCTTGGATTAGACTAGAGGGCCGCTTGCGCACCTGGTGCACATAACAGAGGGGAATGCACTAGCGTCAGTGGGTAGGGGGAGGGGAAATGGAAGCAGGGATCCCTGAGCTGCTCTTGGCTGAAGGGTTCGGAGGCAGTTCTCTTCTTTATCTTGCCCAGGGCTTCTGTGGCCATGTGCTCAAACCTGGCCAAGCCATCCACTCTGCAGCACACTCCTAGGGTCCTCCGGTTGTGGTAACTTACTGGACTGCCTCTTCGCACTAGCAGGACGGGACACTTCTTGAGAACAAGTGAGGCCAAGAGATTCTTCCCCTGACCCTAAGAAGACAGCTTTGCTTATAGGTTGGTGAACTCTGTCAACAGCTCTTTTTCCTAAGGAATTTTTTACATTGTTCATACACAACTGAAGATTGCCAGTAGGCCCTCCTTGTGTTTGTTGACATTTCCAGGCTTATTCTGTTACATACTTGCTGAGTTACCATGGGAGAGGACATGAAATTCTCTAAGTCCCAGCATGCTCATATATATCCTGAAAGTAGTGGGGAGTAGATGCAAGAACATATTTGAAATATTTAATTCAGCAAGAAGGAATTAGATATATAGATATTTTAAAATTATTTTTTCAATATTTTGTAAGTTTTAAATTTTTTCTTTGGATTTGTTTTTACAATTTTCTTCTATGCCAAGATTCAGGGAGGGAAGCAGATGTGGCTCAAGTGATTGAGCTCCTGCCTACCACATGGGAGGTCCTTGTTTCTGTTACATGCCTCCTAAAGAAGACAGTGAGCTGGTGCAACAGGTAGGCATGGCAAACTGACGCAACAAAATGAGCAATAAGAGACAGAAGAATGAAAAAAAAAAAACATAATGAGAGACACCACAAAGCAGGGAACAGAGGTGGCTCAAGCAATTAGGCACCTCCCTCCCACATCTGAGTCCCAGGTTCAGTTCCCAGTGAACAAGAAACAAGGAAGACGAACAGACACAGCAAGTGCAAACAACAAGGGGATGGGGAGAAATAAATAAATAAAATGAATCTTTTAAAAAAAGATTCAGGGAGTGTCTTTGTCTTCAATAGCTCATGGTCTGTTTTGGAAGACAGAAACACAAATAGTAAAATTCCATCAAAGGGCTCAAGATGCAGAATTAGAAATATTTTTGGAGTACATAATAATGCAAAAGAGGGACACAGAAGAAAAAGCTGCAGACTGGGAAGGACTGCAGATGATGGCCAAAGAAGTAATAGGAAACCCAAGAGACCTGTCTCCTTGTGATTGTGAAGGAATTCATCTGTTTGACAATTCTACTCATCTTTGGGTTCATATTCTTGATTCTGTCAGTGTAACCCTAAGTCTTTCACCTATAATATAAACAAGAACAGGACGACTCTGAGAACACATTGGGGGGCACAGCTTAAACTGCAGTGATAAGGCTGGGTGGGCAGGATCAGGAAAGGCTTCTCTCAGAGGAAGGATTATAAGGTGGATATTATTATCATTCCCAATTTACAGACACAGCGACTGAAAGCCAAAGAGGTTATGTAAATTGCTCAAGGTCACACAGCAAGTCAGTAGTGGGGTCAGTTTTCAACTGTCTAACTTGAGTGGAAAGTTGTAGAATGTCCACGTAGAAAGAATTTTATTTCTCATTATCAGAGGTTAGTAAATTTGATGGGTTTATTTTTTTCAAGAAATTTTAGTATCATGTATTATAGTGACACAAAAGTAGAATTTTGTTATCTCTGTTAAAATGACAAATTTGGGGAATTATTGGCCTGCTCTTAATATGAGGTTGTAAAAGTTTTGTTTTTTTTTTAACCTTATGGGTAATCTGACAAGAAGCAAAGATTCTGTGTCTCATCAGAATAATTTATTGTAAGATATGTTGACTTTACCATGTGTGGCAATTTGAAGCTTTTGTGGACCCCTGAAAATCATGTCTTTTGGGCTAATCCATTCCTGTGCATGTAAATCTATTGTAGGTGGGAACTTCTGGTTAAATTCCTTCAGTTAAGTGCCTTTGATTAGATTGCATGACCCAGGGTGGGTCTTAATACTCTTACTGGAGTCCTTTTAAATGGAGGAATAAAAGCTGCAGACACAGAAATAAATCTACAGAGGCAGAGAGGAACCCAGGCCACGGGAGCTGAGGAAACCACTTTAGCCAGAAACTGAAAGCAATGAGGCCCAGAGGAGAGGGGAGAGCTGCTGCCATCTGCCTGATTGCCCACAGCTGCAGCTCAGTGAGAAAGCATCTCTGATGATACCTTGATTTGGATACTATCATGGCCTCAGAATTGTAAACTTTTAACCTAATAAATTCCCATTATAAAAGCTAACCCATTTCTGGTATATTGCTCCCAGCAGATTTTAGCAAACTAGAACACCATGTATTTCATTATTTTAGAAAACCAAGTCTTCTTACTTTTAAAAGTGGAAGGTATTTCTCTTTTAAGTTTTATTCATATATATTCACACACCATACAGTCCACCCAAAATGTACAATCAATGCTTCTCATTATAATCACAGAGTTGTGCATGCATCACCACAATCAATTTTAGAACATATTCATTAATCCAAAAAGAAAAACTCCATACCCCTTATAGCCCCCTATAATTGATACTTAGCATTGGAGTGGTACCTTTGTTACAACTGATGAAAGAATATTACCACATTACCTTTAACCATAGTCCATAGTTTGCATTAGATGTATTTTCCCATACACCACCTTATTATTAACATCTTGTAATAGTGATGTACATTTGTTCCAGCTCATAAAGAACATTATTATATTTGTACTATTAACAGGAGTCATTGTCCACAACAAGGTTCTCTGTGTTATACAATCCCATGTTTTATCCTCTAGCTTTCTTTCTAGTCACATACATGACCATAAACTTCCTCTTTCAATCACAATCACACAATTCAGATCAGTTAATTATACTCACAATAATGTGCTACCATCACCTCCATCCATTTCCAAACATTTACAATCAACCTAATTAAAATTTGTGCACAAATTAAGGATAAGCTTCCCATTCGCTACCTTTATTCGATGTCCTGATAAACTATATTCTAGATTTTAAAATATGAGTTTGCTTATTACACTTAGTTTATATTAGCGAGAACATACAATATTTGTACTTTTGTGTCCGGCTAATTTAACTCAACATAATGTTCTCAAGGTTCATCCGTGTTGACACATGCATACAAGATTCCTTCTTGTAGTTGCATAATATTCCATCAAATGTATACACCATATTTTGCTTTTCCATTCATTGGTTGATGGACATGGGTTGTTTCCATCTTTGACAATTCTGAATAATGCCACTTTAAATATCGGTGTGCAAATGTTTCTTTTAAGTCCCTACTTTCAGTTCTTCTGTGCATATACCTAGTGGAGGGATTGCATGATCATATGGCAATTCTGTACTTAGCTTCCTGAGGAAACGCCAAACTGTCTTTCAGGGTGGCTGCACTATTTTACAGCACCAGCAGTGAATGAGTGTTCCTATTTCTCCACATCCTCTCAAACACTTGTAGTTTTCTGTTTTTCTTAAGAGAAAACAGGAGTTTTCTCTTAAGTTGTGAAATAGTGTCTCATTGTGGTTTCGATTTGCTTTTCCCTAATAGTTAGTGTGATAGTTAAGCTAATGTGTCAAATCTGCCAGGTAATTGTGCCCAGTTGTTTGGTCAAGCAAGCACTGGGCTAATTGTAATACAAGGACACTTATAACCTTTAGTCATCTGTGAGTTTACTGCACAGATGGCTGATTACATCTGCATCAACCAGCGAGATTGCCATTAGCAATGAGTGATGCTTTATCCAATCAGTTGAATGCCTTAAAAGGGGAAGAGATTTCAGCATTCAGAGAGAGAATTTCCCAGCTCGTCTTTGGACAGCCAACGTCTCCCAGAAACTCATCAAGGACCTTCATTGGACTTTCAGCAGAGCCCCTGGTTTGCAGCCTGCCTGTGGAACCCGGACATGTGCACCCCCAAGGTCACGTGAGAGACTCTTATAAAATCTCATACTATTGACAGATATCTCCTGTTGATTCTGTTTCCCTAGAGGACCCTGACTAATACAGCTAGTGATGTTGATAATCTTTTCATGTGCTTTGTAGCCATTTGTAGTTCCTCTTTGGAAAAATGTCTCTTCAAGTCTTTTGCCAATTTTTTATTTGCATTGTATGACAGCTTGTTGCTGGGTGGACTACAGAAAATCCTGTTCTTAAAATTAATCCATTCCTGTGCAGGCAATTCTATTGTAGGGAGGATTTTTTAAATTAAATTACTTCAATTAATGGCCTTTGATTAGATTGTGGGACTAAGGGTGGGTCTTAATACTCTTACTGGAGTCCTTTATAAATGGACGAATAAGAGCTGCAGGCACAGAAAAAATCCACATGTTACTCAAATTCTGTTTCATTATTGATCCTGTGTCTAGATGTTCTATCTATTAATGAGAGTGATGTATTGAAGTCTCAACTATTATTTTAGAAACGTCTTTCTCCCTTCAGTTTTGTCAGTGTTTGCCTTGGGTATTTTAGGGCACCCTGGTTAGGTGCATAAATATTTTTTATTGTTATTTCTTTTGGTGGATTGCCCCTTTAGTTTATATATAGTATCCTTCTTTGTCTCTAATAGGAGTTTTTGGCTTAAAGTCTATTTTGTCCTATATTAGTTTAGCAACCCCATCTCTTTTTTAAAAACTATTTGCATGGAATATCTTTTTTAACCATTTCACTTTCAACCAATATGTGCTCTTGGGTTTAAGGTGAGTCTCTTGTAGACAGCATACAGATAGCTCTTGTTTTTTATCCATTCCACCAGTCTGCGTCTTTTGATTGTGTAGTTTTAATCCATTAATGTTCAATGATATTACTGTATAAGCAGGACTTACTTCAACCACTTTTCCTTCTTTGAGATACTGGGGCTGGGGATTGAATCTGGGACTTCAAATGTGGGAAACTAGCACTCAACCACTGAGCCTTATCGCTTCCCTGAGTTGGTTTTTTGTTTGTTTTGCTTCTTGTTCACTTTTTTTTTTGTTTTTTTTTCAGGAGGCACTGGGAACTGAACCTGGGATGCCCCATATGGGAGGCAGGAGCTCAACCACTTGAGCTGCATCGTCTCCCTTCCTTTGGTTTTTATATGCCATATCTTATTTTTGTTTCTCCTTTCACCTTTTATTTACCCTTACTGATAATATTCATTTTTCCACTCTTGTTCAAACCCCTCTTTCCTGTCTTTTCCTTTCAGGCTGCAGAATTCTCTTTAGCATTTCTTGTAGGGCAGTTCTCTTGTTTTTGAACTCTCATAGTTTCCATTAGTCTATGAATATTTTAAACTCCTTCCAATTTTTGAAAGACTCTTTTGTGAGATAAACTATTTTTGACTGGCAGGTTTTCTATTTCAGTGTGTTAAATATAGCATACCCCTGCCTTCTCACCTGCATAGTTTCTTTCTTTCTTTTTTTTTAAAAAAAACTTATTTTTTTAAATATATTTTAAAAGATGCTTAGATTACATAAATGTTACACAAAAATTACAGGGACTCCCAAGTTCCCCAACTCCCACACCTCCCATAACCTCCCTTATAGACATCTTTCATTAGTGTGGCACATCACCTGCAGTGGATATACACATCCTGGGGCTTTGCCACTAAGCATGGACCATAGTTCACATTGTAGACCACACTCTCTCCCACACAGTTCTACATGATATATGCTGATGTAAAATGGCCTATATCTGTCATTGTAAAGTCACTCAGGATAATTCCCAAGTCCCGAAAAAGCCCCTGTAATACAACTGCTTTTCCCTCTCCCTGCCCCGAAAGCATCTAGTGGCCCCTGGCTCCACCTCAATGTTGTAATTTCTTCCATTGCTTTAATCACAATATGTCTACAACAGAATATCAGTAAGTCAACTCTAGTCCATAGCTCTTCCCCCAATCCTGAGGAGTCTGGGACGGTGATGTCCACTCCACCTCCAAGTGAGAGGGGGCTTATATCCCATGGAAAAGATGGATGGGATTACCCTGCCTGCAGCTGCAGACCCTCTCCATTCCCTGGGGTGGCCATTGTCCATCATCATCTCCTCTCCAGGTGACTTGGGTGAGTCCATTGAGCTATAAAGTAGGAGTTGCAGCTCCACTGAGATTCCAGGCACAGCTGGCACATGGGCAGGCCAAAGGCTCCAGTCTCTGGAAGTACACTTACAAACTCCAGCACCAAATATAGGTTTGAATAGAAGGGTCTGATGGACCATGTGCAGGGAGGATTTATTTGAGTCCAACTCTGTCACTCTGAGGAGCACAGATTACAAAGTAGAGCCCACTGCTAAGGCGTCAATCTCTGGAGCTATTCCCCCTTATGTAGGACCTGGGTGTCTCTAGAGCCCTCAGGGGCCCCTCTGTGTGGGGTGATATCCACTTTGGTGTTCTATGAGATCCTACTGAGGCGTGTGTAAGCATTACCTCTGGGATGACCTCCTGATTCTCTTTGAAGTCTCTTAGCCATATGAACTCTTTTGTCTTTACCTTTTCCCCCTTTTATTCAAGGTATTTTTCCAGTTGTATTGCCAGTTGGCACTTGTTATTAATCCCTCATTGCCAGGGGGGCTCATCCCCGGGAGTTATGTCCCATGCTGGGAGGAAGGTAATGCATTCATATGCTGAGTTTGGCTTAGACAGAGGCCACATTTGAGCAACAAGGAGGCTCTCAGGTGGCAACCCTTAGGCACCCCATAACAGTAGGCTAAGTTTCAATTACAAGAGCAAAGACTCATAAGGCTAGTCATCAATAACAAGAACCCATCAGTGGACCCTCCTCCTCTGCCAGATATTGCCCCTGCACTCGGGGGACTGTTGTTGCTCCCTTGGAGAATGTGGCAGAGCTCTCCAGGCTGGGAATTCAGTATTCTCTCATTTTTTGAGAGATTCTCCACCCACTGTGACCATGCCCCACCCCTTGATCATTTGAACAATTTTATATAACTTTCATGTATATTCAGGTGAACTTCCTCCCATGAAACTCCCATCCCAGACACTCCCCACCAAAGATCCTCTCCTGTCCCCGTTGTAACCCTTCTGTGATACAAAACTTCCTTGAAGATGAAGCCCATATAATGGCCAAATACAATTAATAGGAAAATGAAATAATAATGATAAGTTTAAATACAAGAGATAAAATACATGGAAACACTAAAAAAACAATAAAAATTAAATTAAAGGGTTGGGATATTCAAAAAACGGGAAAAAAAAAAAACAAAAAAATTTAAAAAAAATTTTTTTAAACATTTTTCCTTTTATCCCTGCATTATCAGGTGCCCAGCCTGTACCGTGGCACCTTCCCCCACTCACTCTACATTGTCTCCCAAATTTTCATTTAATTTTCAAAGAAGTTTTAGGTCACAGCAAAGTCACACACAGAATACTAGAGACTCTCATATACCCAACCTCCTCCCCCTTTCCTCACCCCATATTAAAACCTTTCTCTATGTGGATGGTAGCATTGTTATAACGGTTATACAGATAGTGAAATATAGCTATTAAACATTGTCAATGGTTTACAGTATAGTTTACAATTTAGATGGTACAGTTTAATAATTTTTTATGGTATTTACCATGTGCTGTGTCCATCACTGTAAGGTAATGAAAAGCATTTCCCCTACCACAAAATACCCCCTTTTGATCTTTTCTGTTCCTTCCTCCCCATCCCCCTGGGGCACATGACACCCCCCTATCTTGACTCATTGGAGGACAAGATTCATATTTACATGCAACAAGAGGTCTTGACACACTGATTTTCCTCCCCTATTAGGATCTACCCTTGCTCCTAAGAGACACCCACCTGTCTGTTTCTGGGTGAATTGGTCCTCCCAAAGATAGAGGTCCATCTCCTTCCCACTCACCATGTGGGTTTCCACTCCCTGACACAACACATTATGACAGGATGAACACACACACACTCCCCAGAAGCCTACTCCAGATGTGCCCCGTCCTGATTGCCTCCCCCAACCTACACCTTAAACCAGTGACACTCCCTTGTCATATTGCCATAAGAGCATTCCCACTCCTGCACTTTGAACCTCATGACCACAAATCCCGTGTTCACCTGGTCCCTCTCCCATCTCTCCCCCCAGTATCCTTGATATTCTAACCCGCCCTTCCTAATCTACCCACCTGTCAACCCTGCACCACCAAACCCAGTAATATCACTACCCACCTGTCTTATCCTTCAATATGCAACTCTACTTCATCGCTTTACCATAGATTATTTCCATATGGGTGATGGCTCACAACTTTCTCTTCCCTTTCTCTCTCTTGTTAACCTATCTTTCAGACAATGGTTCACAGAGACTGCTCACATTCCTCAATTCAAATCAATGAGATCATGCCCTGTTCATCCTTCAATGCCTGGCTTGCTTCACTCAACATATGGTCTTCAAGATTCATCAATGTTAAACACTTTATTCCTTCTTACAACTGAGTAATATTCCATTGTATGTATGTACCACATTTTGTGTGTACCCATTCATCTGTTGATGGGCACTGGGGCTGATTCCAACTTTTGGCAATAGTGAACAATGCCACTGTGAACATTAGTGTTCATATACCTGTTCGTGTCTTTGCTTTCAATTCTTCTGGGTATATACCCAACAGTGGAATCATGGGATCATATGGAAGATCTATTTTTAGTTTTCTGAGGAACTGCCAAACTGTCCTCCACAGTGGCTGGACCATTCCACAATACCACCAGCAGTGGATGAGGGTTCCTATTCCTCCACATCCACTCCAACACTTATAGTCTGCTGTTTTTTTAATAGGTGCCATTCTGATGGGTGTAAGATGGTATTTCATTGTAGTTTTGATTTGCATTTCCCTAATAGGTAGCAATGTTGAGCTTTTTTTCATGTGCTTTTTAGCCATTGGTATTTCTTCCTTGGAGAAGTGTTTTTTCAGGTCACTTCCCCATTTTTTAAATGGGTTCTTTGTCTTTTTATTTTTGAGGTGTAGGATTTCTTTATATATGCAGGGTATTAGGCTCCTCTCAGATATATGGTTGCCAAATATTTTCTCCCATTGGGCAGGCTGCCTTTTTATTTTCTTCATAAAGTCCATTGAGGTGCAGAAGTTTTTAATTTTGAGGAGATCCCATTTATGGTTTTTATTGTTTTTGTTTTTTGCTGATTGTGCTTTGGGCGTGAAGTTCATGAAACCATTTCCTATTACAAGGTCCTGTAGATGCTTCCCTACATTATCTTCCAAGGTCTTTATGGTCTCGGCTCTTATATTTAAATCTTTGATCCATCTTGAGTTGATTTTGTATAAGGTGTGAGATGGTATTCCTCTCTCATTCTTTTGGATATGGATATCCAGTTCTCCAAGCACCACTTGTTAAAGAGGCCATTATCTCCCAACTGAGTGGGCTTGGTGGCCTTGTCGAATGTGAGATGACTGTATATGTGAGATGACTGTATATGTGAGGATCTATATCAGAACTCTCAATTCGGTTCCACTGGTCAGTATGTCTATCCTTGTGCCATTACCATGCAGTTTTGAGCACTGTAGCTTTGTAGTATGTTTTAAAGTCAGGTAGTGTGATGCCTCCAACTTCATTTTTCTTTTTCAATATGTCTTTGGCAATTTGGGGCCTCTTACCTTTCCAAATATATTTTTTAATTAGTTTTCCCAGTTCCTTAAAAAATACAGTGTTGATTTTTATTGGGATTGCATTAAATCTGTAGATTAGTTTGGGTTGGATAGACATCTTGATGATGTTTAGCCTTCCTATCCATGAACAGGGAATAGTCTTCGATTTATTTAAGTTTCCTTTGATTTCCTTTAACAGTGTTGTGTAGTTTTCTGTATATAAGTCCTTTACATCTCCAGTTAAATTTATTCCTAGGTATTTGATTCTTTTAGTTACTATTGTAAATGGTGTTTTTTTCTTGATTTCCTCCTCAGATTGCTCGTTATTGGTGTACAGAAATGCTACTGATTTTTGAGCATTGATCTTATAGCCTGCAACTTTACTGAATTTATATGTTCTAGAAGCTTTGTTGTAGATTTCTCAGGGCCTTCTACATATAGGATTATGTCGTCTGCAATTAATGAAACTTTTACTTCTTCTTTTCCAATTTGGTTGCCTTTTATATCTTTTTTTTTTTTTTTTTTGGTTTCTGAGGAACTGAAGTCTGAGCCCAGGAGTGATCCTGGGAGACTTTTTTTTTTTTTTTTATGGGTAAAAATCAAAATTCTCACAATACATACAAACATTTGCAAAATGATATATAAATATATATGCATATATGTGTATT
>JAKSZT010054419.1:11128480-11176971 GCA_026826555.1 Tolypeutes matacus | reverse complement strand
CCTGGTTTTTATTTTGTGCACTGGACTGGTCCATGTTTTCCAGTTTCTCAGAGTCATTTGTATTTTTCTGTTGCCCTCTGGTCATCATATTATCTTGATGGGTTTGTTCAGTTGATTAGCTTTTCTCTATGCTCTAGAATTTTATTTAGCTGTTGGTTCTGCGTGTGAGTTAAGTTTTCTCTTTGGCAGTTTTTCTTCTTATTTTATTTCCTTACTTCTTTCTATGTTCCCTTGAAGACAAAAGGTTAGGGCCAGAGGAATCAAAAGATGTAAGGAAGGCAGAAGGATAATAGAAATATTGATAAAAGTTAGAAGAGGGGCAAAATGAGACTTAATGAGATGAATATTTAACTTGTGTAGGCAGTGTAGAGTACTAGGAAAAAATATGGAGTTCCTATAATGGACTGGGAAAACAAATGGAGGAATATATATATATATAGTGATTTAGAAGGCTAGAATTATGAGGAGGTAGAGAAATAGTAGAGAAAGGTCTGAAAGGAAAAAGTTAATACTAATAAAAAAAAAAAGAAAAAAGAAGAAGAAAACAAAATAGATGGGATAGAAATTGACACCCTTAAGTTGTGGGCCTATGAAAAAATGTTGTCTCTAAGGGCCACAACAGAAAACAGAAGGCAGAAACATGCAGGAAGGATAAGCGATAGTTTGTAATACAGAATCAATATATACAGCGAGTGGGAAATTACTGAATAAGAATCCCAGCAAATAAGCGACCAGCTGGCAGCACCTATTTTAAAAAAAAAATAGAAGGAAAAAGGAAGGGGGGAGGAAAATGGGAATAATAGCAATAGACCAGAAAGTAACAGAGAGAAACCAAAGATCCACACAGGCAAGCAGTCAAACAGAGCTAAGGGGGGTCAATGATTCCCCTAGGGTCCACGTGGATCCTTCATGCCTACTTGTGTTTTTCAATGAATTTCCCCACAGGGTTCTATATGCAGGTCCTGAAGCAGCTTTTAGCTATTAAACTAAATTAAAAATAAATTTTTTTTCATTTGTTGAGGTGACCTCACTTTTTTTTTTTTTAAATTTTTATTTTTTTAGCCAAATGCAGGACCCAAAATAATTCCTCCTCTAGACCAACCCCCTTATGGAAGGGACCCTAGCTGGGCCCGTGGAAATTAATCAAGCACGTCCCACTTTCCGGACTCCCAAGGTTAGCTGAAGCTCTGATGTTAGTCAGTGAGGAGTGCTAAAGATGGCAGATTCCGCCCCTTCTGGCGCCGAGCTCCAGCGTCACCAGGCTGCTCAGTAAATCAGTTTGAGTGCAGATTCGCGTCTGCTCTCAGCTTAATGCTGCTTCAGGTCGGCTTATCTGCTCCCCAAAGCTATGGGGCGGTGCAGGCAGCCAGATCAATGTCTAAAAATATAAAATACCCTTCCCTGTCTTCCAACCGAACCCTCCCTTTTTTGGGAAGTGTCCTTTCCTCCTGGCTCCGCAGCGGCCCGGGTCTTATCCCTGGGTTGCTAGGGAAATCAGCTGCGTTTCCTGACCTAAATCCCCCCTCCGGTTCACCGGGTGCTGATTAGCTCGTTTGCTCTGTTCACACAAGGTCCAAGGGGCACCAGGCAGCCAGATCCCCAGAAAATAAAACTTTTTCACCCCGCCCACGGCTCCAAATGGCCGTTTAATTTAATTTTATTTTATTTTCCCTAACCGCGGGGTTCAGCCTCCTGTGCCAACCTCCACCGGCAGCCTCAAAACTCACGAATCTCCACCGTTCGGTCCACGCCGCCGATCCGCGCAGCTAGATGTCCCAAGCTTCTCACTCCACGCCTGCACAGCACAGACCCCCGGGCAGGACCCCGTCCACAATCCACCTTGCTCTGCGAGCTTGCAGTGTGCGCCTTCCTACACTAACGCCATCTTCTCTCCTTCATTTTTGAAGGACAGCTTTGCCTGATATAGAATTCTTGGCTGGCAGTTTTTCTCTTTTAATACCTGAAATACATCATACCCCTTTTTTCTCTCCTCCTTGGTTTACGATGAGAAGGCACTTAATCTCATTGAATTTCCCTTGTATGTGATATTTTACTTTTATCTTGCTGCTTTCAAAATCTTTTCTTTATCTCTGACATTTGCTATTCTGGATAGTAGGTGTCTCTTGGTAGGTCTATTCATGTTTATTCTGTTTTGGTTCCATTCTCCTTCTTGGATAGTCACATTTATGTCTTTCATAAGGGTAGGGAAGTTTCCAGTCATTAATTATTGAAATATTCTTTCTTCCCCTTTTCCATTTCCTTCTTCTTTTGGGACACCCATAATGAGTATGGTTTTGTGTTTCGCATTGTCATTCAATTCCCTGAGACCCTGTTCCATTTTTTCCATTCTCTTCTCTTACTATTCTGTTTTTCCCAGCTCATATGTTCAGTCTTCAAAATCACTAATTCTGTCTTTGAGCCATTCAAATCTACCCTCAGGTGCCTCTAATGTATTTTTAGTCTCATCCGTCATGCCTTTCATTCCCATGAAGTCTGTTACTTTTCTTTGCAGACTTTCTTAGGCTCACCCATTTTCTTCTTAATATCCCTTATCTCTTTAGACATATTTTATTTCAATTCTTTAATTAATTTAGGAGAGTTGTGTGATTATCATTCATTAATAGTCTTAAATCTCTTCAGGATATTTGGTTTGTTCCTTTGCCTGGACCATCTCTTCCTGTTTCCTCATATGGCTTGTAATTTTTTGCTGATGTCTAGCCATCTGATATGTTGGTGAATTTACTCTGATGCCAATTTATCTCTCTTGCCTATTATTTTTCACAACTCTTCTTTGATATTTGGTTCAACTTATCCTAAGTGTCTAAAATTGCCCAGCGTAAGTTATCAAAATCGTGCCAGGGTCTCACTAATGGGGTGCAGACTTTCTCCCAGGGTTGGGTAATGAGAGCTCTAAAAACATTTTTTCCATGTAATTTCCAGAATGGCCAGCAGATGGCGCTTGTTGGCACACCTTTCCACAGAGGTGTATCTCTCTTGGTTTTCCTTTGTTTTCCTCTGGCCAGAACTGATATTCAAAGTGGTCTCTGCTGGCCAAATTCACTGAAGAAAAGCCCCCGACTCCCCCTCCCTTTTACCTTGTCTTCATAGAATGAATTAGTGTTCCCTTATTTTCATTTTTGGTATTTTGTGAGTTAACAATGGGTTTTGCTTATGTCCTCAACCCTGAGCTGCTTTGTGGATTCAGCCCTTTAGAGGCCTCTTTCCATGCCTCTGTGTTCTGCTGATTCCAGTTTCCTGGAGCTGGAGCTCTCTCAGCCTCTCAGGACTTCTCTGTTTTCCTGCAGTCCTCTCTTTCATATGGAAGGATCAATATGGCAGTTTCCTTTCTCTGTGTCTCTCTTTCCATGTCTCCATTTTTATAAAACTCCAGTTAGAAGGCAGAGATCCAACTTGAGTCATGCCTTACTGACATAGTCCAATCAAAAGGGCCCCACACCCACAGGAAAAGATTAGTTCAAGAACATAATATTGTTCATTTTGGCTTCATAATTTCAAACTCTGATAATGTGCATTCCTAAATAAGATTTTTTCCCCTAGTATGAGGGTTGGAACTGGGACCTGGATAACTACCTCAGTATTCAGCAATAAGAGAAAGATTAAACATATTCTGATGTATTCTGCATGTATAATATTATTTTTCCTTTGATTTAAAACATATAGAAAATTGCAAGGAAAATTATGATAGCAACATCATACAATCACAGAAGTCCATTGAGACTAATGTTCCTATCTTGTTGCTTTTTCATGTATTTGTATATGTATATTTAATCTATTAATTTCTCAATTTTATAATAAATTATGCATATTCCTAAAATTATAGTTTGTCACCCATTGTTAACTCCTAAAAATACAACATGGTGTAATAAGCTGTATGGCATTTACATTGGTATAATAAAAACATAGAGGTGAGGATCTGTTTCTGAACTCTTGATTTGATTTCATTGATAGATATTGTCTATCTTTACACCCATACTATGCTCTTGTGACTACTATGCTTTGTTGTACCATTTAATGTCAGGAAGTGTGAGTCGACCAACTCTGTTCTTTTGTTTTAACATATTTTTTGTTATTCGGGGACCCTTTCCCATCCAAATAAATTTTGTAATTGACTTTTTCATTTCTGCAAAGAAGACTATTGGGACTTTGATTGAGAATATGCTGAATCTATAAATCAGTTTAGGTACAATTGACCTCTTGACGATATTTAGTCTTCCAATTCATGAACACAGAATGTCCTTCCATTTATTTAGATCTTCTTTGATTTCTTTTGGCAAAGTTTTATAGTTTCCTGAATACAGATCTTTTACATCCCTGGTTAAATTTATTCCTAGGTATTTTATTTTTTTAGTTGCTATTGTAGATAGAATTTATTTAGTGATTTCATCCTGTGACTGTTCATTTCCAGTGTATAGAAACCCTACTGATTTTTGCATATTGATCTTTTACCCTGCCCCTTTGCTGAATTCATTTATTAGCTCTAGTAGTTTCATTTTTGATTTTCTGGGGTTTTCTAAATACCGGATCATGTCATCTGCAAATACTGATAGTTTTAATTCTTCCTTTCTAATTTGAATTACTTTTATGATGTTGGTGAGAATTGTTCATATATGCCCTTTAACATGTTGAGGACGTTTTCTTCTATTCCTATCTTTCAAAGTGTTTTATTTTTGTATCAAGAAAGGATGCTGGATTTTGTCAAATGTCTTTTCTGCACCAGTAGATATGATTGTATGATTTTTTTCCCTTGGATTTGCTAATGTTATGCACTACATTAATTCATTTTCTTGTGTGGAACTACTCTTGCGTACTTGGGTTAAAACTCACTTGATCATGGTGTATAATTCCCTTAATGTTCTGTAGGAATTGATTTGCAAGTATTTTATGGAGTATTTTTGTATTTATATTCATTAGAGAGAATGGTCTGTAATTTTATTTTCTTGTGGTATCTTTTTTAATTATTTATTTATTTATTTATTTATTTATTTATTTATTTTTATTGTGGTAAAAATCAAAATTTTCACAATACATACCACTATTTGTAAAATGATATATAAATATATATGCATATATGTGCATTTGCTTACAATATATTATATATATATAATATTTTAAGGGGGGCTTAGATTACCGAAAATATTACACGGAATCCCCTGGGATTCCCATGTTGCCCACCTCCCACACCTCCCACCACATCCCACACAAACATCTCCCACAAGTGTGGCCCACCACCCTCAATGGACTTACACATCCTGGGGCCTTGCCACCAACCATAGACCACAGTTCACATCGTAGACCACACTCTCTCCCACACAGTTCTGGGTGATGTGTGCTGATTTAAAATGGCCTACATCCGTTGCCACAACGGTACTCAGGACAACCTCCAAATCCCAAAGAAGCCCCTGTGTTTCAACTACTCGTCCCCTCCCTGACCCAAAAGTGTCAAGTGGCCACTGGCTCCACCTCATTGATATAATTTCTTCCATTGCTAGAATTACCATATGTGTACAACAGAATACCATCAGGTCCACTCTAGCCCATAGTTCTTCCCCCAATCCTGAGGGGACTGGGATGGTGATGTCCACTCCACCTCCAAGTGAGAGAGGGCTTATATCCCATGGATATGGTGGGTAGGATGATCCTGCCTGCTGATGCAGGTCCTCTCCATTCCCTGGGATGGCCATTGCCCATCGTTGTCTCCTCACCAGGTGACTTGGATGAGTCCATTGAGCTGTAGGGTAGGAGTTGCAGCTCCACCAAGATTCCACACACACCTGGCACATAGGTAGGCCAGAGGCTCCAGTCTCTGAAAGTATACCTAAAAACTTCTGAATCACATATAGGTTTGAATAGAAGGGACTGATGAACCATGTGCAGGGAGGACTTATTTGAGTCCAATTCTGTCACTCTCAGGAGCACAGATTCTTGTGGTATCTTTATCTGGCTTTGGTATTAGGGTGATATTGGCTTCATAGAATGAGTTATTGTTACCTCCTTTTCATTTTTGTTCCTTTGTGGAAGGTTTTTGATGATTGATACAATCTCTTACTTGAGATTGTTTTTTTTGAGGTCTTCTAATTCTTCTCATGTAAGTGTGGACACTTTCAGTGTTTCTAGGAAGTTGTCCATCTAACCTAAGTTGTGTAATTCATTGGAATACAGTTGTTCATTGTATCTTCTTATGAACTTTATTATTTCTGTGGGATGAGTGGTAATATCCTAACTTTCATTTATGATTTTATTTATTTGCATCTTCTTTCTTTTTTTTCATTGTCATAATAGCTAAAATTTGTCAATTTTGTTGGTCTTCTTGAAGCAATGACTTTTAGTTTTGTTGATTCTCTGTATTGATTTTTGTTTTCAATTTCATTTATTTCTGCTCTAATCTTTGTTATTTCTTTCCTTCTGCTTATTTCGGGATTAGTTTGTTGTTCTTTGTGTAGTTCCTCCAGGTGTTATGTCTTTGGTTTTAGTTCTTTCTTCTTTTTTAATGTAAACATTTAAGGCTATAAATTTCCCTCTCAGCATTGCCTTTGCTGCATTCCATAGGTTTTAATACATTGTGGTCTCATTTTCATTTGTATTGAGATATTTACAGATTTCTATTGCAATTTCCTCTTTGATAACTTGATTATTTGAGTGTGTTGTTTATCCTCCATATATTTGTGAATTTCCCCTTTTTCCATCTGTGATGGTTAGGCTAATGTGTCGACTAGGCCAGGTAATTGTTTCCAGGTGTTTGTTCCAACAAGCACTGGGTTAATTGTAATACAAGGGCATTTATGGACTTCGATCACCAGTGAGTTTACTGCGTTGGTGGCTGATTATATCTGCATCAATCAGGGAGATTGCATCAGCAATGGATAACGCTTTTATTCAATCAGTTGAATGCCTTAAAAGGGAAAGTGATTTCAACATTCAGAGAGAAATTCCCAGCTCGTCTTTGGACAGCCAACTTCTCCCAGAAACTCATCAAGGACCTTTCATGGGACTTTCATCAGAGCCCCTGACTTGCAGCCTGCCTGTGGAACCTGGACTTGTGCATCCCCACGGTTGCATGAGAGACTCTTATAAAATCTCATATTATTGACAGATATCACCTGTTGATTCTGTTTCCCGAGAGAACCCTGACTAATACACCATCCATTACTGATTTCCAGCTTCATTCCATTATGATTAGAAAAATCGCTTTGTATAATTTATATCTATTTAAATTCATTGTGACTTGTCTTGTAACCCAATATGTGTTCTATCCTTGAGAAACCATTCATGAGCACTTGCGAAGAAAGTATCTTGCTGTTTTTGGAATGCAATGTTCTATATATGTCTGTTTGTTCTAGTTCATTTATCATATAATTCAATCTCTCTGTTTCATTTTTGATCCTCTCTCTAGATGGTCTACCCATTGATAAGAGTGGTGTCTTGTAGTCTCCAACTATTATTGCAGAGACGTCTATTTCTCCCTTCAGTTTTGCCAGAGTTTGCCTCATGTATTTGAGGCACCCTAGTCAGGTGCATAAATATTTATTATTGTTAGTTTTCTTGGTGAATTTTCCCTTTTATTAGTATGTAAATGTCTTTCCTCATCTCTTATAACAATTTTGCATTTAAAATCTTTTATTTGTGTAGCTACTCAAGCTCTTTTTTGTTACTGTTCATATGGAATATCTTTTTCCAACCTTTCACTTTCAGCATATTTGTGTCCTTGCATCTAAGATGAGTCTTATGTAGGCAGCATATAGATGTCTCATGTTTTTTTAAATCCATTCTGCCAGTCTGTGCCTTTTATTATGGAGTTCAAGACATTAAATTTCAATGTTATTACCGTAAAGGCTTTACTTACTTCGACCATTTTATCCTTTGGATTTCCTATGTCATGTTATTATCATCTGTCTTATTAGCCTTTTAGTTATTCTTACTAATAATCTTCCTTTCTACACTCTTCTCCAAGCCTGTCTCTCCTCTCTTTTTCCTTTCAGACTTCAGAAATCCCTTTAATTTTTCCTGTAAAGTAGGTCTCTTGGTGATGAAGTCTCTCAGTTTCTGTTTATCTGTGAAAACTTTAAACTCATTCTGAATGTTGAAGGACAAATTTGCAAGATAAAGAATTCTTGGCTGGCAGTTTTTAAATTTCTGTATCTTAAATATGTTATACTACTGCCTTCTGGACTCATGGTTTCTGATGAGAAATTAAAACTTAGTCTTATTAAGCAGCCTTTGTATGTGATGAATTGCTTTTCTCTTGTTGCTTTCAGAATTTTCTTTATCTCTGGCATTTGACATTCTGAATAGTTTGTTTCTTGGAATAGATCTATTCATATTTATTCTGTTTCGAATACATTGTTCTTATATATTAATATTTATGTCTTTCATAAAGTTTGAGAAATTTTTAGCAATTATTTTCTCAAATATTCTTTCTGTCCTTTTCCATTCTCTTCTCCTTCCGGGTCACACAAAATGCATATGTTTGTGTGTTTTGCCCTGTTATTCAGTTTCTTAAGAAGTTGTTCAATTTTTTCTTGTTTCTTCTGTCTTTTCAAGTTCAGATGCTCTATCTTCTAATTAGCTTATTCATTCTTTTTCCATTTCATATCTGCCTGTATGCCTCTTATGTATTTTTCCCCCACTGAGATGGCTCCCTTATCATCAAAAAACAATTATTTATTTTACTTTTTCCTTTATTTTACTTTTTTGCTCACTGTTTGCCCTCATTGTTTGCACTTGTTTTTTGCTCGTTGTCTGTTTTTGTTTTTTCTTTAGGAGGCACTGGGAACCGAACCCAGGACCTCCTACGTGGGAGGTGGGCACTCAACTGCTTGAGCCACATCCACTTTCTGCTCATTTGTTTTTACACATTGTCTGCTCATTGTTTGTTTGTTGTCTTGCCTGTCTGCTCATTGTTTTTGCTTGTTGTCTGCTCATTGTTTGTATATCTTCTTCAGGAGGCACCGGAAACTGAACCTAGTACCTCCCATTTGGAAGGCACGTGCTCAAATGTTTGAGCCACATCCACTCCCTCCTTGTTTTGTTTTTTGCTCATTGGCTTCTCATTGTTTGCTCGTTGTCTTGCTCACTGTTTGCTCATTGTTTTTGCTCATTGTCTGCTCTTTGTCTGCTTGTTGTTTTCTTATCTTCTTTAGGAGACACCAGAAACTGAACCTGGGACCTCCCATGTGGAAGGTGGGCACTCAATTGCTCGAGACACAGCTACTCCCCTCTAATGTATTTTTTTTTATTTAAACAAATCTATTTTATTGGTACATATTAATAAAGCATACAATTCATTCAATGTGTACAATAATAGTATTTGTTATAATCTCATAGTTGTGCATTCATCATTTCAATCATTATTAGAGTATTTTCATGATTTCAATAATAATAGTAAACAAAAACTGACAAACAATAAACAAGAAAATTTTTCACCTCTCCATCTCTCTGTTTCCACTTTTTTTAAAAATTTATATATATATATAAATATATTTTAAGAGGTGCTTAGATTACCGAAAATATTACACAGAACCCCCTGGGATTTCCATGTTGCCTACCCTACAGCTCAATGGACTCATCCAAGTCACCTGGCGAGGAGACAACGATGGGCAACGGCCAGCCCAGGGAATGGAGAGGGCCTGCATCTGCAGGCAGGATCATCCCACCCACCATATCCATGGGATATAAGCCCTCTCTCACTTGGAGGTGGAGTGGACATCACCATCCCAGTCCCCTCAGGAATGGGGGAAGAACTATGGGCTAGAGTAGACTTGATGGTATTCTGTTGTACACATATGGTGATTCTAGCAATGGAAGAAATTATAACAATGAGGTGGAGCCGGTGGCCACTTGACACTTTTGGGTCAGGGAGGGGACGAGTAGTTGAAATACAGGGGCTTCTTTGGGATTTGGAGGTTGTCCTGAGTACTGTTGTGGCAACGGATGTAGGCCATTTTAAATCAGCACACACCACTCAGAACTGAGTGGGAGAGAGTGTGGTCTACAGTGTGAACTGTGGTCTATGGTTGGTGGCAAGGCTTTAGGATGTGTAAGTTCATTGAGGGTGGTGGGCCACACTTGTGGGAGATGTTTGTGTGGGATGTGGTGGGAGGTGTGGGAGGTGGGCAACATAGGAATCCCAGTGGGTTCCGTGTAATATTTTGGGTAATCTAAGCACCTCTTAAAATATATGTATATATATATATATATATAAATAACATTTTTGTAAGCAATACACATATATGCATATATATTTATATATCATTTTGCAAATGTTTGTATGTATTGTGAGAATTTTGCTTTTTACCCACAATAAAAATAAATAAAAAAAAAAATTACTCATCAGTACCATCCTAGGCAAGAGAAAGAATAAGAGCAGGAGAGATTCCAAAATCTTTTTGGAATCCTTTTGTTTTCCTTTATTTTCCTTGCCAGCTAGCAGATGGCACACTTTGGCAAATATATCTATGGATGTATCTCCTTCAAACTCCTCTGGCTTTTGTTTCTGCACTGCATAATGCCCCAATTTAAATCTGGGCTCCGCTCTTTAATTCACCAAAGAGAAAACACATTCAGCCCTCTGCTGTACCCACCATCTTCCCAGGGAAGAAAACATTCTCTCCCTTCTCAGCCATGGGTTATATAGAGGCTGTTCACCTTGACAGTGGTTCATGGGTGCCATTCCCTGCTGCTGGTGCAAGTAACTTACATTTTTCATTCTGGTCTCTTTGTCTCTCTGGCCCACTCCTTCTTGGACAATTCACAGCCTTCCTCTGGTCTTCAGATCCCCAAAACATCTACTTCAGATAGATTCTGCCGTTCCTCGACTATTTTTTTGGAAATGAGATGAGCCCTGCCAACCTACCTCAACACCATCTTTTCATAACTCTCTCCATCCATTCTTTAAAAGACAGTTGTGTCATTTCCAGTTTTAGGCTATTACAAATAAAACTGTTATAAACATTCATGTAAAGGTGTTTGTATCAACATAGGTTTTCATTCCTCTACATTAAATACCCAGGAGTGTGATTGAAGAATCATATGAAAATGCATCTGTAACTTTAAAATAGACTTCCAAGTGATACTTCCAGTAAGATGGAGGATTAGAAAGGCAGAGGATTCGGTGTTCTCCCAGAAAAATAGCTAAAGGACAGGCAGAAACTGGAAAACTGTTCTAGGGCTTAAGATACCAGAGCCATGCTGGGAAGCACCAAAAAGAGAGAGAGGCAAGATCCATAAGAAGAGCTGCAGCTGCTGGCACCCAACACTACACCCATGGAGCAGACAACATTGGGTCCTCTGGCCCTTTGCTGATGGCTATGGACTGAGGGGTCACAGGGACCCACTTCCTGAGGAAATGAGAGAGAGAGAGGGACTCATCCTATGGCTGATCTGGCCTTTGGCCAATGACTTTTGTCTGCTGTGTCCCAGGTGTCATGTCCTTGTTTTCTCTGGGAACTGGCAGGGAACTAAAAATAACCTGCCTCCTCAAACACCCTCCCAACCGACCTGGACTGTTTGTTAACAATGGTTTCCTCACTGGGAAAAGGAAGGGTGCAGTTGGCTGAGGGAGGACAGCAGCTTCTGAGGAAGTTTGATTGGTGAGATTTGGCTCTAAAAATCTGCCCTGAGGGATAAATTACCCAGGACATTGCTTCTGTCCTACCAACCTGGGTGAATTTCCAGTGACCAGATTTCTCACCTTGGATTTGAGCAGAGAGGTCTGCCAAGTTGCACCATCAGCTGGCAGGCCAAGAAAGTGCACACAAAGAGTGAAAAAATAAATAAGGGGCTTTTTGGTGCCTTTACTGCCACTCTCCCCAAAGCCTTTGTAAACTGGCTGACACTCCATTACTGGGTTCAAGGCCTTGGTTTGAGCAGTTAAACAGGGGCAATCCTAAAGCAGAGAAAAAGTTGAAGTAAGAATCAAAGAAAATCTGTATCAAACACCCATGCAACACCAAATCCCAAGGGAAACAAGAGAAACTGACCATCAGTGTAAACTCATCATAATAATTAGATGCCTGGACATCAGCAAAATTTACAAGCCATACTAAGAAATGGGGAGATATGGCTCAGGCAAACGAACAAATCAAATCTCCAGATAAAACAAAAGATTTGAAACAGCTAATCAATGAGGTATATACAAATCTACTAAATCAAATCAAAGAAATAAAACCATTACAAAGACACTGGTTGAATACAAAAAAGAATATGAAAGCTTGAATAGAAAAATAACAGAGCTAATAGGAATGAAGGACACAATGGTGAGATTAAAAATACATCAGAGACAGGTAATAGTTTGATATTATTTGTGAATTCCAAAAAAAGATATTGATTATGTTTGTAAACTGGTCTGTTTCACTGGGAATGATACCTATTGATTGTATAGATCCAGCTGTGATATCTGATTAAATTATGTTAAGATTAGGGCTTTTATTCAATGATGTCATTAGAGTGCAACTCAGCAGTGAGTTTCAACCTATTGGGCTTATAAAACAATCTCTCACATGGAAGCACGAACACAGAGGAGAGATCATGGCTTTGAAGCTGGAGCCCCAGGGAGAGATGAGACATTTGTCTGATAGTTTACAGATGACCTTGTGAAGAAAATAGAGCAGCAAAGCCTGGAAAGAAATGAGCTCCAGGAGGAGAGATGAGCTTTATGCCAGTCTGCAGCTGAGATTAGAAGAAGCTGGGACCACAAAGCCTCAAGAAGAAGAAGGAAGGCTGAACCCTTGCAGACATCACCCACCATCTTGCATCAACACATGGCAACAGACTTTGGGTGAGAAAGTACCTCTTATGGTACCTTGAAGTGGAATCTTTAAGGCCTTGTGATTTTAAGTTTCTACCCCAAATAAATAAGCTAACAGATTTTTTGGTACTTTGCATCAGCACCCCTTTTGGTTGACCAAAATAGAATTTGGTATCAGGAGTGGGGTCATGCTTTTGCAATTACCAATATGCTGGAACAGTTTTATAAATGGGGAAGGAGTAAATTTTTTTTTTTTGGGGGGGGGAACTGTGAGATGCTTGATAGAAAAGGCCTAGATTGCTTTAAAAAGATTTTTCATAGTAATATTGACACTGAAGAGACTTTTGATGAGGACTTAGAAGTAAATGATGAAAATATTATTGGAAATTGGAGGAAAGATGATCAGTGATTTAAATCACAGAGAGCTTAGCAAGATTAACAACTGATGTTTTATGGAAGGCATTATTGAAAATAGTGAGCCTAGGCATTTAGCTGAAGAGCTACCCAATGTAAATTCAGAGACTGTGGTTTGGATTCTCCTTGCAGCTTATAGCAAAATGCAGATGAAAGAGATAATCCAAGAACACGGACACAAAGAAAACAGAAACTGACTCCGGAAATTCCAAGCCTCTGGAAATAAAGCCCCAAGATGATACTGCCCCATTTGAGGAATTGAATAAAGATGGAACATGTAAGTCGTGATTGGAAATGCAGTTATCTAGGAAAGACTTGTGGAAATTCTTACTGCCTGATGGCTTTGATCTCTGCTTCCTGCATGCTAAACCAACAAGCTTTTAGCGAGAGCCCTATGAACAAATCCACTGTCAGCCTGAAAATCATGAGAGCTCAGGTCTGGAATTAAGACATCTCCTTGGGCCAAGAGAAGGACCCCAATCATGTGTATGGAAAGGTTGAGTTTGCCTCAGCATTTGAAGAGGGTGGATGTTCTTGCCCACTCTTCAGGGAAAGTTGTGCCACCCCATGCTACAGAGAGGTTGGAGCACATTCCCTAAGGGTTGGATAGACGAGATCAACATCCCATAGGTCTGAGAGAGGTGGGTCTGTCTCCCATGGATTAAGGAAGGCCAGATCACCAACTCTTTGCTCTGACAGGGTTGGGACTGTAAGCCAGAGATTAGGGAGAATATTTCCTCCCCCTCACTGTACTAAGGGGGTTGAGACTCAATCCCAGATATTGGGTAAATTGTGGTGCTCACCCTAACGTTCTTGAAGGATGAGGTCTGGAGCTCAGTCACTACCCAGATGCTCGATGATGGTGGAACCAAGAAAATGGCCATTGGGCAAGCCTGTGGGAAGGGTGAGTTCCCATGTGGCCTCAGGGAGAAGAAACCATCATCCTGAGAATGACTCTCAAGTTTGAAATCTAATGAAGAATGTCCTGCAGGTTTACAGAACTGTAGGGGGCCCATAACTCATTTTTCCCTCCCAATTTCTCCTTATGGCAATGCAAATGTTTATCCTTTGTCTGTTCCTTTGTATATTGGAATCATATAAATTGTTTTGTAAGTTTCAGAGGTCTATAGCTGGACGGGTCATTTGACTCATGACAAACTGTATCTCTATAAACTGATTGTGTTATGATTCTATACTTAGCATTGCTACTAAAATAAAGTTTTTTGAATATTGTAATGTCATTTTGGAATTCAGGGGGTGGGAGTGTGGCAGTTTGGTATTATTTATGAATTCCAAAAGAGATTTTGATTATGTTTGTAAATTGATCTGTTTCTCTGGGCATGATACCATTTGATTGTTTTAGATCTAGCTAAGATATCTGATTAAATTATGTTAAGATTAGGACTTTGATGCAATCACATCATTAGAGTGTGACTCAGCATTGAGTCCCAGTCCCTTGGGCTGATAAATCAGACTCTCACACGGAAGTAGGAACACAGAGAAGAACACAGAGGAGAGAACTTGGTTTTGAAGGTGAAGCCCCAGGGAGAAATGAGATATTTACCTCATAGTTTACAGTTGACATTGTGAAGAGAACACAGAAGCTGAGCCCAGAAAGAAATGAGCCCCAGGAAGAGAGATGAGCTTTATGCCAGTCTGCAGCTGAGATCGGAAGATGCTGGGACCACAGAGCCTTAAGAAGAAGAAGAAGGCTGAACCCTCGCTGACATCACCTGCCATCTTGCATCAACACATGGGCAACAAACGTTGGGTGAGAAAGTACCACTTATGGTACCTTGAAGTGGACTTTTTAAGGCCTTGTGACTGTAAGCTTCTACCCCAAATAAATATCTTTATAAAAGCCAACAAATTTCTGGTACTTTGCATCAGCACCCTTTCTGGTTGACTAATACAGATGGTGACAGATTAGGGAGCTCTAACAATCAGCTTGTTCCATGAGCAACTAACAATCAGCCAAGATGTGCCCAGATCAAATATTTGGGAGAATCTGGAGACCAGAAGAATACAATGCATGGTACAGTGAAACTGGATAAAGAGTACTACTTGCTGGGTACATTAGGAAAGCCTAGATTGGGCACACATCAAAAAGAAGATTTAAGAACTTTGGTGTCTCTTCTACAGAGCATATTGGATTCAATCTATGCTGCCTTCATAGGAACCTGAGCCTGTCTGGACTGAGAAACTAGATCTGGGAAGGTTGTCTTCAGGGGAACACTTCTACAAAAATTAGTCCTCCAGGAAATAGAAGTGAGAGTATACAAAGAGTATTAAAAATACACAGAGGCAAATTAAAAACAAAAACAAAAACAACGGACTAACATTCATGAAGGAGGAACAGAGGAGGCTTTAGCAAAAAGCCAAAAAATAAGAAAACCCTAAAGGGAGAAACTGAGCACAAAATAATCACAGAAAAAAATCAGATGCAAAGACACTAGCAAAAATTACAAACCATACTAAGAAACAGGATTATATGATCCAGACAAAGGAATGAATTAAACCTTCAGATGAAACAAAGGATTTGAGACAACTAATCACAGATATTCAAACAAATCTTCTTAATAAATCCAATGAGATTACTAAAGAGTGTAAGGATATTAAGTAGTTAATAGTTGAACACAAAGCAGAATTTGAAAGTTTATAACGAAAACTAACATATCTTATGGGAAAGAAAGACACAATGGAAGAGATTTAAAATATTTTGGAGGCAAATAAGAGGAGATTTGAATTGACTGAAGACAGAATTGGCTGAGGAGCTGGAAGTGAGCATCTGAATTTGAAAAGACAGGAGAACAGAAAGAGAAAAGAATGGAAAAAATGAAACGGAGTCTCAGGGAATTGAATGATGATGTGAAATACATAAAACCGTGTTATAGGTGTCCCAGAAGGAGAAGAGATTGGAAAATGGGCAGAAAAAATATTTGAGGACATAATGCATGAAAATTTCCCAACCCTTGTGAAAGGCATAAACATCTATATCTAAGAAGGACATAACACTCCAAACAGAGAAAATCCAAATAGACATGCTCTGAGACACCCGCTTTCAGAATGTCAAATACCAGAGATAAAGAGAGAATTCTGAAAGCAGCAAGGGAAAACAATTCATTACATACAAGGATGCTCAATGTGACTAAGCACCAATTTCTCATCAGAAAGCAAGGGGGAGAGAATGCAGTGGTATAACATAGTAAAGGTTCTGAAAGTGAAAAACTGCCAGCCACGAATTCTTTATTAAACAAAACTGTTCTTCAAAATTGAGGGTGAGTTTTAAGCCTTCACAGATAAACAAAAACTAAAAGAGTGTGTCACCAAGAGACTGGATTTACAAGAGATACTAAAGGGATTGCTGCAACCTGAAAGGAAAGGACAAGAGAGAGAGGCCTGGAGAAGAGCAGAGAAAGGAAGATTATTAGTAAGAATAACAACAAGCATAAAAAGACATATAATAGTAAGATAGGTCAATGGAAAGTCAAAAGATGTAATGGACAATGTAAGTTTTTACAGTAATAACAATAAAGGTTAATGGATTGAACTCCTTAATCAAAAGACACAGACTGGTAGAACAGATTTTAAAAAATGTCGGCCATCTATATGCTGACAAAAAGAGACTAAACTTTCATGCAAGGACACAACTAGACAGAAACTAAAAGGTTGGAAAAAGATATTCCATTCCACACAAGCAGTAATTAAAAAAAGAGCTGGGTAGCAATACAAATATGAGACAAAATAGACTTTAAACACAGAACTGCTATAAATGAAGAAGGACATTATATATTACTAAAAGGAGAATTTCACCAAGAAGAGATAACAATAATAAATATTTATGTACCTAACCAGTGTGCCCCAAAATACATGAAGCACACACTTGCAAAACTGAAGAGAGAAATTGATGCCTCTTACATTATTAGTTGGAGACATCAATTTAACACTCTCATCTTTGGATACAAAAACTGGACAAAGGCTCAATAAGAAAAAAAAATAACTTGATTGATATGATAAATGAACTAGGCCTCACAGACATATATATAGAACATTGCACACCAAAACAGTAGGATATACATCTTTCTCACGTGCTCATGAATCTTTTTCCAGGATAGACCACAAAATAAGCCATAATAAATTTTTTAAAAATTGAAATTATACAAAGCACACACTCTGATCACAATAGAATAAAGCTGGAAAAGAGCAACAGTTGGAGAAGTGTAAAATGTACAAATAAGTGGAGGTTAAACAACACACTCGTAACCAATCAGTGGGTCAAAGAAGAAATTGCAAGAGAAATCAGTAAACATCTTAAGATGAATGAATCTGAGAACACAACATATCAAAACCATAGGGTGCATTGAAGACAAGGTTGAGAGGGAAATTTATAACCCTCAGTGCTTACATTAAAAAAGAAGAAAGAGCTAAAATCAAACACCTAATTGAACACCTGCAGGAACTAGAAAAAGAAGAACAAACTGACCCCTAAATAAGCCAAAGGAAAGACATAACAAAGATAAGAGCAGAAATAAATTAAATTGAGAACAACAACAACAACAACAACAAAAAAGAAAACAGAGAGAAACAACAGAAGCAAAAATTCATTATTTGAAAAAAAAATCAACAAAATTGACAAACTCTTAGCTAGACTGACAAAGAAAAAAGGAGAGGAGATACAAATAAATAAAATCAGAAATGAGAGGCATGCATTACTATTGACCCCACAGAAATAAAAGAGACCATTAAAGTGTACTATGAACAAGTGTGTACACCAAAAAACTAGACAATGTAGTGGAAATGGACAAATTCCTAGAAACACACGTATAACCTACAACTACCGTAGAAGAAATAGAAGACCTTAACAAACCAATCACAAGTAAGGAGATTGAAATAATCATCAAAAACTTCCCCAAAGATGAAAAGCCCAGGACCAGATGGTTTCACAGATGATTTCTACCAAAAGAAGAATTAATACCACTCTTGTTCAAACTCTTCCAAAAAATAGAACAGCTGGGGAGTGGATGTAGATCAAGTGGTTGAACACTTGCTTCTCATGTATGAGGCCTCAGGTTCAATCCCTGGAACCTCCTGAAAACAAACAAACAAAAAACCAGCTCACATTGGGGAGTGGATGTAGCTCAGTTGTTGAGTGCCTGCTTCACATATATGAGGTCTTGAATTCAATCCCTGGTACCTCCTAAAAAAATAGAACAGGAGGGATCATTACCAAACTCATTCTATGAAGCCAATATCACCCTAATACTAAAGCCAGATAAAGAAAACATGAAAAAATAAAATTATAGACCAATTTCTCTAACGAATAAAGCTACAAATATTCCTCAGCAAAATGCTTGCTAATCAAATACAACAGCACATTAAAAGAATTATACATCATGATCAAGTGGGTTTTATTCCAGGTATGCAATGGTGGTTAAACACACGAAAATCAGTCAATGTAATATATCACATTACTAAATTGAGGAAGAAAAACACATGATCATATCGATTGACATGGAAAAGGCATTTCACAAAATCCAACATCCTTTATTGATGAAAACTTTCCAAAAGGTAGGAAAAGAGTGAAACTTTAACAACATGATGAAGTGCACATATGAAAAACCCATAGCTAACATTGTACTCAAAGGATAAAGACTGAAAACTCTCCTGCTGAGATCAGGAAGAAAACAATTATGCCCACACTTACCACTGTCATTCAATATTGTACTAGAAGTTGTAGTTACACAAATTAGGCAAGAAAGAGAAATAAAATGCATCCAAATGGCAAAGGAAGAAATAAACTTTCACTATTTGCTGATGACATGACCCTATAGCTAGAAACAGCAAAGTGGCAGGATACAAGATTAATACACAAAAATCAGTAGCATTTATATATAGTATTAATGCGCTATCTGAGGAGGAAGTCAGGAAAAAATCCCATTTACAACAGAGGCTAAAATAAACAAATATTTAGGAATCAATATAAGCACAGACATAAAGGATTTGTATTTGGAAAACTAGAAAACTTTGCTAAAAGAAACCAAAGAAGACCTAAAGCAATGGAAGGACATTCCATGTTAATGGATTGGAAGATTAAGATCATTAACATACAGTTTATATCCAAATTTTTCTACAGATTCAACACAATCCCAATAAAACTTCCAAAAACCTTTTTTTAATTACAAAATTGGAAATGCCAATTATAAAATTTATTTGGAAGGGTAATAGGACCCAAATAGCCAAAAATATCTTAAATATGATTGCAGCTGTACAGGATAGTCTGTGGATGTAATATTTCAGTTGAAAGGATAGTAAAGAATTATGTAGGAACTGTATACATAATGATTTTGGTGATGGAGGAAGATTGTGGGTAATAGTATAAGTATAATAATGTTCTTCCATTTCAAAGTGTTAAGTTTATGATGATATATGGGAAAATTACAACTAATGTAACTTATGATTATACTTAGTAATATTTTTGCATCAATGGCAAAGAAGATATTATATCAATTTTAAGGGACAACATAATATGGGGGTATAAGGGTTATGGGATTTTTCCTTTAGGAGTAATGAAAACATTACATTTACTGAGGTGATGACAGCACAACTCTGTTAAGAATATGAGAGTCACAGAGTATATACTTTGAATAGATTGTACAAAGCATGAGACTGTATATCACAATGAATCCCATGGAGGAAGATGGACTGTTGTCCATGGAACAAATATGAGAATATTCCCTCATGAACTATAACAAGTGTATAATACTAATACAGAGTGTCATTAACCAGTTGGTTTGGGGGAAAATATACCAAAGATATTGGCTATAGTTATTAGTAATCTTTTGACAATGCTTTTTCATAGTTTGTAACAATTGTTTCACAACAATGCAAGGTGTTGATGGTGGGGTAATGAATAGGAGCCCTGTATGATGATATGGAGGTTTTTTGTATAAGTTCATAACTTATACTCTACACTTTTGGTTAAAGATGTTCATGTATGAATGACAAACTTCAATAAAAAAGTTAAAAAATAAAATACAAAATACATTAGAGGCATAGAACAGTATAGTTGAAATCATAAGAAAGGATCAGTGATATAGAAGACAGAACAGCTGAGATTGAAAAGAGAGAAAAAATGAAAAGAGAGAAGAACAGAGAGAGAAAAGAATCGAAAAATTATACAGGGGGTCAAGGGTTTGAATGATAGCATGTAGAACACCAACACACGTGTCATGGGAGTTCCAGAAGGAGAAGAGAAGGGAAAAGGTTCAGAAAAAGTATTAGAGGACATACTGGCCCCAAATTTCCCAACTCTCATTAAAGACATGAAAGAACATATCCAAGAAGTCCAGCATACACCAATCAGAGCAGATCCAAATAGACCTTCTCCAAGACACACGGAGTATTCAGGATGTCAAATGCCAAAGATAAAGAGAAAATTCTGAAAGCAGCAAGGGAAAAGTGAACCAGCACATTCAAGGGATGTCCAGGAAGACTTAGTGTGCATTTCTCATTAGAAACCCTGGTGGCAAGAAGAGAGTAATATAATATAATTATGATCAAAAGAGAGAAAAGAACTAACTAACAATAATTCTTTATCTGGAAAAATTGTCCCTCAGTATGAACATGAATGTAAAATATTCGGAGATAAACAGAAACTAAGATATTTCATAAACAAGAATCTGTCTCTGCAAGAAACACTAAAAGGAGTTCTGAAGGCCAAAATTAAAAGACAGGAGAGAGAAGACTGGAGGAGAGTTTAGAAGTGAAGACTATCAGAAAAGGTATATGAGAGTCTCTTGTATTCTGTGTGTGACTTTGCTTTACCTAAAACTTCTTTGAAAATTAAATGAAAAACAGTCAGACACTGGGGAGTGAGAGGGGGAAGGTGCCATGGTACAGACTAGACACCCAATGTTGCAGTGATAAAAGGAAAAATGTCAAAAAAAATTTTAATCCCCCCCCCATTTTTTGAATATCCCAATCCTTTAATTATATTTTTATTTTTTTAAGTTTTCATGTACTTTATCTCTTACATTTAAACTTATCATTATTATTTCATTTTCCTATTAATTGTATTTGGCTATTGTATTGGCTTCATCTTTAAAGAAGCTTTGGATCACAGAAGGGTTACAACTGGGGCGGGAGAGGATTGTTGGTGGGGGGGCGTGTCAAGGATGGGGGGTGCATAGTAGGAAATTCACCTGAACATACATAAAAGGTATATAAAATTGTTCAAATGCTCATGGTGTATGGTCACAGTGGGTGGAGAATCACTCAATAAATGAGATAATACTGAATTCCCAGCCTGGAGAGTTCTGCCACATTCTCCAAGAGAGCAGTGACAGTACCCCAAGTGCAGGGGCAGTGTCTGGCAAAGGAGGATGATCCACTGATGGGCTCTTGTTATTGATGACTAGCCTTATGAGTCTTTGCTCTTGAAATTGATACTTAGCCTATTGTTATGGGGTGCTAGAGGTTGCCTCCTGAAAGCCTCCTTGTTGCTCGGATGTGGCCTCTCTCTAAGCCAAACTCAGCGTGTGAATGCACTGCCTTCCTCCCAGCATGGGGGCATGGCTCCCGGGGATGAACCTCCCTGGCAGTGAGGGATTACTACCAAGTGCAACTGGCGGTGTGACTAGAAGGAGACCTTGGATAAAAGGGGGAAAATGTAATGACACATGAGTTCGTATGGCTAAGAGACTTCTGAGTGGGTCGGGAGGTCATCCCAGAAGTGGCGCTTATGCACATCTCAGTAGGAACTCATAGGCTTCCAGTGTGGATATCACCCCAGGTAGAGGAGCTCCTGAGGGCTCTGGAGATATCCAGGTCCTATATAAGGGTGGATGGTTCCAGAGTTTGGTGCCTTATCTGTGGGCCCTGCTTTAGGGTCTATGCTCTTGAGGGTGACAGAGTTGGACTCAAATATGTCCTCCCTGCACATGGTCCATTGGTCCCTTCTATTCGAACCTATATGTGGTATAGGTGTACTTCCAGAGACTGGAGTCTTTGGCCTGCTCATGTGCCAGCTGGGTCCAGAATCTTGGGGGAGCTGCAACTCCTACTCTACAGTTCAATGGACTCACCCAGGACACCTGGTGGGGAGATGAGGATGGACAATGGCCATATCAGGGAATGGAGAGAGTCTGCAGCTGCAGGCAAGATAATCACATCCATCTTATCCATGGGATATAAGCCCCCTCTCACTTGGAGGTGGAGTGGACATCACCATCCTAGACTCCTCAGGACTGGGGAAAGAGCTATGGACTAAAGTGGACTTGATGGTATTCTGTTATAGACATATTGTGATTCAAGCAATGGAAGAAATTACAACATTAATGTGGAGCCAGTGGCCACTGGATGCTTTGGGGGCAGGGAGAGGGAAAAGAAGTTGTAATACAGGGACTTTTTAGGGACTTGGGAATTGTCCTGATTGATGTTGCAATGACAGATATAGGCCATTTTATATCAGCATAGAACATGCAGAACTGTGTGGGAGAGAGTGTGGTGTACAATGTGCACTAGGGTCCATGCTTAGTGGCAAAGCCCCAGGATGTGTATATCCATTGCAGGTGATGTGCCACACTAATGAAAGATGTTTATGTGGAAGGTTGTGGGAGGTGTGGGAGGTGGGGCATATGGGAATCCCTATAATTTTTGTGTAACATTTATGTAATCTAAGTAGCTTTAAAAAAATAAAAATAAAAATTATTTTAAAAAAGAAAGGGTAACCAAATGGGTAAAAAGAGAGGCAAGCATAAGATATAGCATATGAAAGCCAAAAGATAAAATGGTATAAGTAACTAATGCCTTTATAGTAGTAACATTGAATGTTAATGGATTAAACTCCCCAATCAAAAGATACAGGGTGAATTTCATTTCTCTCTGCTCTGATCTTTATTATTTATTTCCTTTAGCTTTGTTTGGTATTAGTTTACTCTTCTTTTCTAGTCCCTCCAGGTGTGCAGGTAAGTGTTCAATTTTCACTCTTTCTTCTCTTTCAATGTAGACATTGAGGGCTATAAAAATTTCCTTTGTTGTATCCCATAGAGTTTGATATGGTGTGTTCTCGTTTGCATTCATCTCAAGATATTTACAGATTTCTCTAACAATTTCTTATTTGGCTCACTGATTATTTAAGAAAGTATTGTTAATATCCATATATTTGTGAATTTTCCCTTTTCCATCCATAGTTGATTTCGAGCTTCATTCCATTTTGATCAGAGAAAGTGTTTTGTATAATTTCAATTGCATAAACTTATTGAAACCTCACTTGTGAATCAAAATATAGTTTATCCTGGAGGATGAATGAGCACTTGAAAAGAATATATATACTGCTGTTTGGGTTATAATGCTCTATAAGTGTCTGTTACACCTAATTCGTTTATCATATTATTCAAGCTCTGTTCCCTTATTTATCCTTTGTCCAGATATTCTATCCAATGCTGAGAGTGGTGTATTGAAATCTCCAACTATTATTGTAGAGATGTCTATTTCTCCCTTCAGTTTTGCCAGTTTGTGCCTCCTGTACTTTGGGGCATTGAGAGTAGGTGCACAAATATTCATTATAGTTATTTTTCTCAGTGAATTGCCCCTTTTATTAATATATTATAACCTTCTTCTCTTATAACACATTTGCATTTAAAATCTATTTTGTCCAATATTGGTAACACTACTCCAGGTCTTTTTGGGTTACTGTTTGCACGAAATATCTTTTCCCAACCTTTCACTTTCAACTGATGATATTTCAATGATATTGAACATTCAATATCATTACTGTAAATTCATTACTTACTTGGTCATTTTATCCTTTGGCTTTCCATTGCCATATCTTACAACTGTCTGTCTTTTACCCTTTAAGTTATCTATAGTAATAATCTTCATTAATACACTTTTCTCCAAGTCTCTAATTCTTTTCTTTTTCCTTTCTGGTTTCAGCATTCTTTTAGGTATCTTGTAAATCTGTTTCTTTTGGTAACATCCTCTCAGTTTTGTTTGTCTGTGAAGACTTTTTAAGCTCACCCTCATATTTGAAGGATGGTTTTTCTGGATAACAGTTCAACTGTAAGAATTGAAATTGGGATGCATATGACAACATGGATGAATCTTGAGGATATTATTTTGAGTGAATTAAGCCAGACATAAAAGGTCAAATATTGTATGGTCTCAGTAATATGAACCATATATGATGAGCAAACTCATGGAGGTAAACTCTAGAGTATAGGGTACTAGGAGAATGTGGGTTGAGAATGGGAGATGATGCTTACTACATGTAGAATTTTTAATAAGGTTTCTTTGTAAAAGTGTGGAAATATATATAGTCAATGGTAATACATTATACTGAATATAACTAACACTACTGATTTATAAATGTGATCATGCCTGAAAAGGGTAGTCTGAGTATGAAGATATAAATATAAAGGATGCTAGAGGATAATCTATGAACTATAACATAGTTACTGTGGTGGTGGATGAAGATTGTGATTAATAGTATAAATATAAGAATGTTATTCTTTTTACAAAGTGTTAAGAATATGGTGATACATGGGAAATTGCAACTAATATAACGTATGGATGATAGTTAACAGTAATATTGCAATATTTTTGCAGCATTGGCAAAGAAGATATTATATCAATTCTAAGAGACAACAATAGGAGTATAATGGTTATGGGATTTTTCCTTTTGCATTAATTAAAACATTCTAAAACTGATTGAGGTTGATGACAGCACAACTCTCTGATGAAAATGAGAGCCAATGAGTGTACATTTTTAATAGATTGTACAAAACATGGGGCTGGATAACACAATGAATCCAATGTTGGAAGAGAGGCTGTGGTTAACAGAATAAATATGAGAAGTACTTTCATGAACTATAAATATTGTATAATACTAATACAGGGTGTTAATCAGGTGGATTGAGGGAAAATACACCAAATGTAAGATATGGGCTATAGTAGTAGTAATATCTTGATGATGCTCTTTCATAATTTGTAGCAAATGTTTCACAATAATGCGAGGTGTTGGTAGTGTGGTGATGTATGGAAGCACTGTATGATGATATGCATGTTTGCTTTGTAAGTTAACAACTTTTAATATACACTTACTCTATATGTATGTTCATGTGTGAATGATAGACTTCAATAAATTTTTTAATGAAAAAAAACTTATTCCTGTTACTCATATCAATCACATGGGACTGGAAAATGAAACAGAAATTTCAGAATTTTTTCTCCTGGGATTTGCAGAGGATCCAGAAATCCAGCCATTTCTCATGGGTTGTTTCTGTCCATGCACCTAGTCACCTTCAATGGGAACCTGCTCATCATCCTAACCAACATCACTGATTCCCACCTCCACACAACCATTTATTTCTTCCTCTCCAACCTGTCCTTTATAGATTTCTATTTCAACTCCACCACAATGCCAAAGATGCTGGTGAACATCCAGGCACAGAACAGAGTCATAACTATGAAGGTCCTTCACACAAATGCACTTTTCCTTAATCTTTGGAGGGTTGGACTACTTCCTCCTGCCTGTGATGGTCTATGACAGCTTCCTGGCTATCTACCACCCCTTGCCCTACACGGTCATCATGAATCCCTCGCTCTCTGGACTGCTCATTCTTTGGTCTTAGATCATGAGAGTTATGCAGTCTTATTTATTGTGTTAAGGGTGTTACAGCTGTCCTTTGTACACATGGGGAAATTCCCCACTTTTTCTGTGAACTTAGTCAGATGGTACAACTTGCCTGTTCTGACATCTTCCTCAATTACTTAGTAACTTACCTTTATGGCTGAAATGCTGGGTGGGGGTCCCCTCACTGGGATCCTTTTCTCTTATTCTAATATAGTTTCCTCCACATGTGTAACCTCTTCAACTCATGGAAGTATAAAGCATTTTACACGTGTCCATCTCACCTCTATGTGGTCTCCTTATTTATTTGTACAAGCATAGTGGAGTACCTTAGTCCTGTTGTTTCACACAACAAGCTTTTATGGGCAAAGACTATGTAATGTGCACTGTGGTCACATCTATGCCTAACCCTTTCATCTACAATCTGAGGAATAAAGACATTAAAAACATACAGGCTGAAGAATGTATTAAAAAACATGAGGCATCTTATGCTGTCTGCAAGAGACTCACCTTAGACTCAAGGATACAAATAGGCTGAAAGTGAAAGGTTGGAAAAAGATACCTCACACAAACAGTAGCCAAATAGAGCATGGGTAGCTATACTAATATCAGACAAAACAAAATTTAAATGCAAAAACTTGATTAGACGCAGAAAACCATTATATATTAATAAAAGGGGCAATCCACCAGGAAGGAATAAGAGTCATAAATAACTATGCACCTAACCAGGGTGCCCCAAAATTCATGAGACAAACTCTGGCAATAATAAAGGGAAACCTTTGAATCAAAAAAGTGACTTAAGTTTGAGGAGGTCCCATTTATCCATATTTTCTTCCATTGTTCTTGCTTTCGATGTAAGATTTAAGAATCCACCACCTAACACCAGGTCTTGAAGATGTTTTACTACAGTTTCTTCTAGGAGCTTTATGATTCTAGGTTTTATATTTAGGTATTTAATACATTTTGTATTAATTTTTCTATAAAGTGTGAGATGGGGTCCTCTTTCTTTCTTTGGCTATGGATATCCAGTTCTCCTAGTACCATTTATTGAGTGGACTGTTTTGCCCCAGCTGGATGGGTTTCACAGCCTTGTGAAAAATCATTTCACCATAGATGTGAAGATCTCTTTCTGAACCATCAGTTCGGTCCCATTGGTCTATGTGTCTATCTTTATGTCAGTATCATGTCGTTTTTACCACTGTAGCTAGGTAATATGATTTAAAGTCTGGAAGTGAAAGTCCTCCAAATTCACGTTTCCTTTTTAATATGTTTCTGGCTATTTGGGACCTGTTACCCTTCCAAATAAATTTGATAATTGTGTTTTCCATTTCTTTAAAAATGCTGCTGGAATTTTTATCGGAATTGCATTAAATATGTATATCAATTTGGGTAGAATTGACATCTTAATGATATTTGGTCTTCCAATCCATAAGCATGGAATGTTCTTCTAATTATTTAGTTTTTTTTAACTGCAAAAGTGTGGAAATAGAGTTGATGGTAACACATTTTAATGAGTAAGAGTACTGTAGCTGCTTTAAAAAATGGATTTTGGCTGAAAGAGGTAGTCTAGGCACATAAATGTCAGTTGAAAGTAAGCTAGAGAATAATCTAGGGACTAAATAACATAGTGAACACAGAGATGGATGAGAATTGTGGTTAAAAGTACAAATACAAGAATGTCCTCCTAAGAACTACAACAAATACACATCACTTATTGCAAAATAATAAGAATGTGGAGAACCATTGGAAAATACAATTAGTGTACCTATGGACTATAGTTAACAACAATACTGTAATATTCTTGCATCAATGCCAAATTTGTACTGTGATAATAATAAGGGGTATGGAAAAAATATATCAAATGTACATATAAACCATAGTTAGTGGTAATAATCTAATGATATTATCTGATAATCTGTAATAAATATTCTTCAATAATGTAGTGTTTTGGTGGAGGGGTATGGTATGGGAGTACCACATATGTGCATGAATGTTTGGTAAGTTCACAATTTCTGTAATAAAATATATATTTAGAAACTGTAGAAAGACTTCAACAAAAAACCCATATCAGTTGATAGAACAACTAGACACAGGATTAACAGAGACAATTTGAAGAAAATAATAAACAAGTTAGACCTAACAGACATATACAGATCATTGCACTACAAATAAGCAGGTTATACATTCTTCCCAAGTGCCCATGGATCTCCAAAATATCAAAGCTAAGCAACACAATCCTCAACAATAAGTGGGTCAAAAATAAATTGAAAGAGAAATTAGTAAATATCTTGAGAGCAATGAAAATGCAAATGCAACTTATCAAAACTTATTGATGGAGGATTGTGGGAAGATGGCAATGGACTAACAGGAAGAGCTGAATGTTCCCACCAAAACAAGGGAGAAAAAGCCAAAAGCTATCTGAGGGACCTGATTTGAAGGTCAGCAGACCAGGACTGTGTTATGCAACTCCCAGGAAGGTGAAGGACAGAGAGATAAAGAAGTCAAAAGGGAAAATCTGAGTTATCAAGCCCCCGTGGTAGCCAGGAAATACAACCCCCCCCCCCGCCAATATGATAAGTTTGGGTAAAACACCTGGCTCACAGCAGCCGACTGAGAGGGGAGCAGACAGCTTCTACCTTGTCAGCTGTTTCAAGGGAAAAGGAAGGCGAAGTAGGGGTGCTTTTCTTCTGTGAATTTGGCCAGGAGAGTCCACTGTGAATCTCTGAGCTGGAGATTCAACACAGGAACACAGGAAAGCCCAGAATGAACCACCTTTGCGGAATGGTGCACTGACTAGTGCAATCTGTGGCCTGGTCTGGAAATTGAATGGACAAAAATGGTTCATGCTCTCTCTATGCAACCCCTGGAAGGGAATCTACACTCCATTAGTGATTCCTGGCACTATTTTGAAAACTTCAGCTGGGCAATTTTAAAGACTGAGAATAAGTTGAACCAAATATTAAAGAAGAGCTGTGAAAAAAACAATAAGGAAGAGAAAGGAATCAGCGACCAGAGTAAATTCATCAACATATTCAGATGTGTAGAAATCAGCAAAAAATTACAGGCCATACTAGGAAACAGGAAGAGATGGCCCTGGCAAAAGAACATCTAAATATCCTGCAGAAATATAAGACTTAATACAATTAATCAGTGATAATCACACAACTCTGCTTCAAAGAATTTAAAGAAAATATGACTAAAGAAATAAAAGATATTATGAAGACACTGGGAGAGCATAAGGAGCAATTTGAAAGCTTGTAAAGAAAAGTAACAGACCTTATGTGAATGAAAGACATGATGGAAGAGATTAAAGATACATTAGCAGCATATAAAAGTAGATTTGAATTGCTTCAAGACAAAATTAGTGATTTCAAAGACAGAGCATCTGAACTGGAAAAGACAGGAGAACAGAAAGAAGAGAATGGGAAAAATGGAACAGAGTCTCAGGGAATTAAATGACAATGTGAAATGCACAAACATTTGCATTATTGTTGTCCCAGAAGGAGAAGACAATGGAAAAGGGGCAGAAAGAATATTTGACAAAATAATGACCAAAGCCTTCCCAACCTTTATGGACACAAGTATCAATATCCAAAAAAGACAATGCACCCCAAACAGAATATATACGAATAGACCTACCCTGAGACACCTCCTATTCAGAATGAGAAATATCAGAGATAAAGAGAGGATTCTGAAAGCAGCAAGAGAAAAGCAAAGCATCACATACAAGGGAAACTCGACAAGATTAAGTGCCAACCTCTCATCAGAAACCATGGAGGAGAGAAGAAATTGGTATGATGTATTTAAGGAACTGAAAGAGAAAAACTGCCAGCCAAGAATTCTGTATTTGGCAAAGCTGTCCTTCAAAAATAAGGATAGTTCAAAGTATTCACATACAAACAAAAACTGATAGAATATGTTACCAAAAGATCAGGTTTACAAGAGATACTGAAGGGGGTGCTGCAACCTGAAAGGAAAAAAACAAGAATGAGAGATTTGGAGAAGAGTTTAGAAGTGAAAATTATTAGGAAGAGTAAACTAAAGGAAAAGAAGATAGACAATAGAATGATATGACAACAGAGAGCCAAAGGACAAGATGGATGATGTAAGTAATGCCTTTACAGTAGTAACACTGAAAGTTAATGGATTGAACTCCCCAATCAAAAAATATAGACTGATAGAATTGATAAAATGGTATGAGTCATCTATATGTTTTCTACAAGAGACCCACCTGAGATGTAAGAACCCAACCAGGTTAAAAGTGAGAGGTTATAAAAAGGTATTCCATGCAAATAGTAACCAAAAAGGAGCTGAAGTAGACCAGATAAATATAAAATAACAACATCATAATATATGAACACTAATTACTCAGTGCAACTGGTAAATTGTTCCTATGATCAGTATTCTGTAATTTTTTTCATGCAAAATAAACACTTGCTTTTAATTGAGGAAAGCTGGAGAAGAGGGATATATGCTTGGATACTTCATTTTTCTTTCACCCATTCTTATTCATACTCTTTAATTAAAATAATCTATCTTGATCGATAATGATTTATCATGACTACTGTTGAACAAGATTTTGAGTTTTTCTGCCTCATAAATTTATGAGTTGACCAATTGTTATTTGCTATAATTCATTCCAATAAGATGTGAAGAATTCCCAAATAGGAATTTGATTATCTAGAATGAATTATGGCCTATATGAAAATTAAATAACTAAACCAATAATGTATTTCATTCTTAGAGATTATTATGTCCAATAGTTAGAGTTGTAATATAAATATTAGAATTATGTTATAATTAATTTCAATTATATTTGAATTATTATTTACATCTATAAACGTTTGTTGTTATGCCATCTATTTTTTTTACAGTTGATCATATTAAAACTAACCTGGCCTTGCACTCTCATTTAAAATTTGTAATTTCTTTCAAACCATTTTTCTATTTTACAATTTTACAATAAAGGACTTTTTATCAGCTAAAATAAAAGCCATTGATTATACACTTTGGGTACATCATATGTATGTGAATATATCTCAACGAAACTGCTTAATAAACAAATAAATAATTGTACAAGAATAGCTAGAAATAGCAACCATATACAACAGGGGAAACGAGGAGGTTGAGAGGTGAGGAATTTTCTTGTTTGTTTGTTTGTCTGATTTTTGTTTATTTTTATTATTGTTGAAATAATGAAAATTCTTTAATAATGATTGAAGTGATGAGCATACAACAATGTGAGTATACCAAAAAAACATTGATTGTATATTTTAGATAAATTGTATGCTTTATTGATATGTATCATAAAATTGATTTTTAATAGAAAAAACCAAAGTACCTGATTATGAAATGAGCAAAAGACCTGAATTGACATTTTCCCAAAGAAGAAATATAAATGGTGAATATACACATGAAAAAATATTCATAATCACTAATACAGAAATTCAAATCAAAGCTACAGTGGGATATCATTTCACACCTATTAGAATGGCCACTGTTAAAGAAACAGAAAACTACAAGTGTTTGGAAAGGTTGTGGAGAGATAGGATCACTTATTCACTTTTGGTGGGATTGTAGAATGGCACAGTCACTGTTGAAGACTGTTAAGCAGTTTGTAAGGAATTTAAATATAGATCTTCCATGTGACCCAGAAATAACAGTACTATGTATATTCCCAGAAGAACTGAGAGAAAGGACATGAACATGCACACTGATGTTCATAGAGGCATTATTCACATTTGGCAAAAGATAGAAACAACCCAGGTGCCTATCAACATATGAATGAATAAACAATTTGTGGAATACACATCCAATGGAATATTACCCAGCTTACAAGAAGAAATGAAGTGTTGGAACATATGACAACATGGATGAACATGGAGGTCATTATGTTGAGTGAAGGAAGCCAGACACAAAAGGACAAATATTGTATGATTTTGCTATTATGAACTAAATAGAATTAGAAATCTCATGGGGTTAATCTCTAGAATGTAGGCCACCAGAATATAGAATGAGGTTAGAAAATGGAAAGCTGAGGTTTATTTTGCTCAGAATTGGTAACATTTCTTTGTAAATGTTTGGAATTGAATAGAAATGTTAAAAGCACATAATAGTGTTTATAATTAGCAGCACAAACATATCAGTAAGATAATGACTGAAATGGAAATTCTAAGATGTATATCACTAGAAGGAAAGATTAAAAAAAAAGAATTGCTGGAGGAGAGGAAGCAAGATGGCATCAGTTTAAGTGGGCACCCACCATCTCTCTCACAAAAAAAGGCTGAGTGGGGGCAAGATCCTGCCTGCGTGAGCTGTTTTGGGAATCCACAGAACAAGAGGCTTCAGGGCATTGATCTGGAGGGAGCTGGACAGGGGGACAGGTTGCTCAAGGTAAAACCGTGAGTTTCTCACCCCTGTGGCTGGAAACAGTGGATAGCTAAGCCCCACCCTCAAGGCAAAAAGCCACTGCTAGCCTTGACTCCAGCTGGCCAACCAGCAAAAGGGAGCATTCCCCAAGAGTGGGAGGGTTCTGGTGAAGGGTGAAGAGGGGTTTCCTTTCCGTGGGTTTGGTCGCCTGGACCCCCTTTGAGCTTTGGGGAGCATACCACCTGGCTTGAGGTGGCACCAAAAAGAGGGGAAAGGTGAATCTCCTGAGGCAGGCTGATTTACCTAACCACCCTGGGATAGAGAAGCTTGGCCTGGGAGAGGACTGAGTCAGGCAATTGACTAGTCCCATGTTGAAAACTATCAAAAGTTCAATTCCCCTAAGGGAGGCAGATAGTAGGAAGTGCTTAATAAGCTTACAAGAGCTGATTTAGGGTCCCATGGGAGAAGGGGGTGGTCTGGATTAGGGCTGAGAGTCATTTTTCTGTGGGGAGTTTGGTGGCCAGAGTCCCATTTGAATTTCAGAAGGGAGCTCAACCCGACCAGGAGAGGTGAGGGGAATGCACTCACACAGGCTATTGCATCCTGCCACCCTGGCAATACGAATAGAAAGGGGAAAGGGACAGACAGGCTCTTAAGCAGCAGGAATGTACCCAACTGCAAAGAGTCAAACTTGCCTGAGGGAAAGTGACTGGATAACTTTCTGAAAAGCTACCTGGCCCAATGAGAAAGTTTAGCTCAGTGGAGAAGTTTCCACCTTAAATATAAGGGTTTCCTAGATTATTTCATGGCTCCTCTTAGAGGAGTGATCCACTGTGATATCAAACATCCAGCTGATACTTTAGGCCAGGGAGAACATAGACATTACTTTTGTATTAGCTTCTCTTGGGTCTCTTATTTTTCCTAAAAAAGGCTATGTTCAAAAAAAAATTTTAACTTCATTTACTCGCTAAAACCTGCTTCAAAACCTGCAGAGGGCAACCTGCAGGGTAATTGATTGATGAACAGTGGCAGCCTGAGAAGCTCCTCAGGAGCCTAAGAGGGAAGGCTGTTTTTCCTTAGTTTGTGTTTGCTTCCATGCTTGTGTGTTTGTTTTTTGTTTTGTTTCTCTTTCCTCTTTTCCTCTCCACTCTTTTTTTTAAAATTAGGCACTGCTGGCTTGTTTCTTGTTTGCTGTGTTTCCTCTTCCTTGATTTCCCCTTTTCTGTGTATACCAATTTTTTCTACCAATGCTACCTCTTTTCCTTCCTTCATCTTTCTATGTTCTGCTTTCTACTGTTTTTTTTTTTTTAATTTATTTTTATCGTGGGAAAAAATCAAAATTCTCACAATACATACAAACATTTGCAAAATGATATATAAATATATATGCATATATGTGTATTTGCTTACAAAAATGTTATTTATATATATATATACATATATTTTAAGAGGTGCTTAGACTACCCAAAATATTACACGGAACCCACTGGGATTCCCATGTTGCCCACCTCCCACACCTCCCACCACATCCCACACAAACATCTCCCACAAGTGTGGCCCACCACCCTCTGGAGAGGGCCTGCATCTGCAGGCAGGATCATCCCACCCACCATATCCATGGGATATAAGCCCTCTCTCACTTGGAGTTGGAGTGGACATCACCATCCCAGCCCACTCAGGATTGGGGGAAGAACTATGGACTAGAGTGGACTTAATGGTATTCTCTTGTTCACACATGGTGATTCTAGCAATGCAAGAAATTATAACAATGAGGTGGAGCCAGTGGCCACTTGACACTTTTGGGGTAGGGAGGGGATGAGCAGTTGAAATACAGGGGCTTCTTTGGGAGTTGGAGGTTGTCCTGAGTACCGTTGTGGCAACGGATGTAGGCCATTTTAAATCAGCACACACCACTCAGAACTGAGTGGGAGAGAGTGTGGTCTACAGTGTGAACTGTGGTCTTTCTACTGTTTTTTACATTCCACCTTTCTTTGTTTACTCCTCAATTTTTCTGGTTTATATTTCTATCTCATCTATCCTGTTTTCTGCCTTTTATTAACTTTTTTTTGGTCTTTTCTCTTTCCCTCTCTCTTCATCACTCTGGTCTTTTAATTCATTCTATATATCTATCTCTATTTGCTTTCCTATTTCATTGTTGGTACTTTTTTATTCCTATTACTCTACACTGCTTACATGAGTTAAATATTCATTTTCCAAGGTCTTATATGGTTTCTCTTGTAATGATTACTATTATTATTACTATTACCCTTTTACTTTTCTTACCTCTTTCACTTTCTCTGGTCCTAATTTTTTCCTTCAAGGGAACATAGACAACAGTCAGGAAATAGAATAAGAGGAACAGAGTGTCAAAGGGAAAACTTTACACACACACAAAAAAACAGCAAGTAAATAAAACCCTAGAGCAAAGAGAGAAGCTAATCAACTGAATAAACCCATCAAGATAAAAAATGACCATACAGCAACAAAAAATTATAAACCATACTAAGAAACAGGAAGACATGGCCCAGTCCAATGAACAAACTAAAAGCCAGGAAGAGATGAAAAACATCAAACAACTAATCAAAGCTGTCCAAGCAAATATCATGGACCAACTTAATGAAGTGAAGGAAGAGATTAAGGATATTAAGAAGACAATGGGAGAACATAATGAAGAAATTGTAAATATACATAAAAAGATAGCAGATATGATGGTGATGAAAGACACAATCCAAGAAATACACTAGAAATACATAAAAGCAGATTTGAACAGGCAGAGGAAAGAATTAGCGATGAGGAAGACAGTACATCTGAAATCAAACAAATGGTAGAACAGATAGATAAAAAGATAGAAAAAATCCAGCAGGAAATTAAGGATTTGAATGACAACACAAAACGCATAAACATATGCATTATAGGCATCCCAGAGAGAGAGAGAAGGGAAAGCGGACAGAAGGAGTGTTGGAGGAAATAATGGCTGAAAACTTCCCAACCTTATTGAGTGAGAGGGATGTACATGTCCAGGAAGCACAGTGCATCCCAAACTGTCTAAATTCCAACAGGCCGACTCCAATACATATACTTGTCAAACTGTCTGATATTCAAAACAAAGAGAAAATACTGAAGGCAGCAAGCGAAAAGAGAACCATCACATACAAAAGGAAGCTCAATATGATTAAGTGCTGATTTCTCATCTGAAACCATGGAGGCAAGAAGGCAGTGGTATGACATAGTTAAGGTATTAAAGAAAAAAACTTCCAGCCAAGAATTCTCTATCCAGCAAAACTGACTTTTAAAAATGTTGGCCGGTAGCCACCATCTTAACTCCACGCCTGACATGAGGGGAAGCAGTGCTGACTGAAAATCACAGTGATGGTAGGGACTGGCTTCTTTTCATTTAGATCAGATTGCAGCTCTAGGCTAAGCTCCAGGCCCACCTGGGGCAGGGAGGAAGCTTGGGGGAGCTGTGTCAGCCTCTCTGGGAAAGTGCAGGCCACACCGGGGAGGCCGATGATCCAGCGCGAGCCACCCGAGGAGCTATTCTGTGGCAGGAATTGGAAGCTCCATTTCCCAAAAACAGGAGAGGAAGAGATGGTTGGCAACCGATTTCAGCTACTGACTAGTAAATTCAGCTGGCTAAAGTATAACCCTAACAGCTAAAGTTTGAACCTGTCTAAGTCAGAAAGAGGCCGGTAGCTTCCATTTTGACTCCACCCCCAGCATGAGGGAAAGCCGGGCTGACTGAAAATCACAGTGATGGTAGAGACTGGTTTCTTTCACCCAGATTGGCCTGCCACCCTAGCCTAGGCTTCAGCCCCACCTCTAGCAGGGAGGAAGCTGATGGACCTTCCACCAGCCTATGCAGGTAACTGCAAGTACATTTGGCTAGTAAAGACTAAATAACAGGAAGTCTACCGGGGCAACTGTGGTCATCTCAGACCTGCACTGCATAGATAGCTGCCCATACCTACAGCTCCATCCCTGCCCCAGGCAGGCGAGAAAGGGGCGTGAGGCTTCAACTGTCTCTCTGGGCAACTACAGTCTAGGCTTGCATGAGTAGGATTATTCCACACCGCTGTGGCTCTGTCCCTAGGCTTGGCAAAGGAGAAAGTTGGGAGAAACTTCATTGGACCTTGGGACAATGAGGGCAACTTGAGCCCCACAGCTTATGGCACCAACTACATCCTTGGCTCCTACTATACAATCAGCAAGGGAGAAATGGCAGGGAGTCCTAAACTAAAGAAAAAAACTGCACCCAGAATAAATCCATCTAGTAAACCAGATGCCAAGACACCAGCAAAAAATTACAATCTGCACCAAGAAACAGGAAGATATGGCCGAGATAAAGGAACAAGATAAGCCTCAAGATGATATAAAGGAGTTGAGACAACTAACTATAGATGTTCAAACAAATTTCCTTAATCAATTCAATGAGATGGCTAAAGAAATTAAGGATATTAGGAAGACATTGGATGAGCACAAATAAGAATTTGAAAGCATACATGGAAAATAGCAGATACTATGGGAATGAAAGATGCAATAAATGAAATTAAAAATACACTGGAACCATATAATAGCAAATTTGAGGAGGCAGAAGAAAGGATTGGTGAGCTTGAAGAAATGGCCTCTGAAAGTGAACATACAAAAGAACAGATGAAGAAAAGATTTGAAAAACTTGAACAAGGTCTCAGGGAACTACATGACAGCAACTGATGTGCAAAGATGTGTGTCATGGGTTTCTCAGAAGGAGAAGAGAAGGTAAAAGGGACAGAAGGAATATTTAAAGAAATAATGGTAGAAAATTTCCCAACCCTATTGAAGTACATAGATATCCTTGTCTAAGAAGGATGACATACTCCCATCTGAAAAAATCTGAATAGACCAACTCTGAGACACATACTAATCAGAATGTCAAATGGCAAAGAAAAAGAAAGAGTTCTGATAGCAGCAAGAAAAAAGTAATGTATAACATATAAGAGATACCCAATAAGATTAAGTGCTGATTTCTCACCAGAAACCATGGAGGCAAGAAGACAGTGGTATGATATATTTAAGATACCGCAAGAGAAAAACTTCCAGCCAAGAATCTTATATCTGGCAACATTGTCTTTCAAAAATGAGGACGAATTTAGGATATTCACAGATAAACAGAAACTGAGAGAGTTTGTACCAAAGATACCGGCTTTGCAAGAAATACTAAAGGGTGTGTTAAAGGCTGAAAAGAAAAGACAGGGGAGAGAGGACTGGAAGAGAATCTAGAAATAAAGATTATATCAATAAAAGTAACTAAAAGTGTCAAAAGAGTGGTGAAAATAAAACATGACAGATAAGACCCAAACATTCAGAAATAAACTTAACCCAACGATGTAAAGCACTTGTATTCAGAAAACTACAACTCATTGTTAAAAGAAATTTTAAAAAGAAGACCTAAGTAATTGGAAAACATTCCATGTTCACGGATTGTAAGACTAAATATCATTAAGATGTCAATTCTACTCAAACTGATACACAGATTCAATGCAATCCCTATAAAATTCCACCAACATTTTTTATTAAATGGAAAACATGATTATCAAATTTATTTGGAAGGGTAAGGGGTCCTGAATAGCCAGAAACATCTTAAAAAGGAAGAGCGAAGTTGGAGGACTCTCGTTTCCGGACTTTAATTCGTATTACCTAGCTACAGTGGCAAGAACAGCATGGTACTGGCATAAAGACAGACACATAGACCAATGGAACTGAATTGATGTTTCAGAAACAGACCCCCACATCCATGGTCAAGTGATTTTTGACTATCCTGTCAAATCCACCTAGCTTGGACAGAAGAATCCATTCAAGAAAACTGGATATCCATGGAAAAAGAAGGAAATAGGACCCCTATCTCACATCTTATACAAAAATAAACTAAAAAATGAATAAAAAACCTAAATATAAAAGCAAGAATCTTAAAGCTTCTAGAAGAAAATGAAGGAAAATATCTTCAAGACCTAGTGGTAGGTGGTGGATTCTTAAAGGAGATAAGAGGAGGACTGAGATGGACTACTGATATTTAATGTATGTAGACGTTTTAATTAGTTTTACTGTAAAAGTGTGGAAATGTACAGTTGATGGTAACACATTATAGTGAATAACAGCTGGTTTATAATTGAGGATGTGGCTGAAAATGGTAGTCTAGAGATGTAAATGCCAATTGACAGAAAGCTAGAGAATAATCTAGGGACTGAATGGCACAGTAAACCCAGAGGTGGATGAGAATAGTGGTTGATGGTACAGATGCAAAGGTGTCCTTTGTGAGTTAGAACATATGTACATCACTATTGCAGGGTGGTAGAAATGTGGAGAAGTAAGGGAAAAATAAAATTGGAATGACCTATGGACTGTGATTAACAGTAATAATGTAATATTCTTGCATCTATGCCAAAGATGTACTGTACTGATAATGGGAGAGTATGGAAAATGTGTGCCAAATGTATGCTATGGACCTGGTAATAATTGGATGATATTATCTCATAATCTGTAACAAATGTTCCACCATGGTGTGGTGTGTTGATAGAGGGGTGTTGTTTGAGAATTCTGCACATATGCATGACTGTTTTGTAAGTTTACAACTTCTGTCATAAAAATATATTTAAAAATAATAATAGGGTGGGTTGGGGGAAAATACACCAAATGTAAGATAAGGACTATAATTAGTAGTAAGATTTTGACAATATTCTTTCATAATTTGTAAAAAATGTCTCACGACAATGCAAGGTGTTGGTGGAGGGTTGATGTATGGGACTCTTGTATGATGTTATGATAGTTTGCTTTGTAAGTTCACAACTTTTACTATACATTTATTATTTATGTATGTTCATGTATAAGTGATATAAATCATAATAATAATAGGGTTGGTTGGGGGAAATACTTTGGCTAGTAGCAATATTTTGAGGATGCTCTTTAATCATTAGTTAAAAATGTTTAACAGCAATTCAAGGTATTGGTGGTAGGGTGAGGTATGAGAGCCCTGGATGATGTTATGTATATCTGTCAGAAGTTCACATCTATTGCTATACAATTATTGTTTATGTATGTTCATGTATGAGTTGTTGTAATTCAACGTGGAGGTAGACAGTGCTGGGAATGATCCAAAGAAAGTTTGGGATCAGGGGACCTCACTCCATGTGAAATGCAGGCAAGTTTATTTAGGCTGAAGCTGCTTTTTATACTATAAAGCTGATAACAAAAGTAAGGCATCCTTCACTAGTTCCTCAACTTGGTATGTGAGAGCGCTGCCTGTTTCTGTGTTCCCAGACAATCTTTCTTGGGAATTCAGACAATAACTTCTTAGTGGTGTGTTCATTCCGCTCTGCCTCCTCCCACTGATGTCTGCAGTATGCAGTGTCCTTGGAGACATTTACTAATGTTTCTCTGCCAGCAAGCATGCTTTTTAAATGCTTAGCCCTTTATGCTCTGGCTCTCAGCATCTTTTCCAACAATGAGTGGTATACTTTAATAATTTTTTTTAAAAATTAAAAAATGAGGCAAAGACTTGAATAGACATTTCTCCAAAGAGGAAATACAAATGACCAAAAAGCACATGAAAAAAAATGCTCAACATCACTAGATATTAAGGATAGGCAGATCAAAACTCCAATGAGATACCATTTCACACCTTATAGAATGGAGATTATTAAAACAACAGAAAACTACAAGAGCTAGAAAAGATGTGGAGAAACAGGAAAACTCTTCACTGTTGGTGGGAATGTAGAATGGTGCTGCCTCTGTGGAAGACAGTTTGGCAGTACCTCAAGAAGCTGAATATAGAGCTACCATATGATCCAGCAATCCCATAACTAGGACTATATTCAGAAGAAGTGAAAGCAAGTATGCGAAGTGACATTTGTACACTGATGTTCATAGCAGCATTATTCATAACTGCTAAAATATGGAACCTGCACATGTGTACATCAAATGATAAATGGATAAATAAAATGTGGTATATACATACAATGTAATACTATTCAGCTGTAAGAAGAAATGAAATTAGGATGTATATGACAACGTGGATGAACTTATTGGATATTATGAGAGTGAAATAAGCCAGATACAAAAGGACAAATATTGTATCATCTCTCTAATATGAACTAAATATGATGAGTAAACTTATGGAGGTAAACTCTAGAGTATAGTTTACTAGGAAATAGAATGTGGGTTGAAAGTGGGAGTTTAATGTATGTAGCATTAAAAAGAAGGTTAATTGTAAAAGTGTGGAAATGAATAGAGTTGACAGTAAGACATTATAGTCAGTATATAACTATCACTGCTGATTATAAATGCGATTGTGTTTGAAAGGTATAGTCTGTGGATATAAATATCAATTGATAGGAAACTAGAGAATAATCTAGGGAATGTAAAACAGTGATTTCGGTGGTAGATGAAGATTGTGATTAATAGAATAATTATAAGGATGCTCATTTTTTATTAATTTCTAAGAATATAGTGATACATGGGAAAATTACAACTAATGTAACTTGTGGATAATAGTTAACAGGAATATTGTAATATTTTGCTGCAATGGCAAGAAGGTATCATTTCATTTCTAAGGGAAAATATTAGGGGCTATAAGGGGTATGAGAATTTTCCTTTTGGAGTAATGAAAAGGTTATAAAATTGACTGAGGTGATGAAAGCACAACACTGTGATGAAATTGTGAGCCCCTGAGTCAACACTTTGACAGGATTGTACAAAGTATGGGGCTTATAACACAGGGAATCCAGTGGTAGAAGATGAGCTGTGGTTAAGAGGACAAATAGGAGAATATTCTCTCAAGAATGATAACAAATATAAAATACTAATAAAAGGTATTAATAATTAGGCAGTTTGGGAGAATATACACTATATGTAAGATAAGGACCATAGTTAGTAGTAATAATTTGAAGATGCTCTTTCATAGTTTGTAACAAATGTTTACAGCAATTAAGGTGTTGGAAGTGGGGTGATGTGTGGGAGCCTTGTGGGATGATATACATGTTTGTTTGGTAATGTCACAATTTTTATTATGTACTTACTGTTTCTGTATATTCATGTATGAATGATACACTTCAATAAAATTTTATTTAAAAAAAAAAATTATCACCCCAAACAGAAACTCTGTATCCATTAAGCAATAATTTCCCATCATGCACCCCACTCTCTGCCCCTGGTAATCTGTATTCTTGTTTCTGTCTCTATAAATTCTCATATTCTAGTTTTTTTTTGTATAAATGAAATCATACAATTAAAAATGGAAGAAAGGCAAAAAGGTGTCTGAAGGAGCTGCTTTGGTGATCTGCAGATTAAGGGTGTATTATGCATCATCCAGGAAGGAGAGGGAAAGAGAAAAAAAGAGACCAAAATGCAAACCATGATTTACTTGCCATCATGGCTGGGAACAGCACCCATCTCCCACCCTCAAGGAGAACCTTGGTAAAACCTGTGGTTTGTAGTAGCCAACTGAGAGGGGAATAGATGGCTTCCTACCTGGGAAGAGTGATGGTGCAGCAGAGGGCAGAGAGTGGTTTCTCTTCAATGAGTTTGGCCAGCAAAGCCCATGCTTATTCTTGTCTCTAGACATCTGAACAAGTGGATGTTGAAAGAGACACCTCCGTATAAAGACTCGCCAAAGAGTACTACCTGCTGGGAGGCTGGGTAACTGCTAGAAGCAAAAAAAAAAAAAAAAAAAAAAAAAATGCTTTGAAGAGCCTCTCATATCTCAGGCCCACTTGTACCTGCTCTGTGCCCCATTAGTGGATCTCTGGTCCTATTTTCAGACCTTAATCTGGGAAATATGAAAGATTTAGAGTAAGTTGAAACAAAAATCAAAGAAGATCCATAAAACAAAACCCAAAGACAAAAGAGAGAAATTGACCATCAGAGTAAATTCACCAGGATAATCAGATGCCTGGACATCAGAAAAAATTGCAATCCATGCTAAGAAATAGGAAGTTATGGCTCAGGCAAAGGGAAAATTTTAAAAATCCTGATGAAACAAGATTTAAGAAAGCTAATCAATGATATTCACACAAATGTTCTAAATTGATTCAAGGAGTTGAATAAAAATATGGCTAAAGAGATAAGGGATATTAAAAAGACATTGGATAAGCAGAAAGAACAATGTGAAAGCCTGCAAAGAAAAGTAACTGTGCTTATGGGAATGAAAGACTCAATGGATGAGATTAAAAAATACATCAAGGCATATAAGAGCAGATTTGAACTGGCTGAAGACAGAATTAGTGAATTGAAAGAGCAACTGAACTTGAAGAGACAGGAGAATAGAAAGAGAAATGAATGGAGAAAATAGAACAAGGTCTCAGTGAATTGAATGACAACTACAAATGGGCAAAGATACACATTATAGGTGTCCTAGAAGAAGAGAATGGAAAAGGGGCAGAAAGAATATTTGAGGAAATGATGACTGAAAGCTTCCCAACCATTATGAAATACATATATATGAATATCCAATGACAAAGCATGCCAAACAGAATAAATACAAATAAACCTATTCCTAGACACCTAGTTCAGAATGTTAAATGCCATAGATAAAGGCAGGTTTCTGAAAGCAGCAAGAGAAAAACAGTGTATCACATACAAGGGAACCTCAATAAGACTAAGTGCCAATCTATCATCAGTAATGATAGGGGTAAAAAGGCAGTGATATGATATATTCAAGGTCTTGAAAGAGAAAAACTGCCATCCAATAATTCTTAATCTGGCAAAACTGTCATTCAAAAATGAGGGTGAGTTTACAGTCTTCACAGAGAAACAGAAACTGAGAGAGTTTGTGAACAAAAGACCAGATTTACAAGAGGCATTAAAGGAGGTGCTGCAGCCTAAAAGGAAAAGACGAGGGTAAGACACTTGGAGAAGAGGGTAGAAATGACAATTATTAGTAAGGGTAATTAAAAGGGTAAAAAGACAGACTATAAGTAAGATACAAAAATTGAAAGCCAAAGGATAAAATGGACAAAACAAGTAATGACTTTACAGTAATAACATTGAATGCTGATGGCTTGAACTCCCCAATGAAAAGACATAGACTGACAAAACGGATAAAAAATATGAGTCATCTATATGGTGTCTACAATAGACTCACCTTAGACAAAAGGACACAATCAGACTGAAAGTGAAAGGTTGGAAAAAGATATTCCATACAAATAGTACGCAAAAAAGAGCTGGAGTAGTGATACTAATATCAAAAAAATAGATTTTAAATGCAAAAGTGTGATACAGGTCATTATATATTAATAAAAGGGGGCAATTCATCCAAAAGAAATAACAATAATATTTATACACATAACCTGGGTGCACCAAAATACATGAGGCACACACACTGGCAAAATTGAAAGGCAAAATAGACATCTTTACAATAATTGTTGGAGAGAAAAATAGCTAAAGGACAGGCAAAACTGGCCTGGAAAAAATCTTTTAGGGTTTAGGACACCAGGGGAAGGCTGAATACTGCCAAGAAGAGAGAGTGACAAAGGAAAAGAATTGCGATGGCAAAACTGAGAGTGAAAAGTGGCAGCTGTTACTGCAGGCACACACACACACACACACACACACACACTAAAGATCCTTTAGAATTCTTAGGCCCTGGGTTGAAGCCAAAGACAAAGGGGGCCCCAGGGTCCACCTCCCCAGGGAAGGGGAGAGAGAGGGACACAGCCTAAAGGTGACTCAGATTTTGACCCACAAATTTGGTCTGCTATGTACCATGAGCTGGGTCAGAAAAGCCTATTCAAATAATGGTGCTTGGAAAACTGGATATCCATAACCAAAAGAGAGAGGACCCCTATCTCACAATTTATACAAAAATTAATTCAAAGTGTATCAAGGACCTAAATATAAAAATTAGAATCATAAAACCCCTAGAAGAAAATATAGGGAAACTTCTCCAAGATCTTGTGGTTGGTGGTGGTTTCTGGGACCTTACACCCAAAGCAGGAGCAACAAAATAAGAAACAGATAAATGGAGCTATATCAAAATTGAACACTTGTGTATTTCAAATGATTTTGTTAAGAGAGTGAAAAGACAGCTAACCCAATGGGGAAAATCTTCAGAAATCACATATCTGACAAAAGACTGATTTCCATGTTATACAAAGAGATCACACTACTTAATGGGAAAAAAAAAAGATAAACAAGCCAATTAAAAACTAGGCAAAAGACTTGAATAGACAGTTTTCGAAAGTGGAAATACAAATGGGCAAAAGACACATGAAAAGGTGTTCAGCAACATTAGCTATTAGGGAAATGCATATAAAAACTACAATGAGAAATCATCTCACACCATACAGAATGGCTATTATTTTAAAAACAGAAAACTGCAAGTGCTGGAAAGGATGTGGAGAAATAGGACAATCCTTCACTGTTGGTGGAAGTGTAAAATGGTACAGCCTCTGTGGAAGATGATTTGGCAGTTCCTCAGAAACTAAATATAGAACTGCCATATGATCTGTCAATCCCACAACTAGGAACGTATTCAGAAGAACTGAAAACAGGGACACAAACAGATATTTACACACCGGTGTTCATAGCAGCATTATTATTATTATTATTTTAAAGATTTTATTTATTTATTCATTTATCCCCCCCTTGCTGCTTGTGCTCGCTGGGTCAGCCAATCACGCCGTGCGGGCGGGCCTGCCTTCACCAGGAGGCCCCGGGAACCGAACCCGGGGCCTCCCATATGGTAAACGGGAGCCCTACTGATTGAGCAACAGCCGCTTCCCAGCAGCATTATTAACAATTGCTAAAACATGGAAACAACTTAAGTTTCCATTAACCAATGAATGGATAAACAAGATGTGGTATCAATGGAATATTATTAAGCTGTAAGAAGAAATTAATTGTGGAAGCACAGGACAACATGGAGGAACCTTGGGAATATTACGTTGATTAAAATAAGCCAGACACAAAAGGACAAATATTGCATGGTCTCACTGATATGAAGCAAATACAATGAATAGACTTATGGAGCTGGACTATGAGGTGTATGTTGGGTGGGAGATAGAATATGGGTTGAGAAGGGCAGAAGATGCTGGATGTATGTAGTCTAGGGAGGTTAATGTTAGATGGAGGATATATAGGGAATGTATAAGAACAATTTGGACAGAAGATGCGGATTGTGGTTAATAATATAAATACAGAAATGTTTGTCAACTACAAAGTGTTAAGAATATGGTGACACATGGGAAATATATAACTAATGTAATTTATAGACCATAGTTAACAACATTGTAATTTTTTAGCAAAACAAATAAGATACCATATTAATGCTAAAGGGAAAAAAAGAATATGGGGTTGGTTTTGTGAGATATAAATATGATTAAGCATTTTTTTCTCCTTTTCATTTTTTTTTTCATTAATAAGGAGACCTTGACTATTGTGGGAGTCCAGGGCTCAGGATCCCCCTCCTTAAAGGAAACAAAGCCCAGAGCATGCAGCCACTTGTGTGACCTGGACATAAGTTAAAGATTAAAGACCCTCCCCAGAGGGAAAAGAACATGCAGATGGTATCGTAGACTGTAATTTTCTCCAGACTATACACTTCTTTCCTACAATAACATCACCAGACCCCATTTGTGTGTTTCATGTGACCCTAGCAGAAACTCTGTTATGAAATGTCTTTTTTTCTGAGACCCTTTATGTTACCCCTCATTTTCCTGCCTCTTTGTGGAGTGCTATCTTCATTCTCCAGACTGCCACCTTTGGAGACTTTCTTCTGTTCTTAAGTTACAATAAAGCCTATGTCTGACTCAGTGCTGAGTACATATTTTGGTCTTGTGACTGCTCCAACCCGTGCCCTCCAGGAGTGGGTATGGAACAATTGGCCACCAGTCAGAAGACAGAAGGACTACCAGCATTAGCAAGCAAGAGTTCAGGGAAAGGAGAGTTGGTGGAGGAAATCCCGGTTTGGTTTTTAACGACCATGTGGGGAGGGGTTGCTGCCCTCCTGGATGAGTGGGGACCATTAAAAGAGTACAGAAACACTATAAAAACTCTGGAAATTATACTGGTTGTTCTACAACAGATAGCAGAGCAGCTGCACTTAACTAAGAAAAAGAAAGACCACCAGATAGCAGCAGTTACAGCATGGTCCTTGTTAGGAGCCTTGTGGGTGGCTACTGAAGCAGAACAAGCAGCAAAGGCCTCTGTGCACCACTTAGAAGAAAGAGTTAAAGTTAAAAAGGGATATGCATCTATCACAGGTAGAAATGAAAATTGTAAGTTTGTGTTTAATGAAATATAGATCTGTCCTAAAGTGAAATGACTAGTTTTCCCAGAACACAATGAAGAATGTAAGACAAGACTTAAATGGATAAAAGTAAATTTCATTGGTGGCTAATTGTAATTTAATAAGCTTATTTAAAGATAAAACTAATTTATGGTTAAAGAAAGTTCACAAAGGCATTTTCTAAACTGAAATATTTAAAATGTATAATTCCAGGGAGCCATTATACATTTAGAAACCTGAATTAATATTGATAACAAAAAGTAGCGGGGGTTGGAGCAAGATGGCTTTAGTGTAGGAGAGCGCACACTGCAAGCTCCCAGAGCAAGGCGGATTGGGGACGGGGTCCTGCCCAGGGGTCTGTGCTGTGCACGCGTGGAGTGAGAGGCTTGGGACATCTATCTGCGCGGATCGGCGGCGTGGACCGAACGGTGGAGATTCGTGAGTTTTGAGGCTGCTGGTGGGGGTTGGCACAGGCGGCTGAGCCCTGCGGTTAGGGAAAAAAATAATAAAACGGCCATTTTGAGCCGCGGGCGGGGCGAAAAAGTTTTATTTTCTGGGGATCTGGCTGCCTGGCGCCCCTTGGACCTTGTGTGAACAGAGCAAACGAGCTAATCAGCACCCAGGGAACCGGAGGGGGAATTTTGGTCGGGCAACGCAGCTGATTTCCCTAGCCACCCAGGGATAAGACCCGGGCCGCTGCAGAGCCAGGAGGAAGGGACACTTCCCAAAAAAGGGAGGGTTCGGTTGGAAGACAGGGAAGAGTATTTTATATTTTTAGACATTGATCTGGCTGCCTGCACTGCCCCATAGCTTTGGGGAGCAGATAAGCCGACCTGAAGCAGCATTAGGCTGAGAGCAGACGCGAATCTGCACTCAAACTGATTTACTGAGCAGCCTGGTGACGCTGGAGCTCGGCGCCAGAAGGGGCGGAATCCGCCATCTTTAGCACTCCTCACTGACTAACATCAGAGCTTCAGCTAACCTGGGGAGTCCGGAAAGTGGGACGCGCTTGATTAATTTCCACGGGCCCAGCTAGGGTCCCTTCCGTAAGGGGGTTGGTCTAGAGGAGGAATTATTTTGGGTCCTGCATTTGGCTAAAAAAAAAAAAAAAGTGAGGTCACCTCAACAAATGAAAAATAAATTCTTTTTAATTTAGTTTAATAGCTAAAAGCTGATTCAGGACCTGCATATAGAACCCTGTGGGGAAATTCATTGATAAACACAAATAGGCAGGAAGGATCCACGTGGACACTAGGGGAATCATTGACCCCCCTTAGCTCTGTTTGACTGCTTGCCTGTGTGGATCTTTGGTTTCTCTCTGTTACTTTCTGGTCTATTGCTATTATTCCCGTTTTCCTCCCCCCTTCCTTTTTCCTTCTATTTTTTTTTTTTTTTAAATAGGTGCTGCGAGCTGGCCGCTTATTTGCTGGGCTTCTTATTCAGTAACTTCCCGCTCGCTGTATATATTGATTCTGTATTACAAACTATCGCTTATCCTTCCTGAATCTTTCTGCCTTCTGTTTTCTGCTGTGGCTCTTAGAGACAACATTTTTTCATAGGCCCACAACTTAAGGGTGTCAATTTCTATCCCAACTATTTTGTTTTCTTCTTCTTTTTTTTATTTTTATTTTTTTATTATTAGTATTAACTTTTTCCTTTCAGACCTTTCTCTACTATTTCTCTTCCTCCTCATAATTCTAGCCTTCTAAATCACTATATATATATATATTCCTCCATTTGTTTTCCCAGTCCATTGTAGGAACTCCATATTTTTTCCTAGTACTCTACACTGCCTACTCAAGTAAAATATTCATCTCATTAAGTCTCATTTTGCCCCTCTTCTAACTTTTATCAATATTTCTATTATCCTTCTGCCTTCATTACATCTTTTGATTCCTCTGGCCCTAACCTTTTGCCTTCAAGGGAACATAGAAAGAAGCAAGGAAATAAAATAAGAAGAAAAACTGCCAAAGAGAAAACTTCACTCACACTCAGAACCAACAGCTAAATAAAATTCTAGAGCATAGAGAAAAGTTAATCAACTGAACAAACCCATCAAG
>JAKSZT010054419.1:11059685-11122403 GCA_026826555.1 Tolypeutes matacus | reverse complement strand
ATATATATATATATATATAAGGCATTTCCTTTGCTTTTTTGCCCATTTTTGAATGTCCCAATCCACTAATTATATTTTATTTTGTTTTGTTCTTTGTTTGATTATTTGTTTTTTTTCCTTCTCTCTTTTTTTTTTCCCCCTGAGTTTCCTTATATTTGTCTCTTGCATGTACGCTTATCACACTTGTTTCTTTTTCCTAGTAAGTGTATTTGATTATTTTATGGACTAAATGTTCATGGAGGATTTGGATCACAGAAGGGTTACAATGGGTACTGTGGGGGATTATTGGGGGGTGTTTCGTGGGGATTGATTCATCCGAATATACATGAAAGATATACAAAATCATTCAAAGGATCGGGGGATGGGGCATGGTCACGATGGGTGGATAATCACACAATAAATGAGGGAATCTGAATTCCTAGCCTGGAGAGCTCTGTCACAGTCTCCAAGGGAGCAACAATAGTCCTCTGAGTGTAGGGACAGTGCCTGTCAAAATAGGATGACCCACTGATGTTTTTGGTTTTTTTTGTTTTTGTTTTTGTTTTTTTTTTTGTTATTGATGACTACCCTTGTGAGTCTTTGCTCTTGTAAATGAGACTTAGCCTGCAGTTGTGGGGTGCCTAAGGGTTGCCACCTGAGAGCCTCTTTGTTTCTCAAATGTGGCCTCTCTCTAAGCCAAACTCAGCATATGATTGCATTACCTTCCCCCCAACGTGGGACATGACTCCCGGGGATGAGCCTCCCTGGCAACGAGGGATTAATACCAAGTGCCAACTGGCAGCTTTGCACAGTGGCAGTATCGTAGCCAATGAGGTTTATCCGAGGCACGATTATTGCTAATTGAAAACTTTTCCCAAGTGCCAACTGGCAACACAACTGGAAAAAGACCTTGAAGAAAAGGGGGAAATTGTAAAGACAAACGAGTTCAAGTGGCTAAGAGACTTCAAAGAGAGTCGGGAGGTCATCCCAGAGGTAACTCTTACGCACACCTCAGTAGGAGCTCATAGAACATCTAAGTGCCTATCACCCCACTCAGTGGCATTCCTGAAACCTCCGGAGACACACTGGTCCTATATGGGGGGGGATGGCCCCAGAGACTGATGCCTTATCAGTGGGTTCTATTTTGGAATCTGTGCTCCTGAGAGTGACAGAATTAGACTCAAATAAGTCCTCCATGCACATGGTTCACCAGTCCCTTCTATTCAAACCTATATGTGATGCTGGAGTTTTTAGGTATACTTCCAGAGACTGGAGCCTCCCGCCTACCTATGTGCCAGGTGTGCATGAAATCTAGGTGGAGCTGCAACTCCTACCCTACAGCTCAATGGACTCATCCAAGTCACCTGGTGAGGAGACAACGATGGGAAATGGCCATCCCAGGGAATGGAGAGGGCCTGCATCTGCAGGTGGGATCATCCCACCCACCGTATCCATGGGATGTAGGCCCACTCTCTGGAGTTGGAGTGGACATCACCATCCCAGTCCCCTCAGGATTGGGGGAAGAACTATGGACTAGAGTGGACTTGATGGTATTCTGTTGTTCACATATGGTGATTCTAGCAATGCAAGTAATTATAACAATGAGGTGGAGCTAGTGGCCACTTGACACTTTTGGGGTAGGGAGGGGACAAGCAGTTGAAATACAGTGGCTTCTTTGGGATTTGGAGGTTGTCCTGAGTACTGTTGTGGCAATGGATGTAGGCCATTTTAAATCAGTACACACCACTCAAATCTGAGTGGGAGAGAGTGTGGTCTACAGTGTGAACTGTGGTCTATGGTTGGTGGCAAGGCTCCAGGGTGTGTAAGTTCATTGAGGGTGGTGGGCCACACTGTGGGAATGTTTGTGTGGGACGTGATGGGAGGTGTGGGAGGTGGGCAACATGGGAATTCCAGTGGGTTCCGTGTGGTGTTTTGGGTGTTCTGGGCGCCTCTTAGAATATATGTATATGTATATATATATATATATATATATATATATATATACAACATTTTTGTAAGCAGGTGCACATGTGTGCATGTATATTTATATATCATTTTGCAGATGTTTGTATGTGTTGTGAGAATTTTGATTTTTAACCATAATAAAAAAAAAATGAAAAGAGAATAAAAAATAGTCAGTCTATTCTAAAGAATACATGTCCAATAAATTGTAGTGCTTTTGTCCTTTTGTATTAGATGTATCTGTTTAATTTTAATAGATGCTGTGAAAGATTTATAAATTCCTGAAATTAAGTTATGGTTTGCCAAAGAACACTCAATTAAAAAATATGACATATGTTCCACAAATACTGAATTCAAAGGATTCAAATAAATTTTGGGAATATTGAATTGCAAAAAAAAAAAAAAAAAAAAAAAGTAGCACCACCACTGTATACGGCAGTTCCAAACATTGCTAGTTTATTGCAAGAAGTTAATACACAGTTATGCCAATCTCACTTTGTTTTAGATCTTGCTAATGCTTTCTTTAGTATCACCTTAGACAAGTCAACCAGCCTGCATTTGCCCTCATATAGGCAGGCCAAAACTATGTGCATAGCCTGACCACATGTCATGAACTCATGGCAAAGGATCTGACTGCATGGAAGAAACCTATGGCTGTAACCTTATTTCATTATATTAATAATATTATGTTGACCAGTAATTCTCTTCCGGAGTTAAAAAAAAAAAAAAAAAAAAAAGCATCAGAGACAATAGTGTCTCACCTTGAGAGTTGGGGATGGGCAATCAATCGGAACAAGGGCCTGGCTGTTCTGTCAAATTATTGGGCGTTGTTTGGTCAGGTAAGACAAAAACTATACCCTCTGCTGTAATCGATAAAGTACAATGTTTTCCCTCATCACAAATTCCAAAACAATTAATGGCTTTTCTGGGGTTGTTCGGGTACTGGAGACAATTCATCCTTCATTTAGCTCAGGTATTAAAGCCATTGTGTATGCTAATCAGGAAAGGTCATACATGGGAATGGGAGGATCACCAGCAGGCTACTTCTGAAGAAGCAAAGAGGGCAATAGCACAACCTCAAGCACTGAGGGAGGTACACCCTGACTTACCCTGTAAATTGGATGTGGCCAGCACTGATATTGGCTTTGGGTGGGATTTGTGGCAAAGGCAACATTCTAAACAAGTACCCCTTGGGTTTTGGTCAAAATTGTGGAACGACACCAAGTTATGATATAGTCCCTTAGAAAAGCAACTATGTGCACTACACCATGCCTTGTTGCAAGTGGAGGGCTTAACCCAAAAGTGTTCAATCACTCTGAAGACTGCCATCCTATTCAGGGGTGGATTGCAGATACTGGAACAAGCTTTGCTCTGGTAGCACACAATTAAATACCTTAACAAACTGGAAAGCCTATCTGCTTCCAGGAAGTGTCTTCAATTCTAGCCCATTAAGTACTGAAATGCATGAGATCCTAGGTGTAGTGTCTTATGTGGAAGATTCTTCAGTCCAAGTTAAAACCTCCAAGGTGACTGTTGATGTGCCCACTAAAGAAGGCATAGGAACAGTTCCAGAGAATGCATGGTAGACAGATGGTTTGGATAGTGGACAGCCTCCCACATATACAGCTGTAGCTGTGCAGCCTAACACTGACACTATTTGATAGGAAACGGGCACCATGCAAAGCAGTGAACTAAGAGCTGTATGGATGGTTATAGTACACGAGCCTGGGGACACATTAACAATCTGTACTGATAGTTGGGCAGTATACAAAGTCTTTATCACCTGGATGGCAACTTGGAAACAGGGGCAATGAATTGTGGGCCACCCTCTGTGGGGGAAGGATCTATGGAAGAACATCTGGGATGTGTACCATTGGCAACAGGTAACTGTCTGACACATCCCTTCCCCTTTCTCTAACACCCCTCTCAGGAATGTTGAGAGATGCCCTCACAAAGCCATACCACTGAGACCCAAGGAGTGGAAGAGTGGCTCCATGGGAAAAGTGGACATCATGGTTACCAGATCATGTGGCACCTAGCTCAGCAGTTCCAGCTGCCTGTCACTCACCAGCAGCTTGTGGATATCACCCATGAGTGTACCTCCTGCTCACTCTGGTGACCACAACAATTACCTCACTGGATGGGACATAGTGGCCAAATACAGACCCCTGTAACATGATGTTAAGTGGATTACATTGGTCCCCTCCCACTCTCAGAAGGGGCAGATACTGCCATAGGACTCTTGTTGGTCTTCCCAATAGGAAAAGCAAACCAGTGGGCCACTATTCACTGCTTAGAAAAAGTAAGTTCCCTTTATGTGGTGCCAGCCCAAATTGACAGTGATAAAGGAACTCTATTTACCAGCCACCTCATGAAGTCTTGGGTTATGGACCAAGATATTGTTTGGGCTTTCTATTTACCTTATAAGCCCACCAGTGCCTTATAGAAAGGATTAATGGCCTTTTAAAGGAACAAATAAAAAGCAATAAGGGATATTTACAACAATGGACTAAGAGGCTGTATCCAGCTTTGACCCATTTAAATTCAGCACAGCTGGCTGCAGCCCCTGCTCCAGCTGATATGCTAATAGCAGGATGAATGCAGGCACTGAGAACACAAGTTAAAAGGCCATTCATTGTACAGCCCAACATGGGAAGTAATAATAACCTGTTGTTGCCTATGCCTCAAATATACAAAATAGGGAAAATGAGATACTGGCCTATGCAGCCTCACATAATGGTAATCTTAAGCCCATGAAGAATAGGAGTCACCCAAAACATTGTTATAAGACCAAACGTTATAAAAAAATGCCAGTTAAAAAAAATCAATTAATACTCTGGGGTATCCTATTCCTGCTGGGGTCTTATATGTGTCTATGTGATGTCACTGTAGAAAACTCAGAGAATTTAGAAGGGGAAAATGTATGGTACTGGCAGCCTCCTCATAGGACTCCCCTACCTGAGACTTTTAAAAATCTACTAATGGGAATATTGCTTGTATACACTTAGACCAGCACGATCTTCCCCTTACTGTTCCCCATAAACATCTTTCTTTTCACCTGTAGCACCCTAGCCAATACCTTTCTGCAGTGGGCTTCAGCAGTAACCCATGCCCATAATCGGACCCAATGTTAGGTTTGCACAGACCTACCATCCTCAGGTGCTCCTGGCCTTCTTTGGACTGTCACTCCTGCAAATTAGACAGTGTGAAACACCTTGATGACATGACAGAATATGAACCATTCAAAAAGTTTAGAATGAAACTTTTCCTTTAAGAGTGAAATCCATCTTCCATCTTATAATGAGACATAATTATATACTTTCCCTTGTAAGGGAACAGGTGAATAAGCTCAATCCTTTATTAGGATATGCTGTGGAAGATGGTTTAGGATGGTTAACAGATGAATCTGTCACTGTAGGTCATACTGCACCTGTCTGCATGGAATGACAAGAGGGAATTCGTGATGTGGGGTAGTTACTCCCTCAGCTGTGTAATTTTACTGTCAAGCCAGAAAATGATCATCTTTCCAATGAAGGCCTACCACTTAACAGCTGGGGATTAACTGTTCCCTAAAGGATGGCTATGGACTTGTGGGCAGAACAGGTGGCTGTATTTTCCCTTCAACTGGATTGGTCAATGCATGTGGAGACAGCCATATATCCCTGCCATTTTATATGACTCATTATCCCATACTCCCAGTAATTGAATGTTTCAACCTAACTTTGAATGGCACAGGATGGGGCAGCCATAAGACCAAAGAATGCACTAGACAAATGGTTAAATATGAGCTTTATTGGGACTTATGAACAGAAGAGAATTTTCTTCAATGGCAGCCAGTCGAAGGATGAAGTTAGCACTCCACAAAGTGGTAAGAAAAGGAGGGGGGATATAAGAGGTCTCAGGATAAAGACTTTTCATAGGGTATGAGAACAGAGTTTCTGCAAAAGTTATATAAGGGAAGCAGATGTGGCTCAAGTGATTGGGATCCCATCTCCCATATGAGAGGTCCAGGGTTCGATTCCCAGGGCCTCCTGGTGAAGGCAAGCTGGCCCATAAAGCAAGCTGGTTCATATGGAGTGCTGACCAGTGCAAGAGTGCTGACCCACGCAGGAGTGCTGACCTACACAGAGTGTTGGCCTGAGCGGAGAGCTGGTGCACCAAGATGATGTAACAAAAAGAGACACGAAGGAAAAACAATAAGAGATGCAGCAAACCAGGGATCTGAGGTGGTGCAAGAGATTGAGCACCTCTCTCCCACTCCAGAAGGTCCCAGGATCGGTTCCCGGTGCTGCCTAAAGAGAACACAAGCAGACGCAGAAGAACACACAGCAAATGGACACAGAGAGCAGACAGCAAGTTCAAAACAATGCAGGGGTTGGGAGGCAATAAATAAATAAATGAATCTTTTGAAAAAAGTTATATGAGGTGAACAAATGGGGTGTTTGGTGATATCACAGGAAGGAAGTATACAGCCTTGTGGGGATTAAAGTTTTTAGGATCATTTGTACGTTCTTTCCTTTGGGGAGGTCTGTTACTTTTTAACTAGTAATTGTCCAGGTTGTACTGGACTTATACGTGCTTCAGGCTGTTTCACTTAAGGGGGGTGTACCCAGTCTCTGGGCTCCCACAATCCACACCCACGTAGCAGCTGGCATTAACCATAGGACATTTACTGCATGCACATTCCACAGCAACAGTATAACAGACAACAGAATAATAATGAGTCCTCTACTAAAAGCTAGTAGACTTATGAAGACATGTTGCCAAGGCCAGGAAGGGGAATTAAACCATTCAGATAGGAGGTCAGTCGCTAATTTATCAGTATGCTGTATGTGCTCTTCCATATGATTTAGAGCTTGTGAAATTTTATGATTCCCTCTTGTTGTAGCATACAGACAGGGCAGTGTGATCTAGGGTGACAGATTCAGCTGTTAATCATTTTAAACTATCATATACAGCATACCCTAATAAAGGTTTGGACTTATTCACTTGTTCCCTTACAAAGGAAAAAAAATTGCAAGTATCATTGAAAGATGGCAGCTGGATTTTAGTCTTAAATGAGAAGATCTCATTCTAAACTTGTTCACAGGTTGTATTATACTATACCAGCAAGGTGTTTCACAACATCCAATTTGCCGGAGTGACAGCCCAAGGAAGGCCATTAGCACCCAAAGATGGCACGTTTGTAAAAACCCAACATAGGGCCCAAATGTGGGCATGAGTTACTGCAAGAAGGTATTCACTAGGGCACAATGGGCAAAAAGAAATATGTTATTGGGAACAATAAGGGGCAGATTATGCTGGTCTAATATTTCCATCAGTAAATAACAAAGTACCAGGTAAGGAAGTTTTATGGGGTGGCTTCCAATACCATACATTCTCCCCTTCTAAATTCTTTGAGTTTTCTTTAGTGACATCAAAAACTAGTTTAGGCAGAAGAAGAGCCCCAGCAGGAATAGGAGATCCCATATTATTAATAAAGGATTTTACTGGCAGTTTTTGTACAAACTGTGGTTTTATAACAATGTTTTGGTTGACTCCTATTACCAATAGGTTTAAGATTCCCAACTATCAAGACTGCATAGGTCAGTACCATAGCCAAAGGACCTCATTTTCCCCAGTTTGTATAGTTTGAGGCATAAGCAGCAATAGATTATTATTACTTCCCCTTTGGGGCTGTAGGGCAGCTGGCCCTTTAATTTGTAATCTTAATGTCTGCATTGGTCCTGCTGTTGGCATTTCAATTGGAGCAGGGGCCACAGCGCTAGGCTCTGAATTTAAATGGGTTAAGGCTAGATACAGCCTCTTTGTCTATTGTTGTAAAGATCCATTATCACCTTTTATTTGTTTTTTTTTTTTTAAGGCCATTCATCCTTTCTATATGTCCTGCGTCAGTGAGGTTATAAGGTAAATGGAAAGTCCAAACAATATCCTGGTCCATAGCCCAAGACTGTGTGAAGTGACCAGTAAATGGAATTCCTTGGTCACTGTCAATTTGCTGACACCTCATATAGGGCACTTGCTTTTTTAAGGCAGCAAATAGTGGTCCATTGGTTACAAGAGTCCTATGGCAGTGTTTGTGGCAGTGAAAGCATACCTTGCCCCTTCTGAGAGCGGGAGGGGACCAATGTAATTCACTTGCCTTTGTGTTACTGGAGTTTGTGCTTGGCCAACATGTCCCATCCAGTGAGGTAATTGCTGCAGTAGTCTGATTGAGCAGGAAAGACACTCGTGCATAATGTCCAGGAGCTACAAGTGAGTGACAGGCAGCTGGAACTGCTGGGCTATGCATCACAGGGTCTGGTAGCCACAATGTCTGATTTTCCTGTGGATCCATTCTGCTGCTTCTTGGGTATCAGTGGTATGGCTACTGAGCTTCACAAAGGCATCTGCCTCAACATACCTGAGATGGGTGTTAGAGGAGTGGGCAGGGATGTGATATACTGTTACCTGTCACCACTGGCAGGTGTTCCAGATGTCCCCCACAGATCTCTCCCACACAGATGATGATCCCCAATAGTCCAGTGGTCCTGTCTTGTTCCCAGTATCCACATTCCACACCTGGATAGGGATGGCAGTCTTCAGAGTAACTGGACAATTTTGGGTTAAGCCGTCTCTTTGCAACAAGGCATGGTGTGCTGCACATAGTTGCTTTTCTAAGGGGCTATATTATAATTTAGCCCCCTTCCACAATTGTGACTAAAAACCAAGGGGTCCTCATTTATAATGTTGCCTTTGCCAAATACCCTTACCTGTATTAGTCAGACAAAGGGGTGCTAATGTAAAATACCAAAAATGGGTTGGTTTTTATAAAGGGTATTTATTTGGGGTAGAAGTCCACAGATACCAGGCCATAAAGCATTAAGTTTCTTCTCTCACCGCAGTCCATTGCCACGTGTTAGAGCAAGACAGCTGCTGGCGTTTGCCAGGGTTCAGGTTTCTGGGGTTCCTCTCTTCTGGGGGCTGTGTTTCTCTCTGGGCTTAGCTCCTGTTTCCTCCACAAGATCAGCTGTAGACGATCAGGCGAATGGCTTGATTCTCTTCTCCTGGAGACTTTTTCCAACATCAAAACTGCTTCTCAAAAGACTGCTTCTCAGAAGACTGCTTCAACTGTCCTTTGCCTTGCCTTTAATATTCAATTCCCCACCCACCAAGGAGTGGGGCTCAATGCCCTAATCATAACCTAATCATGCCCATATTAACAGATCAGTTTACAAGCATGATCCAATTATATTTTTGGAATTCATAATTACATCAAATTCCCCAATGGTTACATTCCACCCTCTGAATTCCAAAAATACATTACAATTCTCACAAAAAAAACTTAAATCAGTAACAATTCAAGTACAAAATCATATCAAAATCATTTTAAAGAAATACAGTTCATCTTGAGGCAAAGTCCCGTCTCCTATAGACCTCTGAAACTTACAAAACCATTTAACTGCTTCTAATACACAAATGGAAAGACAAAGGATAAACATTTTTAATATCATAAGAAGAAATTGGGATGTTAAACATGAGTTATGGATCCTCTACAGTTCAGTAACCCTGCAGGGCATCCTCCATTCGATTTCAAAGTCTGAGTCATTCTTAAGAAGATGGTTTCTTTTCCTTGGGGCCACATGGGAACCCACCTTTTCCACAGGCTTGCCCAATGGCCATTTTCTTGGTTCCAACAACTTCAAGCATTTGGGTGTCGACCAGGCTCCAGACCTCACCACCCAAGAGTGTTGAGGTGATTGCCACACCTTACCCAATCTTTGGGTTAGAGTCTTAGTCCCCCTAGTACCATGAGGTGAAGACAACATTCCCCCTAACCTTTGGCATACAGGCTCAACCCTCTCAGAGCAACGAGTTGACCACCTGGCCTTCCCTAACTTTTGGCATATAGGTTCAACCCTCTCAGAGCAATGGGTTGACCACCTGGCCTTCTCTAATCCATGGGGGACAAGTACACCCCTCTCAGACCTATGGGGTGTTGACCTTAACCGCCCTAATCTTTGAGGAATGTGCTCCACCCTCTCTGCACCCTGGGGTGGCAAAACTTTTCCTGAACATCGGGTGGGGACATCCACCCTCTTCAACTGCTGGGGAAAACTCACCCTTTCTGTATATATGGGTGGGGCTCCTCTCTTGGCCCAAGAAGATGTCTTAATCCCAGATCTCTGCTTCCACGGTTTTCTTCTTAAAGCTTTTTCTCCGTCAGTCTCTCCTTTCCATGTCCTCTTTTGTCCAAGCTTACAGTGGTTTTGTTCATACAGCATTCTCAAAAGCTTTGTTGGTTTACCATGCAGGAAGCAGGGGTCCAAGCCATCAGACAGTAAGACTTTCCACAAGTCTTTCCGAGATAACTGTATCTTCAATTCTGATTTACAAGTTCCAAGTTTAGTAAAGTCTTCAAATGGGGCACTTTTATCTGGGAAATTGATTTCCAGAAACTTGGATGTTCTGGAATCAGCTTCTGTTTTCTTTCTGCCAAAAAGTTCAGTCCTTAGTGTATTTAGCTCATCTAGTATTTTGCTATAAGCTGCAAGGAGAAGCCAAGCCACATTTTCCGAGTCTACCTTGGAAAATTCTTCAGCTAAATGCTCCGGTTTGCCATTTTCAAATTCTGTCTTCCATATAACACCAGGAGTTAATCTTGCTAAGATCTTTGCAACTTTAAAGCATGGATCACCTTTCCTCCAGTTTCCAATAATAGTTTCATCATTTACTTCCAAGGCATCATAAAAAGACTCCTTAGCATCCATATTGCTATCAACAGTTTCTTCAAAATGATCTTGGCCTTTTCCATCAAGCATTTCACAATTCCTCCAAAAAATACCCCTTACCCATTTATAAAACCGTTCCAACATTTTGGTAATCACAAAAGCACTACCTCACTCTCGGTACCAAATTCTGTATTAGTCAGCCAAAGGGGTGCTAATGTAAAATACTAAAAATGGGTTGGTTTTGAAAAAGAATAATAAAAAGGGACTCCTTATCCTTCAGGATAAGCAAATAAGTGAAATAGTGTGTTTCTGGCTAAGCAACAAATTAAAGATCAGTTGACCAGATTAGGATTCCCAGAAGTAGATCAATGCATATTTGAACACTTGTCATTCAGTGGAGCTGGAATTACAGATCAGAGAGAAAGGATGAATTTCTCAGTAAAAGGTCGTGGCATAACTGGGCTTCATACAAAAAGAAAAGTAGATTCCTTTTTCAGAATTGTATTGGGTAGTTTGGGACTTTTATTTAAATAAGTAATTTAAAATAAGTTTATAAAATTTCATAGAAAACCCCGTTAAGATTTTTATTTGAATTGCATTGACATTATAGACTTATGTAGGGGCAGATTGCCATCTTTACCATATTGGAGCTTCCTGTTTGCGACCACGATTTATCTGTTCATTTATTAAGGCCATCTTACATGTTCTTCAATAAAGTTTTGACATTTTCAAGACAAAAAAAAATGGGTTGGTTTTTATAAAGGGTATTTATTTGGGGTAGAAGTCCACAGATACCAGGCCATAAAGCGTTAAGTTTCTTCTCTCACCACAGTCCGTTGCCACGTGTTAGAGCAAGACAGCTGCCAGCGTTTGCCAGGGTTCAGGCTTCTGGGGTTCCTCTCTTCCCGGGGCTGCATTTCTCTCTGGGCTTAGCTCCTGTTTCCTCCACAAAATCAGCTGTAGACGATCAGGCAAACGGCTTGCTTCTCTTCTCCTGAGGCCTTTTTCCAACATCAAAACTGCTTCTCAAAAGACTGCTTCAAATGTCCTTTGCTTTGCCTTTTTTATTCAATTCCCCACCCACCAAGGGGTGGGGCTCAACGCCCTAATCATAACCTAATCATGCCTAGATTAACAGATCAGTTTGCAAGCATGATCCAATTATATTTTTGGAATTCATAATTACATCAAATTCCCCAACAGTTACACTACCCAAAGCCAATATCAGTGCTGGCCACATCCAATTCACAGGGTAAGTCAGGGTCCACCCCCCTTACTGCTTGAGCCTGTGCAATTGACATTTTACTTTTTAAAACAGCCTGATGGGGGTCCTCCCATTCCCATGCAGTACCTTTCCTGTTTAACACATACAATGGTTTTAATATATGAGCTAAATGAGTGATGAATGGCCTCCAGTACCCCAACAACTTTAGAAAGGCCGTCAGTTGTTTTGGAGTTTGTGATGTGGGAAAACATTGTACTTTATCAATTGCAGCAGAGGATATAGATTTGTCTTACCTGACCAAATAACACCTAAGAATTTGACAGAGCAGCTGGGACCTTGCGGCTTGTTCCAATTGATTGCTCAGCCCTGGCTTTCAAGATGAGATACTATTGTCTTTGATGCTCTTCTTTAATTCTGGAAGAGAATGACTGGTTAACATATTATATAATGAAATAGAGTTATAGCCACAGATTTCTTCCACACGGACAGATTTTTTTGCCACGAGGCCAGAACAGATGGTTGGGCTATGCATATAGCCTTGGGGAAGCACTGTAAAAGTCCATTCTTGGCCTTCCCATGTGAAGGCAAATGCAGGCTGGCTTGACTTGCCTAAGGAGATATCAAAGAAAGTGCTAGCAAGCTCTAAAACAAAGTGATATTGACATAACTGGGTACTAATTCCTTGCAATAAACCAGCAATGTTTGGGACTGCTGCACACAGTAGTGGAATAACTTTATTTAATTCATGATAATTTACTGTTACATGCCACCCCATGGCAGCTCTCTGATGGCCACCATTTTTTTGTGTAGCCATAGGGCTGTTTCATCAGTGGAGGTGGGGCAAACCAGAGGAATATGAGCCAAAGCTTCCACCTCTTCATTCCGAGGTGGAGAGGTTGTTTCTGTGACATATAACATTTTTTAAATAATCAAAACCATGACTAATAACATTATACTGTTATTTAATATTATGCAGAAAACATTGTTAAATTTCTAGGAATTTTATACAATCTTTAAATATTTATGTGAACATTTTAGCCATACAACTTTGATTAACAGAAGATTAGAAGATCCCTTTTATTAATAATTTTGTAACATTTTCTAAGACTTTTCATTTAATTTATAACATCACTTTTTTTTTCCATGATTTCATAATTGTTTTTTGTTGTTGTTGTTGTTGTTGTTGTTTTTATTTTTTTATTTTTTATTGTGGGTAAAAATCAAAATTTTCACAATATATACCAACATTTGCAAAATGATATATAAATATTATGCATATATGTGCATTTGCTTACAAAAATGTTATTTATATATATATATATATATTTTTTTTTTTTAAGAGGTGCTTCAATTACCCAAAATATTACGCGGAACCCACTGGGATTCCCATGTTGCCCACTTCCCACACCTCCCACCACATCCCACACAAACATCTCCCACAAGTGTGGCCCACCACCCTCAATGGACTTGATGGAATTCTGTTGTTCACATATGGTGATTCTAGCAATGGAGGAAATTATAACAATGAGGTGGAGCCAGTGGCCACTTGACACTTTTGGGGCAGGGAGGGGACGAGCAGTTGAAATACAGGGGCTTCTTTGGGATTTGGAGGTTGTCCTGAGTACCGTTGTGGCAACGGATGTAGGCCATTTTAAATCAGCACACACCACTCAGAACTGTGTGGGAGAGAGTGTGGTCTACGATCACTTTTTTTTTTACTTCACTTTTTTCAAGGTGAAAGAACAAATCTTTTCCAATAGTTTGAAATAAGCAGATTTTTTTTAATTTAACTTTGAGAAATGACATGTTAAAAGTTGTTAGGTTTGAACAACATGTTCTTTTAAAAATGAGAAGACTTGTTTTCTTCATAAACAATTAAGACACAATAAGGTTAAAGTACAAGAAGCTATTTTGATAAAACAGACTTTCTGCTTTGCATGCCAATCATTCAGGAGAAAAACTCTAATATAACTTACTAAAACAGACTTATGATTTAAGAAATGTCGTCACTTTAACAGAGAGAATAAAATTTTACTTTTGCATCAGTATACTATTTGATACTAAAGCAATTAAAACTTTATAGATAGACCCATCAAATCTTACTTAACTTTGACCACAGAAATTCCTTTTCCACAAACCTTCTCCACTTTCTGCATCCTTTCAGCTTTTGTCCCACATTTTCTTCTTTCTTAATAATGAATCATTTTCTTGAGACAAGATTACTTTCTTTTTCTTAATAATAAAACATATTTTATACACCTTACAAACTTAAGTTACAAAAACGATTTTAGAAACTGTCTTTAAGCAAACCTCTTACAACATATAATTACCATTAACACTAAACAAACTTGTCAGAATAATGATTTAATTTGGTTATATGCAAACATAACTTTTTTATTTCAAATACTTAGAAAGATGCAATATTAGAACATTGATAGATCTTTAGTTTACAATTTTATCAGTATTTCAGAGAGATATAATGAAACATTTACAAGGACACATTTCTGAAACAGTTTTCTGCAAGCAAGTTGGCAGGGGAGGCTGGCTGCTGTCAGGGCTAAGCCATGATTTAATTGCAGGCTTACAAAAGCAGCCAGCATTTTTGTATTCTTTTTTCCCCTCTTTCACTTTCATAGAGTTGTCCAGTTCAAAAGTTAGTAAACTTTAAATGCACTAATTTTATGAATGTGGCTATCCAGGTTTAATTAGAATTAACATGGAAACAGAACAGAGAACATTAATGTTGCTAAGTTTTTCTACTTCTCCAACATTTAAACTAATTCCTTCAGCCCCTACTAGCCCAGAATCACCCTGTCCAGGCAGCAGAGGGTTTTAGGAGTTGCTCCCAGAATGTTTTCCTTATCCCAGTTAACTCTCCAGGAGAATATTTTCTTGAAAGTATGGTTTCATTGACTATTTAGCACGTCTGTTTGTGCAGGATGTTGTATCTGTGATTTAGCCTTCATTTGCCTCGTGGCAAAAATCTTTAACATGATTTAAAGATTCTTCTATAGTTGCTACATCTGAATCACTATCTCCTTCTTATCTAGTTGCTCAGAAAGACCCATCTCTAAGGCAGAGATGGAAGTCTGCAAATCCCTTCCCAGCTTTAACTTTTCTTTTAAGCAGCGGATTTCTTTGTTTTCCTTGCGACAATCTGCTGTAGCTAACTGTACCGCCCATAGCAACGGCCAGCCAAAAGCTGTGGCAGCATTCCTGCTATCTTTACCAAACTTTATAATCTTTTGTTCTTGCAGAACATGCTCTACTCCCATAAGCATCTTTGGGGCATCCCTGTACTCACACGGAGTTCTATAACAGTCAAGCAAGTGGGCAACCCCATATTCTCCTGGCGGTTCCTACTCATTTGGTACCCACTCATCCAGGAGGGCAGCCAACCCCTCCCCACATGGACATTATAGGACAACTTGGGATTTCTCCCATGGATTCTCCCTTCCCAGAATTCATGCCCACCACTGCTGGTGGTCCTTTGGTCTCCCGGATGTGGCTTGCCAATTGTTCCAACCCAATATTGAAGGGCACAGGTTGGGACAACTGTAATAACAAAGAATGCACTAGACAAATGGTTAGACATGAGCTTTATTGGGACTTACAAACAGGAGAGACTTTTCTTCGATGGTGGCCAGTTGAAGAATGAAGTTAGTGTTCCACAAAAAGGTGACAAAAGGAGGGGGAATATAAGGGGTCTCAGGATAAAGACATTTCATAGGGTATGAGAACAGAGTTTCTGCAAAAGTTACATGAGGTGCACAAACGGGGTGTTTAGTGATGTTATCACAAGGAAGGGAGTATACAGTTTTGTGGGTATTAACGTTTGCAGGACCATTTGTAGATTCTTTCATTTGGGGAGGTCTGTTACTTTTTAACTAGTAAGTGTTCAGGTTATACTGGGCAGCTACGTGCTTCAGGCTGTGTTTCATTTAAAGGGAACATCCCAGTCTCTGGGCTTCCACACTGGGACATGGTCAAGGCTAGATAGGAGGTCGAGTGCAGTCCCTGGTGGTTCTATCCATTACCTGTTTTGTGCCAGGTGGTGTTGCAATTGTCACTGAAAAACACATAACTGCTTTAGTCAATAACACTGCTCAAGCTCATAATGATTCCAAAGTATCAATTTCTCCACTAAATGAAGAAACTACCTAAATACATAAGGTAGTTTCACAAAATAAGATGGTTTTAAATATTCTTAATGTGGCACAAGGTAAGACATGTTCCCTCATTAATGTTCAATGTTGTGTATATATTCCTGATCACTCCCATAATATTTCACAAGCTTTAAATCATATGCAAGAGCACATACAGCACATTGATAAATTCGCTATTGATCCTCTATCTCACTGGTTTAATTTCCTTTCTTGGCCCTGGTGACATGTTTTTGTAGGTCTACTAGCTTTTAGTGGAGGAGTCTTGTTATTCTGCTGCAGAATGTGGATACAATGAAGGTCCTATGCACAACATAGGCTGCTATGTGGGGGCAGATTATGGGGACCCAGGGCCAGGGCTCTGCCTCCTTAAAGGAAGCAAAGCCCACAGCACGTAGCCCCTTGTGTGACCTGGACATAAGTTAAAGATTAACGATCCTACCCTGAGGGAAAAGAATATACAGATGTATCATAGACTGTAATTTTCTCCAGGCTGTACATTTCCTTCCTACAATAACATCACCAGACCCCATTTTTGTGCTTCATGTGACCCTAGCAGAAACTTTGTTATGAAATGTCTTTTTTCTGAGACCCTTTATATTGCCCCTCATTTTCCTGCCTCTTTGTGGAGTGCTATCTTCATTCTCCAGACTGCTGCTTTTGGAGACTCCTGTTTGTGAGTTTCAATAAAGCCTATGTCTGACACACTGCTGAGTGAGTTCTATGGTCTCACAGCCACACCGACTTTCACCTTTCAGGAGCTGGGTTGGAACAACCATATCATTTAACCAATCTGTGTTCATCTGTGTATCTTTCTGAACATTGGAGAAACAACTGATTTAGTTGTTGGAGTTAGATGAGATAAAAATGCCTGGACAAAACTTCTTAGGAGTAATGATTTCATAACTTGTTGAGCTGCCTTTTTTCTGTTATTTTATGAATTTGAAATAAAATTTGAATAAAAAAATCATAGGAGTGAATCCATAATCTTATATTTGGAATTTGATTCTTAGATATTTCACCAAAATCACAAACAACAAAAGGAAAAATAAATAAGTCAAACATGATCAAAAATATAAAAATTTGTTCATCAAGGGACACTATCAAGAAAGTGAAAATCAACCTACAGAATTAGAGAAAATATTCACAAACCATATATACAATAAGAGCTATTATTCAGATTATAAAGCAAAGTTAAAATTCGACACAGAAAGGAAACAATCAAATAAAAATGATAAAGAGCTTGAATAGATATTTCTCAAAGGAAATATTCAAATGGCCATAAAAGATATGGAAACACAAAAATTAAGTTGAGAAATTGGAAATCTCATGCATTGCTTGTGGGGATGTAAAATCATACAGCCACAATGGCAAATAGTTTGGCTGTTCCTCAAAAAGTTTAATATTGATTTACCATATCACCCAGCAACTCCACCTCCAGGTATAGATAGAAAAGAACTGAAAACAGGTAATGAAAAAATACTTGAGCATGTGTGTTCATAGCAGTAATATTCACAATAACAAATTGTGGAAACAACCAAAGTGTCCATCAACAGATGAAGAGATCAACACTTGTAGTATATCAATACAATATAATAATATCCAGCCATGAAAAGAAATGAATTACTGATACATGCTTCAATGAAGGTAAACCTTGAAAACATTAAGCTAAGTGAAAGAAACATGAAACAAAAGGTCACATATATTATGATTGCATTTATATGAAATTATCAAAATAAGTAATTCCGCAAGGACAAAAAACAGACTAATATTTGCCAGTGGCTGGAGAAGGAAGAATAGGAAGCCTTTGCTAAGATGGTATAGAATTACTTTTGGAACTAGATAGTGTTGATGGTTTAAAATCATTGGGAATGTTCTTAATGCCAATGAATTGTACACATAAATTTTTAATTTTTGTTATATAAATTTTATCTCAGTAAAGAAAAGAGAGAGAAAGATTAGAAATAAATAACTTAAGCTTCACCTTTAAAAAAGTGGAATAAAGAACAATAAATTCTAAGCTAGCAGAAGGAAGGAAATGATAAAGATAAGAATAGTGATGAAGTGAAGGCCAGAAATAAAGAAGAAATAATGAAATCAAATTAGTTCTTTGAAAATATCGAAATTGGCAAACCATTAGCTAGAATGTCGAAGAAAAAAAAGACTCAAATGAATAAAATCAAGAATGTGGGTGGGGGTACATTTCTACTGAACTTACATTAAAAAAGAATTATAAAACAATATTATAATTGTATGCCATCAAATTAGGTAACTTACATGAGATGGACAGTTTGTTATGAACACACAAACTACCAAAACTGAACCAATAAGAAAAGGAAAATCAAATATAGAACTAACAATTAAACATATTTAATTGGTAATCAAATATCTTCCAACAAAGAAAATCCTAGTACAGATGTTCAATGGTGAATTCTGCCATAGTTTTTTTTAAACAAAACAATTTTATTTATACATATTAATAAAGCATAAATCCATCCAAAGTATAAAATCAATGGTATTCGCTGTAATCTTATATTTATGTATTCATTGCTTCAATCATTCTTAGGGCACTTTCATTACTCCAAAATTAATAATAATAAACAAAAAAACAGACAAATCTCATTACCTCTCAATCTCTGTATGCTTTCACTGCCATACTTAGCTGCTGTTCTTTTTCCTTCTTTCTAGTATATTTGTACTTATACTTTGTAAAAAAACAGTTTTATTTGTGTAATATAACCCGTATTTGTGTTTTACATGAGGTTTTACTATCTTATACAATTCCATGTTACAGTTTTCAGCTTTCCTTCTACCAATATACATGACTTTAGACTTTCTCTTTCAACCACTTTCACGCTCATATAATAGCTCTGTTAGGTACAAACACCATGATATGCTTTCACCATTTCTATTCATTTCCAAAGATTTACAAACAATCTTTTTCCAATTCTGACAGATTAACCATCAGCTTTCCACTCCCTACCCTCCTTCTATTTTCTATATTCTAATTATTAACTCCATGAGTTTACACAAATATTTAGTTCCTAATAGTGCAATCATACAATATTTGTCCTTTTGTGTCTGGCTTGCTTCACTCAACATAATGTCCTCCAGGCTCATCCATGTTGTCATGTGCTTCATGACTTCATTTCTTCTTACCACTGCATTATATTCCATCGTTGTATATACACCAAAATTTGTTTATCCATTTATCAGTTGAAGGGCACCTGGGTTGTTTCCAACTTTTGACATCATGAATAATGCTGCTATGAACATTGGTGTAGAGATGTCTATTCATGTCACTGCTCCGAGTTTTTCTGGGTATATACCTAGAAATGGTATTGCTTGGTCACATAGCAAGTTTATATTCAACTTCCAAACTGTCAAACAGTCCTCCACAATGGCTGTGCCATTCTACATTCCCACCAACAGTGAATAATCATTCTTATCTCTCCACATCCTCTCCAACATTTACAGATTTCCAACTTTTTAATAGTGGCCAGTCTACTAGGTGTGAAATGATATCTCATTGTAGTTTTGATTTGCATTTCCTCGTTGCTAATGATGTTGAACATTTTTTCATGTGTTTCTTTGCCATTTGTATTTCTTCTTTGGACAATTGTCTTTTCAACTCTTGTGTCCATTTTTTAATTGGGTAGTTTGTCTTTTTATTGTTGAGTTTTATGATCTCTTTGTATATCATGGATATTAAACCTTTACCTGATAGGTGATTGCCAAATATTTTCTGCCATTGGGTCAGCTGCCTTTTCACCCTTTGATAAAGTCATTTGAAGTGCAAAAGTGTTTAATTTGGAATTGTGGGAACATGGTCATTGAGTCAAGCAAATAAGGATCAGCTCTCACTAAAACAGTGGAGAAAGAGCCAAAGGCTGCCTTGGGGGCCTGCTCTGGGTTACAGCAGACCAGGATACTGCTTAACAACACAGAGGAGAGTGAAGAACAGAGAAATGAAGAAGCCAAAACAACTAATCATGAGTTATTAAACCTCCCGGTTACTGGGAAGGTCTCCCCTCCACCACCCCCTAGATGTTAATCCAGGGTAAAACTCTTGGTGAATTACATCTAACTGACAGGAGAGCAGAGGTCTTCCTCCCTGCCAACTGCTTTGGATATACATAGAACAGGAAGGTATTCTAAGTCATCTAAGAAGGTACTGGAAAGGTGAAGAAGCCAAAGGAAAATCGTGAGTTCGTTGCCCCTGGAAGGGGCACATAAACCCCGACCTCAGGACAAATAGCATAGGTAGAGTAGCAGGCTACCAGCTCCAAATGGAGTGTGTGGATGGATTCCTGAGGAGGAAGAGAGGTCTGGGAGGATAAAGAGTGATTTCTTTGTGGGGAATTTGGCCATCTAAGTCACCCTTGAATATCGGAAGGGACCCCAACTCTACAGGAAGAGGGGAAGGGGATTTCCTCAGGCAGGTTGCCATGCCCAGCTTTCCAGGTAAAGAAAGGAAGTAGATCAGAGAAGAGGCAGGGACAGACAGGCACCTAATCAGAAGGACTCTACCAAACAGCAAGGAATCTAACCTGCCCAAGGGAAAGGGAGCGAGTAGTATTCTGAAAGGCTAACTAACCTAAGGAGACAGGTTAGCTCAGTGGAACATTTCCTGCCTTGCATATATGAGTTCTTTGGTTTGATTCCAAGCTCTTCTTAGAGAAGTGATCACTGGGTCATAAGGCATCCAGCTGAAACTTTATGAGAGAGAACATATAGACATTCGTTTGTATTAGCTTTTATTGGATCTCTTATTTTTTTAAAAAAAAAAAGCTTCCTTTTTTATTTTCCTTATTTTACTAACTAAAACTCAGTTCAAAACTTGCAGAGGGCAGGCTGCAGGGTGACTGATTAATGAACACCAGCAGCCTGAGAAGATCTTTAGGGGTCTAAGAGGGAAAGCTGTTTTTCCATATTTATTTTTGTTCTTTATTCTTTTAATTCTTTCTCCTTTTTTAAAACAAGTTGCTGCTGTCTTGTTTCTTGTTTAAAGTATTTCCCCTTCCTTTGTTTCCCTGTTTTGTTTTATTTTGCTTACCAATATTCTCTACCTACGCCTTTCTTTTCTCTCCTTCATCTTCCTATCTTCTGTTTTCTGTTGTTGTTCTTTCATTACACTTCTTTTTGTTCAATTTTTCTTGTTTTTATTTCTCTCTCCTTTTTTCTTTGTTTTCTTTCTTTTCTACTTTTTTATTTCTCCCTTTTTTTTTCTTTTCCTCTCTTCTCATCATTCTGGCCTTTTAATTCATTCTATATATTTTTCTCTATTCTGTGTCTCATTTCATTGTTTCTATTCTACTTTTTAAATCTTATTCTTCTGTACTTCTTACTCGTGTTAATTATTTATTTTCCTAAGGCTTGTATGGTTTCTTTCCTACCTTTTACTATTATTATTACTATTTTTTTCTCTTCCTATCTCTTTCTTTTTCCCTGGGTCTAATTTTTTTAAGTGAACATAGACAACTTCAAGGAAATAGAATAAGAGGAATGAAGTGTCAAAATGAAACCTTACCACACACACACACACACACAAAAAAAATAAAACCCTAAAGCAGAGAGAGAAGCTAATCAGCTGACTTAATCCATCAATATAAATAAATGGCTAGACAACAAGAAAAAATTACAAGCCATACTAAGAAACAGGAAAACATGTCCCAGTCTAACAAACTGAGGAAAAACCAGGAAGAGATGCAAAACAAGGAACAACTAATCAGAGTTGTCCAAAAAATATCATGAATCAACATAATGAAGTGAAGGAAGAGATTAATGGTATTAAGAAGACATTGGAGAACATACTGAAGAAATCGTAAACATACATAAAGAGATAACGGATATGATGGTGATGAATGGCACAATCCAAGAAATCAAAAAGACACTGGAAGCACATAATAGCAGATTTGAACAGGCAGAGGAAAGATTCAGCGATATGGAAGACAGTACATCTGAAATCAAACAGATAGTAGAACAGATAGATAAAAAGATAGAAAAAATCCAGCAGGGACTTAGGAATTTGAATGACAATGCAAAATGAACAAATGTATGCATTATAGGCATTCCAGAAGGAGAAGAGAAGGGAAAGGGGCCAGAAGGAGTGTTTGAGGAAATAATGACTGAAAATTTCCCAACTCTTTTGAAGCACATGGACGTACATGTCCAGGAAGTTCAGCATGCCCCAAACAGTATAAATCCTAACAGGCCTACACCAAGACACATAATTGTCAAATTCTTCAATGCTCAAGACAAAGACAGAATACTGAAAGCAGCAAGAGAAAAGAGATCCATCACATACAAGGGAAGCTAGATAAGATTAAGTTCTGATATCTCATCTGAAAGCATGGAGGCAAGGAGGCAGTGGTCTAAAATAGTTAAGATGCTAAAAAAAATTTCAAGCCAAGAATTCTCTATTCAGCAAAGCTGACATTTAAAAATAAGGGAGAGTTCAAAATATTCACAGATAAACAGAAATTAAGAGAATTTGTGAATAAGAAACCTGCCCTTCAAGAAACATTAAGGGAGTTCTGCAGGTCAAAAGGAAAAAACAAAAAACAGGAAACCAAGAGTTGGAGGAAAGTGTAAGAACAATTAAAAATAAAAATAGAAATAAAAACAACATATGACATACATAAACCTAAAGAAAATATGGCTAAGGTAAGTAATTATTTGACAGTAATATCATTGAATGTTAAATGGATTAAACTCACCAGCCAAGAGACAAGATTGGCAGAATGGATAAGGAAATATGATTGATCTATATGGAGTCTACAAGAAATCCACCTCAGACCCAGGGATGCAAGGAGGTTGAAAGTGAATTGTTGGAAAACAATTTTACAAGTAAACAATAACCAAAAAGGGCAGGAGTAGCTATACTAATATTGGACAAAATATACTTTAAATGCAAAACTATTATAAGAGACAAAGAAGGATATTATATATTAATAAAAGGGGTAATCTATCAAAAAGGAAAAACAATTATAAACATTTATGAACCTAACCAGGGTGCCTCAAAATACATGAAGCAAACACTGGAAAAAGTAAGTGGAGAAATAGATGCCTCTACAATTGTAGTGGGGAATTTAATACACCATTATCACCATTAGACAGAACATCTCAACAGAGAATCAACAAAGTAACAAAGACTTTGAATAATACATTACAGCTTCTGGATCTAACAGACATATACAAAACATTACACCCAAATACAGTGGGATATACATTCTTCTCGAGTGCACACGGATCATGCTCCAGGATAGACCACATGTTAGGCCACAGAAAAAATCTCAATGAATTCAGAAAGATTGAAATTATAGAAAGTAATTTCTCTGACCACAATGGAATGAAGCTGGAATTCAGTAAGCAGAAGAGAATTAGATTAGGCACAAAGACATGGAAGTAAAACAACATACTCTTAGAGAAACAGTGGGTCAAGGAGGAAAATGCAAAAGAAATCAGTTACTCCCTTGAAACAAATGAAAATGACAGCACAACTTATCAAAACCTATGAGATGCAGCAAAATCTGAAAGGGAAATTCATAGCCAGAAATGCCTATATTTAAAAAAGAAGAAAGAGCTAAAATCAAAACCTAACTGCACATCTGGAGGAATTAGAAAAAGAACAACAAACTAACTCCAAAGGAAATAGAAAGAAAGAAATAACAAAGATTAGAGCAGAGCTAAATGAAAAGGGTATCATAAGAGGATATTTTGAAATATTGTATGCCAAAAAATGGGTAATTTAGAGGGAATGGACAAATAACTAGCAGCCTATATTGCTGAAAGATGAAATTGATGAACTCAATAGACCAATCACAAGTAATGATATAGAATTAGTCATCAAAACTGGCCCAATAAGAAGAGCCCAGGACCAGATGGCTTAACAGGTGAATTCTACCAAACATTCTGGAAAGAACTAACACCAATCCTGCTTAAACTTTTCCAAAAAATAGAAGTGGAGGGAACATTGACTAATTCATTCTATGATGCCAACATCACCCTAATACTGATACCCAAACCAAACAAAGACACCTCAAGAAAGGAAAACTATAGACCAATCTCTCTAATGAACCTACATGCTAAATTCCTCAACAAAATACTTGCTAATTGTATGCAACAACACATCTATCGAATTATACACCATGACCAAGTGGGTTTCTTCCTTGGTATGCAAGGATGGTTCAACATAAGAAAATCAATCAATGTAATACACCACATAAAGAGATTGAAAAAATCACATGATCATCTCCATAGATGCAGAAAAAGCATTTGACAAAATATGGCACCCTTTCCTGATAAAAGCACCTCAAAAGATAGGAATAGAAAGAAACTTCCTCAACATGATAAAGGTGATATATGAAAAAACCACAGCTAACATCTTATTCAATGGTGAAATCCTAAAAGCTTTCCCTCTAAGTTCTGGAACAAACAAGGATGTCTTTTGTCACTGCTCTTATTTAACATTGTGTTAGACATACTTGCTCGAGCACTCAGGCAAGAAAAAGATATAAAAAGCATCCAAATTAGAAAGGAAGAGGTAGAAATTTCACTCTTTGTAGATGATATGGTCCTATACCTTGAAAGCCCTGAGATATCTAAATCAAAGCTTTTAGAGTATATAAATGAATTCAGTAAAGGTTATAACCAATAACCTGTACATCAATAATGAGCAATGTGTGGGGGAAATCAAGAAAAAATACCATTTACAATAATAACTAAAGGAATCAAATACTTAAGAATAAATTTAACCAAAGATGTAAATGACTTGTACACAGAAAACTACACGACACTGTTCAAGGAAATCGAAGAAGACCTAAATTAATGGCAGAAAATTCCCTTTTCATGGATAGGAAGTCTAAACATCATTAAGATGTCTGTCCTACCCAAACTACAGATATAATGCAATCCCAATAAAATTCACCATAGCATTTTTTCTGAATTGGAAAATCTAACTATGAAATTTATTTAGAAGGGCAAGAGGCCCCAAATAGCCAAAGACACATATAAAAGAAAAAAATAAATTGAAAGAATCACACTACCTGACTTTAAAATATACTACAAAGCTACAGTCATCAAAACTGCATGGTATTGGCACAATGATAGACATCCTGATCAATGGACTGAATTGAAATTTCTGATAAAGATAATCTCATATATAGTAAATTGATATTTGACAAAGCCACCAAGCCCCTTCAAATGGGACAGAATGGCCTCTTCAACATATGGTGCTTGGAGAACTGGATATCCATATCCAAAAGAATGAGAGAGGAATGCCATCTCACACCTTATACAAAAATCAACTCAAGATGGATCAAGATCTAAATATAAGAGCCAAGACCACAAAGACTTTGGAAGACAATGTAAGGAAACATCTACAGGACCTTGCAATAGGAAATGGTTTCATGAACTTCACACCCAAAGCACTATCAATGAAAGGAAAAATAGATAAATGAGACCTCTTCAAAATTAAAAACGTTTGCACCTCAAAGAAGTTTGTCAAGAATGTGAAAAGGTAGCTTACTTAATGGGAGAAAATATTTGGTAACCATATATTTGATAGGGGCCTAATACCCAGCATATCTTAAGAAATCCTACACCACCAAAATATAAAGACAAACAATGCATTTAAAAAATGGGCAAGTGATTTGAATATACACTTCTCCAAAGAGGAATTACAAATGTTTAGAAAGCACATGAAAGATGTTCAACATCACTAGCTATTAGGGAAATGCAAATCAAAACTACAATGAGATATCATCTTACATCTATTAGACTGGTGGCCATTAAAAAAACAGAGGACTACTAGTGTTGGAGAGGATGTGGAGGAATGGGATCCCTCATTCTCTGCTGGTGGGAATGTAGAATGGTGCAGTCATTGTGGAGGACAGTTTGGTGCTTCACCAAAAGGCTAACTATAAAACTGCCATATGATTCAGCAATTACATTGCTGGGTATATACGCAGAAAAATTGAAAGCAAGGACACGAACAGATATATGCAAACCAATGCTCATAGCGGCATTATTCACTATTGCCAAAAGTTGGAATCAACCCAAATGCCCATCAACAGGTGAATGTATAAACAAATTGGGGTATATACATAAAATGGAGTATTACTCATTTGTAATAAAGAATGCAGTATTAACACACGGGATAACATGGATGAATCTTGAAGACCTTATGTTCAGTGAAGCAAACCAGGCATTGAAGGACAAATATTACATGATCTCACTGATATGAATTAAGTAAATTGAGCAGACTCACAGAGCTAGAAACTGGATGATAGGTTTACAAGAGTTAGAAGGGGAGAAGAAAGTTGTGAGCCAACGCCTATATGGGCAAACCAATGATAAGGTGGAAGTGTGTAGTTGTGCAGTGGAGGGAGATCCCAGTGCTGCAGCGATACTGTTGGGTTGGGCGGTGCTGGTTTTTCTGGGGGTAGAGTGAAGAGTGCGGTTTGGACTGTCCATGGAATTGGGGGGAGGTCTAGGGGAGAGAGAAGGTGAACACTGGATATTGGCGAGTATGTGGTTAAAACTACAACGTTCAGAATGTTCTTGTGGCATCATGGCAGGAGAAGTTAATTGGTTTATCATGTTGCATGTGGGGGGCATTCGAGACATGGCGCACTTGGGGCAGGCCTCCAGAGAGTGTGTGACTGTTCATATTGTTACAATGGGTTCTATCACTTTGTGGAGACCCATATAATGAGCGGGAAGGTGTTGGACTCCCATCCTTGGGAGTCCTGCTATGCTCTCAAATAGAGGGGAGGAAATCTCTCGAGAGCATAAGCAGTGCCTAATAGGGGTGGACAGAGCAGTATGTCAAGCCCTCAATGTTGTTACAAGTTAACTATGAATCTTTTTCTTCAAGGAATGAAGCCCAGTGGTTGCTATGGTTCCTGATGGGAGGGGGAGGGAGAGATAGAATAGATGGAACATGGGCCAATTGGGGGATGCTGGAAGTGTTCTACATGACCTTGCAATGATGGATACAGGCCATGTAAAATTTCATCAAAATTTAAAATAGTGAATGGTCCAAAATGTAAACCATAAAGTATTCCATTGCCCATAGTTAGTAGCTATGTTCCAATATTTGTACATCAATTGTAACAAATGTACCATCCACATGTAAAATATTATTAATAGGGGAGAGGGGGAAAATGGAAGGATGTTGGGTATATAGGAAACCCTATATTCTGTACGTTACTTTTTTTTGGTAACCTAAAACTTCTTTGAAGACAAAATGAAAAAAGTAAGACACTGGGGGAATAAATGGAAGAAAATGTCACTATACTTACAAGACAACAAATCTTACAGTTATGAAAGACATAATGTCAAAAAAAAAATTTTAATATTTTTCATTATTTTTTATTGTTCCAAATCTTTATTTTTTTATTTTTAAAAATTTTTGTATTTTATTTCTTATTTTTAATACTATAATTATTATCTCATTTTCTTGTTAATTGTATTTGGCTATAATGTTGGCTTCATTTTTTAAGAAGTTTTGGATCACAGAAGTGTTACAACTATGATAGGGGAGGATCATTTATGTGGGGTGCCCAAGATGGTGTGTACATGGGAGGAGGGTCACCTGGGTATACATTTAAGGCATAAAAATGTGTTCAATTCTTCATGGGGCATTGTCACGGTAGCTGAAGATTCACACAATAACTGAAAGAATATTGAATTCCCATCCTGGGGAGCTCTGCCACATTCGCTAATGGAACAGCAAGAATCCTCCAAGTACAGGGGCAGTGATTAGTGAATAAAGATGGTCCATTGGTGAGCCCTTTAAATTGATGACTGTACTTGTGAACCTTTACTCTTGAAATTAAAACAGCCTAGTATTATAGGGTGCCTAAGTGTTGCCTCCTGGGAGCCTCCTTGTTGCTCAAATGTGGCCTCTCTTTAAGGCAAACTCACTACATAAATGCATTACCTTCCTGCCAGCATGGGACATGACTCCTGTAGATGAGCCTCCCTGTCACTGAGGGATTACTACCAAACACCAACTAGCAATGCAAATGGAAAAAGACCTTGACCAAAAGGGGGAAAATGTAAAGAAAAATGACTTTGCATGCCCAAGAGACTTCAAAATGAGTCGGGATTTCATTCCAGAGGTTATGCTTATGCATGTTTCAGCAGGATCTCATTGACTGCCAAAGTAATACTACCTCAAAGAGTGGGGCTCGTGAGGTCTCTGTAAACATCCAGACACTATAGTCATGGCAGATAGTTCAGGAGTTTGATACCTTGCCAGTGGTCCCTACTTTGGTATTTATGCTCCACCGTGTGACAGTGTTGGACTCAGTTGTGGTTTCCCTAAACATGGCTCTTCTGACCCTTCTATGTAAACCAAGAATTAGTACTAGTATTGATAGTTGTACATCCAAGAGACTAAAATCTTTGGGCTGTCCATGTGCTAGCTGGGCCCTGAATCTCAACCGAGTTGCAACACCTATCCTCCAGTTCATTGGAGGACTCACCCAGAACAACTAGCAAGGAGATGTTGATGGACAACGACCATCCCAAAGAACCAAGAGAGTCTACAACTGTAAGCAAGAGAAGCCCAAAGCTCCAAAGTGTTTTCTGCTCCATGGGATCGAAACCCCCTCTCAATTAGAGGTGGAGTGGGCATTACCATTCCAGAATCCTCACGATTGGGGAATGAACAATGGACTAAAGTAGACTTAGTGGTGTTCTACTATAGACTTATTGTGATTCTAGTAATGGAATAAATTATATCATTGATGTGGAAGCAGTGGCCACTGGAGGTTCTGAGGTCAGGGACAGGGAAAAACAGTTGAAATATGGGGGCATTTTCAGGACTTGGGAGTTGTCCTGAATGACATTACAGTGACAGATACAGGCCATTACATATCTTGCCATAACCTACAAAAATGTGCAGGAGAGAGTGTAAACTACAATGTAAACTATAATCCATGCTTAGTGGCAAAGCTCCAAAATGTTTTCATCAATTGTAATGAATGTACCACACTAATGAAAGATGTTGTTAATGTGGGAAAATGTGGGAGGTGTAGGGAGTGGGGCATATGGGAATCCATTATGTTTTTATGTAACACTTATATAATCTAAGTATCTTTTTTAAAAAAAATAAAAAATATATTTTAAAATTTAATTTGGAGGAGGTCCCATTTGTCTATGTTTTTCTTTTTCTTTTTTTTTTTTTAAAGATTTATTTATTTATTTATTCATTTATCCCCCCCTTGCTGCTTGTGCTCGCTTGGTCAGCTAACCACGCCGTGCAGGCGGGCTTGCCTTCACCAGGAGGCCCCGGGAACCGAACCCAGGGCCTCCCATATGGTAAACGGGAGCCCTACTGATTGAGCCACAGCCGCTTCCCAATGTTTTTCTTTTGTTACTCATATTTTGGGTTTAAGATTTAAGAACTACCACTCACCACAAAATCTTGAAGATATTTTCCTACATTTTCTTCTAGGAGTTCTTATGGTTGTTGCTTTTATATTTATGTCCTTGATCCATTTTGTGTTAATTTTTGTGTAAGGTGTAAATTAGGGGTCTTATTTCTTTCTTTTAGATATGGATATCCAGTTCTCCCAGGACCATTTGCTGAATAGACTGTTCTGTTTGCCATACTTTAAAGAAGCTTTAACATGAATCTTTCTCAAAGTTTCCCCAAACCCAGTCGAGGACTGAAAGGAAAACTTCCTAGTGCACTCTATGATTTCAGTAATATCCTGATAACAAAGTCATGCAAAAAAATCAAAAGAAAAGAAAACCAAAGATCAAAATCTCATAAATATACATGTAAAAATCCTCAACAAATATTAACTAATAGAATCTAGCATCATATTAAAAGAATTATGCACCATAACGAAGTGAGATTAGTCCAAGAAATGTAAGTATGGTTCAGCATGCAAAAACCAAACACTGAAATATATAAAAGTAATAGAATGAAGGGGAAAATAATTATATGATTATCTCAAATGATTCATAAAAAGCATTTGACAAAATCCTACACCTTTTAATGTTAAAAATACTCAGAAAACTAGGAATAGAAGGGAACTTTCATAAACGTGATAAAGGACATTTATGGAAAACCCACAGCTAACATCATACTTAATGGCACAACACTGAAAACCTTCCCCTTACTATTAGTAATAATACAAGGACTTCAATTCTCACCACTTCTATTCAACATTATATTTGAGTTTCTAGGCAAGGCATTAGGGTAGAAAAATAAATAAAGGGCATCCATATTGAAAAAAAGGTAAAAGTGTCTTTATTCACAGATGATATGCTCTTATATTTTAAAAACTAAATAACTTAAAAATTTTACTAAAAATAACAAAGAGGTCTGGCAAATTGGAAGGATATAATATGAATAAACAAAAATCAGTTGTAATTCTATACAGTAGCAAGGAATCAACAACTGAAAATGAAATTAAGAAAACGATTGTATTTAAGATAGCATAAAAATGATAAAATATTTAAGAATAAATTTAACCAAGAAAGTGCAAGTCTTATACATTGTAATCTATAAAACAATATTTAATCAATTTAAAAAGAGCTAAAGAAATAGAAATTTATATTATATTCATGTATTTGAACACTTAATATTGTTATGATGGCAAATTTCCCCAAATCCCTCCTCAGAGTCAACACAATACCTATCAAAATTATTACTGCACTTTTTCTGAAATGAAGAAGCTGATATTAAAATTATCATGGAGTGTCAAGGGACCTCAAAAAATCAAAAACATCTTGAACAAGAACAAAGTTGCAGGATTCATACTTCCTGATTTGAAATCTTACTACAAAACAACAGCAATCAAGAAGAAGAAGAAGAAAACAACAACAGCAATAAAAAAAAATTGTGATCTGACATGAGGACAGACATATATATCAATGAAATAGTATTAACAGAACTGAACTAAACACTCATACTATTGTCAATTGCTTTTCAACAGGGACGATAAGACAATTCAATGGGGGAAAGAATAGTCTCTTTAATAAATAGTGCTGGGACAACCAGATATCTTCATGCAAAAGAATGAAGCTTGACCCTTACCTCACTCCATATTCAACAATTAACTCAAAATGGGCCAACAACCTAAATGTAAGAATTATAATTCTAAAACTCTCAAAACACATATGGGTAAATCTTAATGACCTTGTGTCTGGCAGTGGTTTCTTAATTATGACAAAAGCAGAAACAAAAGAAAAAATAGATAAATTATACTTCATCAAAAGAAATCTTTTGGGTATCAAAAGTCCCTATAAAGAAGATGAAACAACCAACCGTATAAATGGAGAAATACTTTGCAAATCACATTTCTGATAAGAAGTCAATATCTAGCATTCAAAAAGGGCACATAATTTAACAACAAAAAGACAAAGAACTAAATGATCAAAGGACTTCAAAAGACATTTATCCAAAAAAGATATCTTGAAAACATAATAATAAATTAAAGAAGCCAGTCAGAAAACACAACAGATTGTATAATTATACTTATATCATATATCCAGAATTGGAAAATCCACATAGATAAAAAAACAAACAAACAGATATTTGGTTGTCAGGGATGAGGGTAGGGGCAACAGTGAGTAACTGTTTAATAGGTACAGGTTTCATTATGGGTGATGAAAATATACTGGAACTAGATTGTGGTGATGGTTGTAAATATTGTGAATATGATTTTAAAACCTGTATGAATTGTATACTTTAAAATGCTGAAAGGGCGAATTTTATGTAATGTGATTTTTTTTCTCTCAATTAAAAAATGATAAAAAGAGAACACAGTTGGTGTGGGACATCATCAACATAGTGATGTAAAGACATTCCTTTGAAAATTTCCCCTTAGAATCAACTAATAAAAAGACAAATTCCACTTGCTTGGATCTCTCGAGTAGAATAGAGACTGGAAAAGTACTTCACAAATGCTGAATTAAGGAAAAGGACATGAAAATCGGATAGGAAATTCATGTCCCAGACACACCAGTCTGGAAAACTTCCCCTCACTCAGTCTCATGCAGCTTGAAATCACAAAGAGGCAGCACAGATGGGACTCCTACCATGGATGCCGACTGTAGAGCCATTCACAGCAATTAGTTAGAAGCCACGAATATCCTGGAACAGGGAACCAAGTCTGAAGATATCCAGGGTGGAACACAAGCAGCTGAGGAGTGTCACATACATAAGTGTGTTCAGAGTAAAGAGACTCTGTGGCAAAACTGTTGGCAAGAGTTTCACACACTCGATTGAATCTCTATTTGCTGGACCATGTAAAGGTAAAAAGACTTTTCCAGACTGACCCTATATGACTCTCCAGAGTGGAAATACCTATTAGGAAAAATAACAGAGGCAGAAAAGCCTCACAAGTAAAAAAGGGAGTGGGATAATTGAAATGCAGTAAGACAGGAAAAGTTTCAAAACTGAAAAATGTAATGAAAGTGGAATACTAAGGGAAGGAGAGAATTTAAGCAAATCATAAGAGCCGGAGAGAAAATTCTTAACAAAATTAATTATTTTATCAATGACACCCTGAATTAACTGATCCATTTTCAGAGGTGATATTTTGCAACTGTTTATTTCTTATTTCTCTTTAAAATATTATATTGTTCACAATATTCATGGTAGTTCAAACATTTTGAAATTTTCCTTATTGCAATAAAAGTTTTCTTAACTATTGAAAAAAAAATTAATGGAACCAGTCAATATTCCTGGGAAAACAAAGGAAAGGAAACTTTTTCCTAGAAGCGAAAAGTTACAAGCAAAAACGGCAATCTTCAAAACTATACTGCATATCCAGGGCAAGAATCACGTACAGAACAATGGAAAAAATCTAAATACCTAAACAAAGTCTACTCTAAAGGTACAGAATAAGAAGAATATTAACACAAAGCCAGAAAACAGTAAAATATGTGACAAGGGGAATAAACTGACTTTGAGAGTTAACACATCAAAATAATCAGATGCTCAGACATCAGGGGGAAAAAATGAAAGCCATACTAAGAAACCTGAAGATATGACAAAATCAAGGGAACAAATTAACACTTCAGAGGAGACAGAATTTGAAACTTTACATTAAAGAATTTCAAATTAATCTCCTACATTAATTCAAAGAGATGAAAAAATATGCATAGAAATAAAGTAATGGTGGATATAAACCTGAGAGATATTAAGAAGAAAATATGTGAGTATAAAGAATAACTCAAAAATTTAAATAGATAAATAAAAGAGATTATGGGGATTAAAGGTACAATGATGGACATAAAAATACTCGAGAAGCAGAAGACTTGCATGAAGATGGTGCTGGAGTAGGAAGGCAAGGCTCAAATATCATAGAAACAAAGGAGGAAGGGACAAAAGCTGTCTGAGGTGCTACTTTGGGGATCTGCAGATATGTAGAGTGCTGTGTATCATCCAAGAGGGTGAGGGACAGAGAGATGAAGAAGCTGATATGAAAACCATAAGATATTAGCCGCCATGGCTGAAAAAGGCACTCACCCCCACCTTCAAGGCAAACAGTCTGGATAAAACCCATGGCTCACTGCAGCCAACTGAAAGGGAAACAGACTTCTTCCATCCAGGGTAGAGGAAGGGTGTGGTGAAGGGTGAAGAGTGGTTTCCATTCAGTGAGTTTGGCCAGCAGAATCTGCTTTGAATCTCATCTATGGCCAGACCATAATCACAGCAAGTGGAGTTTGAAACACATCCGTGGAAAGATTTGCCAAAAAGTGTCATCTGCTGGCCGACCTGGAAACAGTAAGGAGAAAAATTGCTTTTTGGAATCTTTAGTCCCAGACCACTTGGATCAGATCCATGGCCAATTAGTGAGTCATTGGCCCTATTTTGATAATATAAACTGGGCAGTTTTAAGACTTAGAATAAGTTGAACAAAATATCAAAGAAGATATGTGGGGGAAAAAAACAACAGGTAAGAGCGAGAAATTGGCCATTAGAGTAAATTAACCAACATATTCAGATGATTAGACATCAGCAAAAAATCACAAGCCATACTAGGAAACAGGAAGAGATGGCCTACCCAAAGGAATATTCCAAATATCATGAAGAGATAGATACAAGATTTAAGAAGAATAATCAATGATATTTCAACTCAAAGAATTGAAGAAAATATGACTAAAGAGATATAGGATATTGAGAAAATACAGGGTGAGCATAAAGAACAATCTGAAAGCCTGCAGAGAAAAGTAACTGAACTTATGGTAAAAAAAACGACATGCCAGACAAGATTGAAAATACATTAGAAGCACATAAGAACAGATTTGAATTACTCGAAGACACAATTAATGACTTCAAAAACAAAATATTTGAACTGGAAAGGACAGGAAAACAGAAAGAGAAGAGAATGGAAAAATGAAACAGGGTCTCAGGGAATTAAATGACAACGATAAATGCAGAAACACATGCATTGTCAGCATCCCAGAAGGAGAAGAGAATGAGAAAGGGGCAGAAAGAATATTTGAGGAAATAATGGCCCCAAACTTCCCAACCTGTATGAAAGACATAAATACCAATATCCAAGAAGGACAACACATTCCAAACAGAATAAACCTGAATAGACCTACTCTGAGACACCTACTATTCAGAATGAAAAATATCAGACATAAATAGCAAGAGAAAAGCAAACTGTTACATCAAAGGCAACTTCAATAAGATTAAGTGCCGACCTCTCATCAGAAACCATGGAGGAGAGAAAAAAGTGGTATGATGTATTTAAGGTACTGCAAGAGAAAAAAAACAAGGGTGAGATACTTGGAGAAGAGTGTAGAAATGAAGATTATTAGAAAGGGTAAATTAAAGGGTGAAAAGATAGACAATAAGATGATATGACAGGAGAAAGCCAAAAGTAGAAATGGATGAAGTAAGTAATACCTTTACAGTTATAACATTGAATGTTAATAGCTTGAACTCCCCAATCAAAAGAAATAGACTGATAGAATGGATTAAAAACATAAGCCATTTATATGTTGTCTACAAGAGATTCATCTGAAATGTAAGGACACAACTTGGTTAAAAGTGAAATGTTGAAAAAAGATATTCCACACAAATAGTAACCAAAAAAAAAAAAAAAAAAAGAGATGGAGTAGTAATACTAATTTAATAGATTTTAAATGCAAAACTGCTGTAAAGGATGAAGAAAGTCATTATATATTAATAAAAGGGGTAATTCACCAAAAGGAAATAACTATACTAAATATTTATGCCCATAACCCGAGTGGCCAAGATACATGAGACACACACTACGAAAACAGAAGGGAGAAATAGATGCCTCTAAAATAATAGTTTCAGACTTCCATATGCCACTCTCAGTATTGGACAGAACATCTTGACAGAGGATAAATAAACAGCTTTAATAATATTATAAATGAAAAAGACCTAATAGACATCTATGGAGCATTGCATCCTGAAATAGCAGGATATACATTCTTTTCAAGCACTCATGGTTCCTTCTCCAAGATAGACCATATGTTGGGTCACAGACAAGTCTCAATAAATTTAAAAAGATTGAAATTATACAAAACACTTTTTCTGATCATAATGGAATGAAACTGGAAAACAATAATGGATGGAAAAGGGAAAATCATAAATTTATGGAGATTAAACAACACACTCAAATAATCATATGGTCCAAGAAGAAATTGCAAGAGAATTCAGTAAATATCTTGAGACGAATGAAAATGAGAACACAACATACCAAACCTATGGGACACAGCAAAGGCAGGGCTGAGAGGGAAATTTATAACTCTCCATGTCTACATATAAAAGAAAAAAGAACTAAAATTAAAACTCTAACTGCACACCTAGAGGAACTAGAAAAAGAACAGCAAAGTAATCCCAAACCAAATCGAAGAAAAGAAATAGAAAAAACCACAGCAGAAATAAATGAAATCGAGAGCAAAAAAAAAAAACAATTGAGAGAATCAACGAAACCAAAAGTAGTTTCTTTGAAAAGATCAACAACATTGACAAACACTGAGCTGGACTGACAAAGATAAAAAGAGAGAAGCTGCAAATAAATAAAACCAGAAATGCAAGGAAGGACATTGCCTCTGTCCCCGCAGAAATAATAGAGATCATAAGAGAATACTAAGAATAATGGTATGCAGAAAAACTAGACAATGTAGATGAGATGGGCAAATTCCTGGGAACACATGAACCACCGGTACTGACCCTAGAAGAAAGAGAAGACCTCAACAAACCAAGTGCAAGTGAAGAGATTGAAACAGTCAGCAAACAACTCCCCAAAATGAAAAGCCCAGGACCAAATGGTTTCACAAGTGAGTTCCACCAAGCATTCAAAGGAGATTTAATACCAATCTTACTCAAGCTCTTCCAACAAATTGAACGAAAAGGAATGCTACAAAACTCATTCTATGAAGCCAATATCACCCTAATACCAAAGCCAGATAAATATGTTATGAAAAAAGAAAATTACAGACTCAAGTCCTTAATGAATACAGATGCAAAAATCCTGAACAACATACTTGCTATTCGAATCCAACAGCACATTAAGAAATTATTCACCATGATCAAACAGGCTTTATGCTAGGCATACAAGGGGGTCCATAACAAGAAAATCAATCAGCATAATACACCACATTAATAAATCAAAGAATAATCACACTAGCTTATCAATTGATGCACAAAAGGCATTTGACAAAACACAGCATCCTTTCTTGATAAAAATACTACAAAAAATAAGAATTTGAAGGAAACTTTCTCAACATGATAAAGGCCATATATGAAAAACCCACAGGTAACATTTTACTTAATGATGAAAGACTTAAACCTTTCCAGCTGAGATCTGGAACAAGACAAGGATGCCCACTGTCACCACTGTTGTTTGATGTAGTGCTAGAGGCTCTATCTAAAGCAATCAGGCAAGAAAGGAAATTAAAGATATCCAAATGAAAAGGAATAAGTAAAAGTTTCACTGTTCACAGATGATATGATCCTAAAGTTAGAAAGTACTGAAAAATCTAAAACAAAATTGCTAGAGGTAATAAATATTTTCAGTAGAGTGTCAGGATACAAGATGAATATGCAAAAATCTGGTGCTTTTATACACTAGGAATGTGCACTCTGAGGTGGAAGTCACAAAAAAAAATTCTGTTTACAATAGTGACTAAAAGAACCAAATATTTAGGAATAAACTTAATCCAAGGATGTAAAACACTTGTATTCAGAAAACAAAAATGCATTGCTAAAAAAAATTTTTGTTTTAAACCTAAATAATTAGAAGAACATTCCATGCTTGCAGATTGGAAGAATAAATATCATTGATATGTCAGTTCTACCCAAACTGATATACAGATTCAATGGAATCCTGACAGAAATTGCAACAGCATTTTAAAACAAATGGAAAACACAACTATCAGATTTATTGGGAAAGTTAAGGGGCCTTGAATGGCCAGAAACATCTTAAAAATTCATATTACCAGTGATTCTATCATGCCAGCCTCCACCACTCAGAGGCATATTGGATCCAGGGACAAAAGTTCAATTTCATGGTGCTTGAACAGTATATCCATTGCACTAAACTCGGATGTGTATCTGGAATCCCATGGCTCTTCATGAGGGAACATAGATAGGGAACAGAAGGAGTGTTGAAGGAAATACTGGCTGAAAATTTCCCAACCCTATTGAAGGAGGTGGACGTACACATCAAAGAAGCAGAGCACACCCCAAACAGTATAAATCCCAACAGGCCTACTCCAAGACATATACTTGTCAAACTGCCCAATGTTCAAGACAAAGAGAAAATACTTGAGGCAGCAAAAGAAGAAAGAACCATCACATAAAAGGGAAGCTCAATAAGATTAAGTGCTAATTTCTCATCTGAAACCATGGAGGCAAGAAGGCAGAGGTATGGCATAGTCAAGTTACTAAAAGAAAAAACCTTCCAGTGGAGAATTCTTTAGCCAGCAAAGCTGGCATTCAAAAATGATGGAGAGTTCAAAATATTTACAGATTAAACAGGAATTAAGAGAGTATTCCAATAAGAAACTTTCCCTTCAAGAAATACTAAATGGAGTTCTATAGGTTGAAAGGAAAAAACAGGAGAGAGAGCATTGTAGGAGAGTTTAAGAACAACCAAAAAGACAAAGAGAGAAATATAAACAACATATGACGTACATAGATCCAAAGAAAATATGGCAGATATAAGTAATTCTTTGAGAGTAATAACACTGAATGTTAATGGATTAAACTCACCAGTCAAGAGACACAGACTGGCAGAATGGATAAGGAAATATGATCCAACTATATGCTGTCTACAGGAAACCCACCTTAGACCCAGGGATTCAAGGAGGCTGAAAGTGAATGACTAGAAAACAATTTTACAAACAAACAATAACAAAAAAGAGTGGGAGTAGCTATAATAATATTGGTAAAAAATAGACTTTAAATGCAAAACTACTGTAACAGACAAAGATGGACACTATATATTAGTAAAAGGGGTAATCTTTCAAGAAGAAAGAAAAAATCATAAACATTTATGCACCTAAGCAGGGCACCTCAAAATACACAAGGCAAACACTGGAAAAAGTAAGTGGAGAAATAGATGCCTCTACAATTATAGTGGGGGACTTTAAGACACCATTATCACCATTAGACAGAACATCTCAACAGAGAAACAATAAAGAAACAAAGACTCTGAATAATACATTAGTGGATGTGGACCTAATAGACATATACAGAATGCTAAACCCAAATACATTGGGATATACATTCTTCTCAAGTGCACATGGATCATACTCCAAGATAGACCAAGTGCTAGGCCACAGAAAAAATCTCAATTAATTCGGAAAGATTGAGATTATCCAAAGCAATTTCTCTGACCACAAAGGAATGAAATTGGAAATCAGTTAGAGAGAACCAGATTAGGCACAAAGATATGGAAGTTAAACAACACACTCTTAGACAAACAGTGGGGCAAGGAGGAAATCTCAAAAGAAATCAGTAACTACCTTGAAATGAATGAAAATGACAACACAAGATATCAAAACCGATAGGATGCAGCAAAAGCTGTACTAAGAAGAAAATTCATAGCCATAAATGCATATTTCAAAAAAGAAGAAAGAGCTAAAATCAAAGACTTGACTGCACACCTGGAGGATTAGAAAAAGAACAACAAACTAACCCCAAAGGAAGTAGAAAGAAGGAAATAACAAAGATTAGAGCAGAGCTAACTGAAATAGGAAATAAGAAAATACTGGAAAAAATAAACAAAACCAAAAGCTGGTTTTTCAAGAAGATCAATAAAATTGACAAACATTTAGGCAGACTAACAGAAAAAAAGAGAACAGATGCAAATACACAAAATAAGAAATGAGGAAGGGGATATCACCACTGACCCCACAGAAATAAAGAGTATCATAAAAGGATACTTTGAAAAAGTATATGCCAACAAGAATGAAAAGTTAGAGGAAATGGACAAATTCCTAGAAACTCACAAGCAGCCTAAATTGACAAAAGAAGAAATTGATGAACTCAACAATGCAATGACAAGTAAAGAGATAGACTCAGTCATCAAAAACCTCCCAACTAAGAGCCCAGGACCAGACTGCTTCACAGGTGAATTCTACCAAACATTCCAGAAAGAACTAACACCAATCTTGTTTAAGTTCTTTCCAAAAATAGAAGTGGAAGGAGCATTGTCTAACTCATTCTATGATGCCAACATTACCTTAATACCAAAGACAAATAAAGATACCACAAGAAAGGAAAATTACAGACCAATCTCTATAATGAAGCTAGATGCTAAAATCCTCAACAAAATACTTGCTAATCACATTCAACAACATATCAAATGAATTATACATCGTGACCAAGTGGGTTTCATCCTAGGTATGCAAGGACGGTTCAACATAAGAAAATCAATCAATGTAATACACCACATGAAGAGATTGAAAGAAAAAAATCACATGATCACCTCTATAGATGCAGAAGAAAGATTAGAAAAAATACAGCACACTTTCCTGATAAAAACACTGTAAAAGATAGGAATAGAAGGAAATTTTCTGCACATGATAAAGGATATATATGAAAAACCCACAGCTAACATCATCTTCAATGGTGAAATCCTAAAAGCTTTCCCTCTAAGTTCTGGAACAAGAAAAGGATGCCCATAATCGCCACTCCTATTTAACATTGTCTTAGAAGTACTTGCTCAAGCATTGAGGCAAGAAAAAGATATAAAAAGCATCCACATTGGAAAGGAAGAAGTAAAAATTTCACTATTTGCAGATAACATAATCCTATACATAGAAAGCCCTGAGAAATCTGCAACAAAGCATCTAGAACTTATAAATGAGTTCAGTAATGTCACATACATTAAGACCAATGCTCAAATTCGGTAGCATTTCTGTACACCAATAATGAGCAATCTGAGGAGGATATCAAGAAAAAATACCATTTACAATAGTAGCTAAAATAATCTAATACCAAGGAATAAATTTAACTAAAAATGTAAAGGGCTTATATGCAGAAAACTACTCAACACTGTTAAAGGAAATCAAAGAAGACTTAAATAAATGGAAGAATAAGCCCTGTTCATGGATAGGAAGACTAAACATCATTTAGATGTCTATTCTACCCAAACTAATCTACAGATTTAATGCAATCTGAATAAAAATCAGCACAGCATTTTTTAATGAATTAGAAAAACTAACTACAAAATTTATTTGGAAGGGTAAGAGACCCCAAATAGCCAAGGACATATTGAAAAAGAAAAATAAAGTTGGAGGAATCACACTACCTGACTTTAAAACATACTACAAAGCTACAGTGGTCAAAACTGCATGGTATTGGCACAAGGATAGGCCTACCGACAAATGGAATCAAATTGAGAATTCTGAAATAGATCTTCGCATATACAGTCATCTGGTATTCAACAAGGCCACTAAGCAAACCCAGTTGAGAGAAAATGGCCTCTTCAACAAATGGTGCTTGGAGAACTGGATATCCATATCCAAAAGAATGAGAGAGGAACACCATCTCACACCTTATACAAAATAAACTCAAGATGGATCAAAGATCTAAATATAAGAGTCAAGACCATAAGGACCTTGGAAGACAATATAGGGAAGCATCTACAGGACCTTGTAATAGGAAATGGGTTCATGAACTTCGCACCCAAAGCATAAGAAGTGAAAGAAAACATAGATAAATAGGATCTCATCAAAATTAAAAACTTTAGCACCTCAAAGGAGGTTACCAAGAAATGAAAAGGCTGCCTACCCAATGGGAGAAAATATTTGGCAACCATATATCTGATAGGAGCCTAATATCCTGCATATATAAAGAAACCCTACACCTCAAAAATAAAAGGACAAACAACCCATTTAAAAAATGGGCAAGTGACCTGAAAAGACACTACTCCAAGGAAAAAATACAAATGGCTAAAAAGCACTTGAAAAGATGCTCCACATCACTAGCTATTAGGGAAATGCAAATCAAAACTACAATGAGATACCATCTTACACCCATCAGAATGGCAGCTATTGAAAAAAAACAGCGGACTATAAGTGTTGGAGAGGATGTCGAGGAATGGGAACCCCCATCCACTTCTGGTGGGAATGTAAAATGGTCCAGCCATTGTGGAGGACAGTTTGGCAGTTCCTCAAAAAGCTAACTATAGAACTGCCATATGATCCAGCAATTCCATTGCTGGGTATATACCCAGAAGAACTGAAAGCAAAGACATGAGCAGATATATGCACACCAATGTTTATAGCGGCATTATTCACTATTGCCAAAAATTGGAATCAACCCAAATGCCCATCAACAGATGAATGGATAAACAAAATGTGGTACATACATATAATGGAATATTACTCAGCTGTAAGAAGGAAGAAAATGCTAACATACAAGATAACATGGATGAATCTTGAGGAACTTATGTTGAGTGAAGCAAGCCAGGCATTGAAGGATGAACAGTACATGACCTCACTGATATGAATTAAGGAAATTTAGCAGACTCAGAACTATTGCCTGGAAGATAGGTTTACAAGAATAGAAAGAGAAGAGAAGATTGTGAGCCATCACTCATACGGGCATAATCTATGGTTAGGTGAGAGTGTAGTTGCGTATTGAAGGGATAGGGCAAGAGGGTAGTGATATTATTGGGTTTGGTGGTGCAGGGTTGACAGGTGGGTAAATTGGGAAGGGTGGGTTAGAAGGTCCAGGGTACTGTGGGGAGGGTTTGGAGAGGGACCAGGTGAACAGTCGGGATTTGCGGGTATGTGATTGAAAGTACAAAGTTGGGAATCCTCTTATGGCAATATGACAAGGAATGGTTACTGGTTTAGGATGTTGGATGGGGGGGTCATTGGGGACAGGGTGCACCTGGAGCAGGCTTCTAGGGAATGTGTGAGTGATCATTCTGTCATAATGTTTTGTATCAGTGGGTGGAGACCCACATTACGAGCAGGAAGAAATTGATCTCCCATCCTTGGGAGGACCAATTTCTTCAGAAATAGGTGGGAGTCGCTTGAGAGCATAGGCAGTTCCTAATTGGGGAGGGCAAACCAGTGTGTCAAGACCTCAGTCTTGTTGCATGTAACTATGAATCTTGTCATCCAACGAGTCAAGCCAGGGGTTCACCGTGGGCCCCAGGGGGAAGGGGAGGGAGAAATAGAATAGATTGAACAGGGGGTATTTAGTGGTCAGTGGAAATGTTCTGCATGATCTTACAGTGGTGGGCACAGACCATGTTAAATATCATCAAGATTTATAAAAGTGTATGGTCTAAAATATAAACCATTGTGCAAACCATTGACCATATTTAGTAGCTATGTTTCACTATTTGTATATCAGTTAATACAAAGACACCATCCACATGTAAAAAGGTATTAATATGGGGGGGAGGAAAGGGGGAAGATGTTGGGTATATGAGAGTCTCCTGTATTTTGTGTGTGACTTTGCTGTGACCTATATCTTCTTTGAAAACAAAATGAAAAAGTGTGAGACACGGGAATGACTGGGGGAAGGTGCCATGGTACAGACAGGACACCAGATATTGTGGTGATGAAAGGCAAAATGTCAAAAATAATTTTTTTAACATTTTTTATTTTTTATCATCCCAATCTTTTAATTTAATTTAATTTTTGTTAATTTTTATGTATTTTATCTCTTATATTTAAACTTATCATTATTATTTCATTTTCCTATTAACTGTATTCAGCTATTGTAATGGCTTCATCTTTGAAGAAGCTATGGATCACAGAACGGTTACAACTGGGACGGGGGAGGATCGTTGGTGTGGGGTGTCAGGGATGGGGAATCCACGGGAGGAAGTTCATCTGAACACATATATAAGATATGTAAAAATGTTCAAAGGTTCACGGGACATTGTCTCAGTGGGTGGAGATTCACACAATAATGGAGAGAATGCTGAATTCCCATCCTGGAAGGGCTCTGCCACATTCTCTAAGGGAGGAGCAACAGTCCCCCAAGTGCAGGGGCAGTGACTGGTGAAGGAGGATGATCCACTGATGGGCTCTTGATATTGATGACTAGGCTTATGAGCCTTTGCTCTAGAAATTACAACTTAGTCTACTGTTATGGGGTGCCTAAGGGTTGCTTCCTGAAAGCCTCCTTGTTGCTCAAATGTGGCCTCTCTCTAAGCCAAACTCAGCATATGAATGCATTACCTTCCCCCCAGCCTGAGACTTGACCCCTTGGGATGAGCCTCCCTGGCACTGGGGGATTGCTACCAAGCACCAACTAGCAATGCAACTGGAAAAAGGCCTTGAGTAAAAGGGGGAAAGGCTAAAGACAAATGAGTTTATATGGCTAAGAGACTTCAAAGTGATTCGGGAGTTAATCCCAGAGGTAACGCTTATGCACATCTCAGCAGGATCTCATAGACTGCCAAAGTGGATACTACCCCCCCAAAAGTCAGGCTCCTGATGGCTCTGGAGACATCCAGATCAGGGCGGATAGCTCAGGAGTTTGGTGCCTTGCCAGTGGGCCCTACTTTGGAGATTGTACCCCTAAGAGTGACAGAGTTTGACTCAATTATGACTTCCCTGCACATGGCTCATCTGTCCCTTCTATTTAAACCTATACTTGGTGCTGGAGTTTGTAGGTGTACATGCAGAGACTCGAATCTTTGGGCTGTCTCTGTGCCAGCTGGGCCTCAAACCTCGGCGGAGTTGCATCACCTACTCTACAGCTTATTAGACTCACCCAGGACAACTGGTGGGGACATGATGGACAACGGCCATCCCAGGGAATGGAGAGAATCTTCAGCTGCAGGCAGGATAGTCCCATCCATCTTCCACAGGGGATATAAGCACCCCCTCAATTGGAGGTGGAGTGTACGTCACCATCCCAGAATCCTTGGGACTGGGGAAAGAACTATGGACTAGAGTGGACTTAATGGCATTCTACTATAGATATGTTGTGATTCTAGCAATGGAAGAAATTACAACCTTGATGTGAAGCCAGTGGCCACTAGAGGCTCTGAGGGCAGGAAGATGGAAAAACAATTGTAATATGGGGACTTTTTCGGGACTTGGGAAACGTCCTGAGTGACATTGCAATGACAGATATAGGTCATTTTATATCATCACACAACATGTAGAACTGTGTGGGAGACAGTGTAGACTACAATGTGAACTACGGTCCATGCTTAAAGGCAAAGCCCAGGGTGCATTTATCAATTGCAATGAATGTGCCATACTAATGAAGGATGCTCTTGTGGGAGGGTGTGTGGTGTGGGGAGGAGGGCATATGGGAATCCCTATATCTTTTGTGTAACATTTATATAAACTAAGTATATTTTTTAAAATAATAATTTAAAAAATTTCATATTACCATTATAATGACAGTGTTAAAACAGCATAGTACTGTCATAAAGATAGACACATAGACCAATCGAACCAAACTCATGGCTCAGAAACAGACCCTCACATCTATGGTCTATTGATTGTTGACAAGCCTATCAAATCCACTCATCTGGGACAGAACTCTTTTCAACAAATAGTATTGGGGGAACAGGATATCCAAATCCAAAAGAAAGAAAGAGGTCCCCTATCTCACACCTTATACAGATTTAACTCAAAATGGATCAAAGACGTAAATACAAACACAAGAACCATGAAGCTCCTTGAAAAAAATGTAGGAAAAAATCTTCAAGACTTGGTGGTAGATGGTGCATTCTTAAACCTTACACCAAAAGCATGAACAGTGAAAGAAAACATGGATAAATGGGACCTCCTCAAACTTAATTTTGTGATTCAAAGGACTTTGTAAGAAGGAGAAAATGCAGCTCACACAATGGGAGAAAATATTTAGAAGTCACATATCTGATAAGGGTTTGATTTCCATTCTATATTAAGAGATCATACAACTCAACAATAAAAGAGCAAGAAACCCAATTGGGCTAGAGACTTAAATAGACATTTCTCTAAAGAGGAAATACAAATGCCAAAAAACACATGAAAAAAAGTTCCATATCACTAGCTATTAGGGAAATGTACATCCAAACAACAATGAGAAATCATCTCACACTGCATAGAATGGCCATTATTAAAAAAAAAAAAAAAAAAAAAAAAAAAAAAACCAGAAAATAATTAGTGTTGGAGCAGACTTGAAGACATAGGAAGACAACTTCATTTTTGGTGGGATTGTAAAATGGTTCAGCCTCTGTGGAAGACAGTTTGGTATTTCCTCGGGAAGTTAAATATAGAAATGCCATATGACCCAGAAATTCCACGACTAGGAATATATTCAGAAGAACTGAAATGAACCGACATCTGAACACCAATGTTCATAGCAGCGTTATTCACAATTGCCAACAGATGGAAACAACACACATATCTAACAACTAATGCATGGATAAACAATATGTGGTATATACCTATGATGGAATACTATGCTGCAGTAAGAAGAAGCAAAATTGGAACACATATGATAACATGGATCAATCTTGAAGACCTTATTCTAAGTGAAATGAGCCAAACACAAAAGGATATATATTGCATGGTCTCAATAATATGAACTAAATATGAAGAAAAAACACATGGAATTAAAACCTAGAGTATAGGTTACTAGGAGATAAGAGTTCTGCAGAGAAGGTGTTCTGATGCTTAATATATGTTTAAGTTTTAAGTAACTTGACTGTAAAAGTGTGGAAATAGATAAAATTGATAGTAACACATTATAGTGAGTAGAAGCTGGTTTATAAATGGGATTATGGCTGCAAAGGTTGGTATAGGCATGTAAATGTCAAAAGACAGTTAGAGAATAATCTAGGCACTGAATAACACAGTGAACCTAGAGGTGGATGAGAATTTGCTGAATAGTTCAAATGCAAGATTGTCCTTCTGTGAATAAACAGATGTGCATCAATATTTCAGGGTAGTGGGAATGTGGAGAAGCAAGGGATAAATACAATTAATGTAACCTATGGACTATAGAATTAATAGCAATACAGTAATATTCTTGCATCAATGACAAAGATATATTCTGTTAATAATAGGGGATTTGGAAAAAATATGCCAAATATATACTATGGGTCATAGGTATTGGTAGTAGCCTGATGATATTATATCATTATTTGTAACAAATGTTCCACAAAGGTGTGGTGTATTGGTGAAGGGGTGCTGTATGGAAATTCTATACATGTGCATGATTGTTTTGTAAGTTCCAAAATTCTTTAATAAAAATATATTGGAAAATAAAATTAATACAACACAGGAAAAAAGATATAGACTCATAGAATAGATTTAAAAAATATGAGCCAACTATATGTTGTCTACAAAAGACTCACCACAGACATAAGGACACAACCATGTTAAAAGTGAAAGGCTGTAAAAAGATATTCCATGCAAATAGTAACCATTAAAAAAGAAGAAAGAGCTAAATTTTAAGGTCTAACTGCATACCTGGAAGAAGTAGAAAAAGGACAGTAAAGTAATCCCAAAGCAAGCTGAAGGAAAGAAAGAATAAAAATCTGAGCAGAAATAAATTAAATTGAGAACAAAAAAATCAATAGAGAGAATCAACAAAACCAAAAGTTGGTTCTTTGAGAAGATCAACAATATTGACTGTCCCTTAGCTAGACTGACAAAGAAAAAAAGAGAGAAGACGCAAATAAAATGAGAGATGAGAAGAGGGACATTAACATTGACCCCTCAGAAATAATTGATATCATAAGAGGATACTAAGAACAAAAATATTCCAAAAATCTAGTCAATGTAGAAGAGATGGACAAATTCCTAGGAACACAAGAAACACCTATACTGACCCTAGAAGAAATAAATTACCTCAACAAACCAATCACAAGTGAAGAGATTGAAGCAGTCATCAAGAAACTTCCTAATGATGAAAAACCTGTGACCATATGGCTTCACAGGTTACTTCTACCAGTCATTCAAAGGCGATCTAATACCAATCTTTTTCAACTCTTCTAAAAAACTGAACAGGAAAAAATTCTTTCAAATTCATTCTATGAAGCTAACATCACCCTAATAACAAAACCAGGTAAAGATACTATGAAAAAAAGATAACTATAGACTAATATCTCTAATGACTATAGATGTAAAAATCTTCAATAGAATACTTGCTAACCAAATCTGAAAGGACATGAAAAAAATTATACATCACGATCAATTGGGTTTTATCCCAGTTATGCAAGGGTTGATCAACACAAGAAAATCAATTAGTGTAATAAACCACACTGATACACTGAAGAAGAAATATCATATGATCCTTTTGATTGATGCAGAAAAGGTGTTTGACAAAATACATCACCTTTTCTTGAAAAAAAAAATCCCTCCAAAAGATAGGAATAGAAGGAAGCTTTCTCAACAAGGTGTAAGATGTAAGGTGCAGCTATGAAAACCTACCGTTAGCATTGTACTCAATGGTGAAAGACAGAAAGCTTTCTTGCTGAGATCAGGAACAAGACAAGGATACCCAATGTTAACACTGTTGTTCAGTATTGTGCTGGAGGCTCTAGCCAAAGCAACTAGAGTAGATAAAGGAATAAAAGGAACCCAAATAAAAAAGGAAGAAGTAAAAATAGCACTATATGCTGATGATATGATACTATATCTAGAAAATCCTGAAAAATCTGCAGCAAAGCTACTAGAAATAATAGATGAGTTCAGCAAAGTGGTGGAATACAAGATTAATATGCACAAATCAATAGTGTTTCTATTCACTACTGATGTGCAATCTGAGGAGGAAATCAGAAAAAAATCCACTTATAATAGCGACTTAAAAAGTCAAATATTTAGGACTAAACTTAACAAAGTACAATAAGGATTTGCATTCAGAAAACTACAAAATAATGCTAAAAGAAACTGAAGAAGACAAATAAATGGAAGGACAGTCCATGTTCATGTATTGGAAGACTAAATATCATCAAGATGACAATTCTACCCAAACCAATTTACAGATTCAATGCAATCCCATTAAAAATCCTAACAACCTTTTTGCAGAAATGGAAACGCCAATTATAAAATTTATTTGGAAGGGTGAGGGACCACAAGTAGCCAATAAATTTCTTAAAAAGAAGAATGAAGATGGAGGACTCTCACCTCCTGATATTGATGACTATGCTTGTGAGCCTTTGCTCTTGAAATTGAAACTTAGCCTAGTGTTGTAGGGTGCCTGAGAGTTACCTATGGGAACTTCCCTGTTGCTCAAACGTGGCCTCTATCTAAGCCAAACTCAGCATATAAATGCATTACCTTCCGCCCAGCATGGGACATGACTCCCAGGGATGAGCCTCCTTGGCACTGAGAGATTGCTACCAAACAACAACTCTCAATACAACTGGAAAAAGACCTTGACCAAAAGGGGGAAAAGGTAAAGACAAATGAGTTTATATTCTTAAGAGACTTCAAAGTAAGTTGGGAGGGCATTCCAGAAGTAATGCTTATGCCCGTCTCAGCAGGATCTCATTGACAACCAAAGTAGATACTACCCCAAATAGAGGGGCTCCTGAGGGCTATGGAGACATCCAGACACTATAGTCAGGGCAGATAGCTCAGGCATTTGGTCCCTTGCCAGTAGGCTCTACTTTGGAATTTATGCTTCCCAGTGTAACAGAGTTGGACTCATTTGTGATTTCCCATACACATGGCTTTTCTGTTCTTCTATTTGAACCTATAATTAGCACCAGAGTTGGTAGGTGTACATCCAAGAGACTTAACTCTTGGGGCTGTCCATGTGCCAGCTGGGCCCTGAATCTCAATGGAGTTGCAACACCTACTCTCCAGTTCATTGGACTCACCCAGGAAAACTAACAAGGAAGAGATGATGGACAAACAACATACCAAGGAACTGAGAGTGTCTACAACTGCAAGCAAGAGAGTCCCATCCACTGGCTGTATGGGATCAAAGGCCCCCCTCAATTAAAGGTGGGGTGGGCATCACCATCACAAAGTCCTCAGGATTTGGTAATGAACTATGGACTAAAGTAGACTTACTAGTATTCTACTATAGACATATTGTGATTCTAGCAATGGAAGAAAATCATTGATGTGGAGGCAGTGGCCATTGGAGGTTCTGAGGTTAGGGAGAGGAAAAAACAGGTGTAATATGGGGGCATTTTGGGAATTTGGAACCGTCCTGAATGACATTATGACAGATACAGGCCATTATCTATCTTGCCATAACCTACAGAATTGATTGGGATTGAGTGTAAACTACAATGTGAACTATAATCCATGCTTAGCGGCAATACTCCAAAATTTGTTTATCCATTGCAATGAATGTACTACACTAATGAAAGATGTTGCCAATATGGGAAAATGTGGGAGGTGTGGGGAGTGGGGCATATGGGAATCCCCTATATATTCTATGTAATATTTATGTAATCTAAGTATCTTTTAAAAAATAAATCATATTACACAGCTACAGTGGTAACACACACACACACACACACACACAGCATGGTACTGGCATAAAGCAAACTCATTGACCAATGGAACCAATCTGAGAACACAGCAATAGACTCTCATGTCTACAGTTAAGTGATTTCTGACCAGGAAGTCAAGCCATCCTAGCCGGATGCTAACAGTCTATTCAACAATTGGTGCTGAGAAAACTGGATAGCCATATCCCAATGAACAAAAGAGGACTTCTAATTCATACCTTATAAAAATTAACTCAAAATTGATCAAGGACCTAAACATAAAAGCAACAACCATAAAATTCCTAGAAGAAAATGTAGGAAAACATCTTCAAGTTGTTGTGACTGGTGGTATTTTCTTAAATCTGACACACAAACCATAAGCAACAAAAGAAAAAATAGATAAATAGGTCCTCCTCAAAATTAAACACTTTTGCACCTCAAAGGACTTTGTCAAAAGGGTGAAAAGGCATCCTACTCAATGGAAGAAAATATCTGGCAAAGACCTTTCTAATAAGGGTTTAATATCCAAGATATATAAGGAGATCATACAGCTCAACAACAAAAAGACAAAAAAACTGATCAAAAATGGCCAAAAAACTTTAAAAGACAATTGTCCAAAGAAGAAACACAAATGGCAAAGAAACACATGAAACGATGTTCAATATCACTGGCAATTAGGAAAATGTAAATCAAAACTATAATGAGATATCATTTAACAAATATTAGACTGGCCACTACTAAAAAGTCAGAAAACTAAATATTTAAGAGGATGTGGAGAGATAGGAATGCTTATTCACTGTTGGTGGGAATGTAGAATGGTACAGCAATGATGGAGAGCAATGCCCATTCCAAAAAACAGGGAGTATCTACAACTGCAAGCTAGACAGTTCCATCCAAGATTGAGGAATGAACCAAAATAAGGGATGAATGCAACTATGGACTAAAGTACACATTATTATTTTAGCAATGCAAGAACTTGTAATGTTGATATAAAAAAGTGTTCACCAGAGATTCTGAGCAAAGTGAGAGGGAAGAATAGTTGTCACATGGAGCATATTTTGGACATTGGAATTTTTCTGCATGATATTGCAATGATAGATACAATCCATTATACATTTTGTCAAAAACTATAAAATCGTGCTGTGCAAAATGTAAGCCATAATATAATCTATGGTTAGTATAATATAAGCATGGTTAGTAGCAATGCTTCAATATGTGTTCATCAATTATAACAAATGTACCACACTAATGAAAGATGTTGTTAATTGGGGAATGTGTGGGAGGGGGAAGGGGCAGGATATACAAAAATTCCCTGTATTTTTTTTTAATTTTTTTTATTATGGGTAAAAATCAAAATTCTCACAATATATACAAACATTTGCAAAATGATATATAAATATATATGCATATATGTGTATTTGCTTACAAAAATGTTGTTTATATATATATATATATATACATATATTTTAAGAGGTGCTTAGATTACCCAAAATATTACACGGAACCCACTGGGATTCCCATGTTGCCCACCTCCCACACCTCCCATCACATCCCACACAAACATCTCCCACAGTGTGGCCCACCACCCTCAATGAACTTACACGTGGTCTACAGTGTGAATTCCCTGTATTTTTGATGTAACATTTATGTAATCTAAAGCGTCTTTAAAAATGAAAAATAAAGAAAAGAAGAAGAACAAAGTTGGAGGATTCACACTTCCTGACTTTAAAGCATATTATTAGCTACTGTGGTAAAACCAGCATCGTACTGGCATAAAGACAGATTGACAAATGGAATAAAATAGAGTACTCAGAAATAGATCCTCACATCTGTGTTCAGCTGATTTTTGCCAAGGATGTCAAACCCTCCCAGATGGGCCAGAACAGTTGATTCAACAAAGGGTGCTGGGAGAACTGGAAAATCATATTCAAAAGAAAGAAAGACAACCCCATCACAAACTTTATAGAAAAATTAGCTCAAAATGAATCAAGGACCTAAATATAAAAGTGACAACCATAAAACTCCTATACAAAAATGTAGGAGATCACTTTCAAGATCTTGTGAAGTGGGACACTTCATCCAGAGAGAAACTCAGCACCCAGACAATGTGTTTAGGAGAGGAACCTTTATTTCCTGCTGGCCGGGGCCTCCTCCAGCAGTATGGAGAGAAGCGATCCCCGGCTTCCCGCGGTGGGTTTTTATAGGGAATTTTAGCAGTGTCAGCATGATAAGGCAACTTTTCTTTGTGTTCAGATATCAGATTAGTTGATTAAAACAAAGCATTACTTTTCTTGCGCCAGAAAGGGTGAGGGGCAGCTTCAATTGTCCATATCCAGCAGAGCAAGCAAGCAAGCAATATTACAGAAGCTAATTTTTGCGATTAGCATCGGCGTCAAGGGGGTCTGGGTTAATCTTTACTAGGAGTGGGTTTTGCCATCTCCATGGTGGCGTGATGGGCCAGGCATGGATGCATAGCCGGGGTATTGTTTTAAGCAGGTTTTGTGGGCCTTAGGAACTTCCATCAGTGTTACTATGTTTAAAAATCTCCATTACACTTGTGGTAGGTGATAATTTCTTAAACCTTACACTCAAAGAATGAGCAACAAATGAAAAATTAGACAAATAGGACCTCCTCATAATTAAACTCCTTTTCACCTCAAAGGACTTTGTCAAAAGGGTGAAAAGGCAAACAAATCAATGGGAGAACATATTTGGCAATAACATATCTGATAAGAATTTAATATATATGATATGTAAAGGAATACTAAAACTTAACAATTTTAAAGACAAACTACCTGATTTAAAAATGGGCAAAAGTTATAATTTCTTGCATTGCTAGAATCACCATATGTGAACTAGAGAATACCATCTGGGTTCCGTGTAATATTTTGGGTAATCTAAGCACCTCTTAAAATATATGTATATATATATATATAAATAACATTTTTGTAAGCAAATACACATATATGCATATATATTTATATATCATTTTGCAAATGTTTGTATGTATTGTGAGAATTTTGATTTTTACCCATAATAAAAAAAAAATGGGCAAAAGTCTTGAATAGATAATTGTCCAAAGAAGAAATAAAAATGTCAGAAAAACACCTGAAAAAATGCTCAAATCACTAGCAATTAAGGAAATGCAAATTAAAACTTCAATGAGATATCATTTCACACCTATTAGAATGGCCGCTATTCAAAAGTCAGAAAACTACAAGTATTGGAGAGGACGCGGAGGTATAGGAACACTTATTCACTGTTGGTGGGAATTAAGAAAGGCACAGCCACTGTGGAGGACTGTTTGGCATTTCCTAAGGAAGTTTAATATAGACTTGCCATGTGACCTGTCAATACCATTTCTAGGCATACACCCAGAAGACCTGAGAGCAGTGACAAGAACAGATATCTGCACACCCATTTTCATAACAGCATTATTCATGATTACAGAAAGATGAAAGCAACCTAGGTGACCGTCAACTGATGAATGGATAATCAAAATGTGGTGTATACACACAATGGAATGTTATGCAGCTTTAAGAAGAAAGGAAGTCATGAAGCATATGACAAAATGGATGAACCTGGAGGACATTATGTTGAGTCAAACAAGCCAGACACAAAAGGACAAATACTGCATGATTGCACCATTATGAAAGAAATACTTTGTATAAATTCATAGAGTTAATAATTAGAATATAGGTTACCAGAAATAAGAATGAAGGTAGACAATGGAAAAGTGAGTGTTAATATGAGCAGAATTGGTAAAAATTTTGTTTGTAAATCTTAAGAAATTAATAGAAATGGTGAAAGCACATCATAGTGTTTGTACCTAGCAAAGCTATTATGTGGGAATGAAAGTGGGTGGAAGGGAAAGTCTAAGGCCATGTATATTGCTAGAAAGAAAGTTAAAAAATGTAACATGGGATCTATAACATAGTTAAACTTCGTGTAAAATATGAATGTGGGCAATATTGTATATATAAGATTGTTTTAACAAAATATAAATACAAATAAACTAGACAGACAGAAACAGAATATCTGCCATGTAAGGAAGGGAAAACATAAAGAGATTGAGAGGTGATAAGTTTTGCTTGTTTGTTTGTTTTTTTTTGTTGTTGTTGTTTATTATTATTATTGGGATAATTAAAATACTCTAAAAATTATTGAAGTGATGTATACAGAAATATGTGATTATACCAAATAGCATTGATTGTACACTTGGATGGATTTATGTTTTAGTAATATGTATCAATGAAATTGACTTGTTAAAAAATAACAGAAGTTATGGTAATGAAAGGCATGATAGAGGAGATTAAAATTACACAGTAGATTTGAAAAGGCTGAAGAAAGAATCTGAATTAGAAGATAGGACATCTGAAATTGCATGGATAGAAGAGATAGCGGAAAAACTGGAAAAAATTGAGCAGGGTCTCAGAGAATTGAGCGACAGCACAAAGCACACAAACATATGTTTCTGAGGTGTCCCAGAGAGAGAAGAGAAGATAAAAGTGGTAGAAGGAGGAAATAATGACAGAAAATTTCTCCATTGTCATGAGGAACATGGTTATACACATGCAGGAAGCACATCATACTCCACACAGAATAAATCCTAACAGAATTACTCTGAAGGAGCAAAAGAAAAGTGATCCGTCACATACAAGTGATGCTCAATAAGATTAAGTGCTTATTTCTCATTGGAAACCATGGAGGCGAGAAGGGGGTGCTGTGACATATTTAAGATACTGAAAGAGAAAAACTGCCAAAAAGGATGCTTTGTCCAGCAAAACTGTTGTTCAGAAATGAGGGAGATATTAAATATTCATAGATAAACAGAAACTGAGAAAATTCATCAACAAGAGACCTGCCCTAGAATAAATAATAAAGTGAGTTCTTCAGGCTGAAAGGTAAAAACAGGAGAGAGAAGTTTGGAGGAGAGTATAGAAATGAAAGATTTTACTAAGAATAACAGGGTAAAAAGAGACAAAAATAAGATATGCTATATAAAATCTAAGTATAAAATGTTTGAAGTAAGTACTTCCTTTACAGTAATAAATTGATGTTATTTGATTAAACTCCACAATCAAGAGAGATAGATAGGTGGAATGAATAAAAAAATATAATCCATTCATATGGTGTCTACAAGAGACTCACGTTAGACACAAGGGCACAAATGTGTTGAAAGTGAAAGGTTGGAAAATACTATTCCACATAAACAGTAACTAAAAAAGTGCTAGGGTAGCTGTAACTAATATCATAAAAAAATAGACTTTAAAAGAAAAACTGTTATAAGAGACAAAGAAGGGCACTGTATTTGAATAAAAGGGGCAATCTAACAGGAAGAAAAAATAATCATAAATATTTATGCATTTAACTGGTTTACCCCAAAATACATGAGGCAAACACTGGCAAAACTGAGGGGAGAAATAGATGTCGCCACAATAGTAGTGGGAGAATTCAATACACCACTCTCAGCAAAAGATAGAACATTTAGACAAAAGATCAATAAAGAAACAGATATCTTTAATAATAAGATAACTGAACTAGATCTAACAGACATTTACAGAACATTGCACTCTAAAAATTCAGGATATAGATTCTTCTTGAGTGGTCATGTATCATTCTCCAGGATAGACCACATGATAGGTCATAGAACAAGTTTAAATGAATTTAAGAAGATTGAAATTATACAAAGCACTTTATCTGATCACAACAGAATGAAGCTGGAAATTAATAACTAGCAGAGAACTGGAAAATTCACAAATATATGGAAGTTAAGTAACATACTCTTTTTTTTTTTTTTTTTTTTTGAGCACTTTAAAATTGTTTATCTATGTACTTCTCATGAGGGTTTTCACAAAGCTTTAGGGGAGATAAATAAAATAGAAAGTACTGACATTCTTTACAAAAAGAAATATTCTCACTTATCTGCCAGTGTTGAAATGACTTTTCCTTGTTTTTTTTTTTTGTTTTTTTTTTTTGTATTTGCTTACAAAAATGTTATTTATATATATATATATATATATATATATATATATATATACACATATATTTTAAGAGGTGCTTAGATTACCCAAAATATTACACGGAACCCACTGGGATTCCCATGTTGCCCACCTCCCACACCTCCCACCACATCCCACACAAACATCTCCCACAAGTGTGGCCCACCACCCTCAATGAACTTACACATCCTGGAGCCTTGCCACCAACCATAGACCACAGTTCACACCGTAGACCACACTCTCTCCCACTCAGTTCTGAGTGGTGTGTGCTGATTTAAAATGGCCTACATCCGTTGCCACAACGGTACTCAGGACAACCTCTAACTCCCAAAGAAGCCCCTGTATTTCAACTGCTCATCCCCTCCCTACCCCAAAAGTGTCAAGTGTCCACTGGATCCACCTCATTGTTATAATTTCTTCCATTGCTAGAATCATCATATGTGAACAAGAGAATACCATCAAGTCCACTCTAGTCCATAGTTCTTCCCCCAATCCTGAGTGGGCTGGGATGGTGATGTCCACTCCAACTCCAAGTGAGAGAGGGCTTAAACAATCAGTAGGTCAAAGAAGAAATTGCAAGAGATATCAGTAAATATCTCAAGACAAATGAAAATGAGAACGTAACACATTAATACTTACAGGATGTAGCAAAAAGCACTGCTGAGAGGGAAATTTAGAGCCCCAAATGTAAACATTAAAAAAGAAAAAAGAGCTCAAATGAAAGACCTAACTGCACAGCTGAAGGAATTAGAAAAAGATCAGCAAAAATCCCAAAGCAAGCAGAAGGAAAGAAATAACCAAGGGGTTAGAGAAGAAATAAAGGAAACTGAGAATTTAAAAAAATTAATAGAATTAACAAAACCAGAAGCTGTTTCATTAGGAAGGTGATTAAAATTGACAAACCTTTAGCTATATTAACAAAGAAAAAATAGAGAAAATACAAATAAATAAAATGAGAGAGGGACATCACCACAGACATCACAGAAATAAAAAGAATGATAGGAGGACTCTATGAACACCTATATGCCAACAAATTAGACAATGTAGATGAGATGAACAAATTTCTAGATACTCACAAACAACCTACATTTACTCTAGAATAAATAGAGGACCTCAACCAACAAAACACAAGTAAAGAGATTGAATTAGTCATCGGAAACCTCCCAACAAAGAAAAGCCCATGGCAAGATGGCTTCACAGGTAAATTCTACCAATTACTCCAGGAGGAACTAATACCAATCCTGTTCAAACTTTTCTAAGAAATAAAAGTGGAGATAACCTTACCTAATTCATTCTATTAAGCCAACATCATCCTAATACTAAAACCAGATAATGATGTTACAAAAACAAGAAAATTACAGACCTAACACTTCAATGAATTTAGATGCAAAAATCCTCAAAAAAATACTTGCAAATCAAATCCAACATCACATTAAATGAATTTACCATGTTCAGGTGGGTACTATCTTAGGTATGTGAGGGTAGTTCAATGCAAGAAAATGAATTTATGTAGTACATCACATTAACCAATTAAAGAAGAAAATCAGATGGTGATCACTATTGATATAGAAAAGGCAATTGACAAAATCCATCATGCTTTCTTGATAAAAACACTTTGAAAGATAGGAATAGAAGAAAACTTCCTCAACATGGTAAAGGGCATATATGAAAAAACCCCAGCTGCCTTCATAGGCAATGGCAAAAGCCTAAAATTTTTCCCTCTAATATCTAGAATAAGACAAGAATGCCCATTGTCAACATCTTTATTGAACATTGTGTTAGAAGTTCTTGCTAGTGTGGCTAGTAAAGAAAAAGAAATAAAAGCCATCCAAATTGGAAAGGAAGAAATAACACCTTCACTATTTTCAGATAACATGATCCTATACATAAAAAATCAACAACAAAGCTACTAAAGCTAATAAACAAATTCAGAAAAGTTGTGGGATACAAGTTCAACATGCAAAAATCAGTATGATCAACATGACTAGCTCTTAGGAAAATGCAAATTAAAACCACAATGAGAGACTTCCGGGAAGATGGAAGATTAGTGAGGCAGAAGGATCACCTCTCCCAGAAAAAAACAACAGATAGAGGACAGGCAGAGACTCTCTGGAGAGCTGCTCTGGGGATCAGGAAAGCAGGGGAAGGTGAGACAACACTCAGAAGAGAAAAGGGTGAAGGAAAGACATCTCAGCTGACTGAAAAATCCTTGAGTAGGTAAAAATCAAAATTCTCACAATACATACAAACATTTGCAAAATGATATATAAATATATATGCATATATGTGTATTTGCTTACAAAAATGTTATCATATTATTGTGCCTCAATTTATCATGCATAATATGAAAAGCAACTATAGCAGCCTAAGTCTTGCCCAATGTAAAGCTGCTTGGCAACTCAGCTGGCAAAACAGACATGATGGTGAAGAAGTCATGAGTGGCTATGTGTGCTGTGCCAAAGAAAGCCCAAAACTCCACATCCTGTGGTCTGTTAGTGAAGCCTGTGATGGTGGAATGCCACCAGATATATCTGACAGCTTTGGAATTTATTGTTTGAACTTAAAGATGTATAAGATGTATAACTTACTACTTTTGGGGTAGTAACTTACTGTTATTCTCCAATAAAATCAAATTAAAAAAAAATCCTTGAGTAAAGCTGCAGAATCAGCAGCTGGTGCCATTCGCCCCACTCTCAGAACAAACAACAGCCTGAGGACTGCAGCAGGTGTGGACTGCAGTGGTTGCAGACTGAGGGGGTTGCTGGGGTCCTCTTCCCCATGAAAGAGGAGAGGGAGGCACACAACCTGCATCAAATTCAGATTTTGGCTAGTGAACTTGTTCTGCTACATTGAAGGGGTCACACACATTCAGGCCACATAGGGCTGTCACACTGTTTGCACTGAGAGCACGCAAGAAACTAAAGATAATCTCCCTTCAAAAACACCCTCACTTCTGTGCCAGGCTGGTTACAAGAAGGCAGGTGGAGGGAGCCAAGGGAGGAGAACAGCTTCCAAGAAAGTTTGTTTGTGAGACTTGGCCAGGACTGAGGATATTGCTTGTGTACCACCTAACACAGAGTTACACTGAATACATTCGCCCCTAGCACCTGGAGTCTGAGCTGAAAGGTCTGCCAATGAGTGCCATCTGCCAGCAGACCGGAAAAGTACACAAAAAGGGAAAATATTAATAAATAAATAAAAGAAGCAATCAGATGCCTTTCTGCCCCCCTCTCTGAGGCCCTTGGAAACTGGAATGCACCCCATTAGTGGGTCCTTAGCCCTGGTTTGAGCAGTTAAACGGGGGTAATCCTAAGTATCTAGAACAAGTTGAACCAAGGGTCAAATAAGAGTGGTATCACATGGCTAGTTAATAGTAAATCCCTAAGCAAGAGAGAGAACCTGAACATCATAGTAAACTCAATAAAAATACCAAGACATCAACAAAAAATCACCAGCCATACTAATAAAAAGGACAATATGATTCAGGCAAAGGAACAAATCAAAGTTCCAGATGAGACACAGGACTTTAAACAGCTAATCAAGGAGGTTCATACTAATCTCCTATATCAAATCATCGGTTGAAAGAAAGCATGGCTAAAGAAATAAAATACATTAAAAAGACACTGTGTGAGCACAAAGAAAATTTTGAAATCCTGGATAGATAGAAAAATAACAGAGCTTATGGGAATGAAAGACACAATAAGTGAGACTAAAAATACAATAGAGACACACAACAGCAGATTTGAAATATTGGAAGAAAAATCAGCAATGTAAAGGACAGAACAACTGAAATTGAAAAGAAAGAACAGAGAGAGAAAAAAATGGAAAAAATTGAAGAGGTATGCAAGGAATTGAATGGTAACATGAAGCGCTCCAATATACATGTTATGGGAGTTCCAGAAGTAGATGACAAGGGGGAAAGGGGGTAGAAAGGGTATTTGAGGAAAAATTTCCCAACTCTCATGGAAAACATGAATATACATGTCCAGGAAGCACAGCATACTCCAATAGAATGAAAACCAATAGACCTACCCCAAGGTACATACTATTCATAATGCCACATATGAAAGATAAAGAGAAAATTCTGAAAGGAGCAAGGGAAAAGTGAAAAATCACATGCAAGGAATGTCCAATAAGACTTAAATTTCCCTTCAGAAACCATGGAGGAAAGAGGGCAGTGGTAAGATATAATTAAGGTATTGACAGAGGAAAAACTGCCAGCCAAGAATTTATTATATGGCAAAACTGTCCTTCAAATATGATGGTGAGCTTAAAATATTTACAGATAAACAGAGGCTAAGAGAGTTCCTAAACAGCTCTGCAGAAAACACTAAAAGGAGTTCTGCAACCAGAAAAGTAAAGAAAAAAGATAGAGAGTGGAGGATAGTGTAGAAGTGAAGACTATCAGAAAGGATAACCAAAAAGGTAAAAAGATGTACAAAAATAAAATATAAAATATGGAAGTTTCAAAGAATAAAATGGCTGAAGTAAGTAATGCTTTTACAGTAATGAAATTGAATGTTAACGTGTTAAACGCCCCAATCAAATGCATAGGCTGGCAGAATGGATAAGGAAACATGAGCCAGCCATATGCTGTCTGCAGGAGACTCACCTTAGATCCAAAGATGCAAATAGACTGAAAGTTAAAGGTTAGAAAAGATATTTTACACAAATAGTACCAAAAGAGAGCAGGTGTAACTCTTCTGGTGTCAGATAAAACAGACCTTAAATGCAAAAAAATGCTAAGAGAGGCGGAATGCCATTATATATTAATAAAATGGGCAATCCACCAGAAAGGAGGAACAGTCATAAATATCGATGTACCTACCCAGGGTGCCCCAATACATGAAGTAAACTTTGGCAAATCTGAAAGGAGAAATAGACAACTCTACAATAATAGTTGGAGACTTCACCACACCACTTGCATCAATAGATAGAACAACTAGACAGAAGATCAACAAGGAAACAGAGAAATTGAATATGATAAAGAGCTGGACCTGACAGATATATACAGAACATTACACCCCAAATCAGCATGTTGCACATTCTTCTCAAGTGCTCATGGATTTTTCTCCAGCATAGACCATATGTTGGGTCACAGCACAGCTTGTAATAAATTTAAGAAGATTGAAATGATACAAAACACCTTCTCTGATCATAATGGAATGAAGCTGGAAGTCAATAATATGGAGAAAAGCAGGAAATTTACAAATATGTGGAAGCAAAACAACACACTTCTAAAGAGTCAGTGGATCAAAGAAGAAATTGCAAGATAAATTAGTAGATATCTCAACACAAATGATAATGATATCACAACTTATCAAAACTTATGGTATACAGTGAAGGCAGTGCTGAATGGGAAATTTATAGCCCTAAATGCCTAAAGTAAAAAAGAAGTCTGATCTTGACTGTTCCCTTCTCCCCAGCCCCCCAGGGCCCGTGATATACCCCTCTCCCAACCCATGGAATGTCAAGATTCACAGTTACATGCCCTGGGGATTTGAACCGGCCCTTCCTAATCCACCCACCCCCCAGTGCTGCACCACCAAACCCAGGAACACCACCACTCATCTGCCCCATCCCCCAACATGCAACCACACTCTATCCCTTTACCATAAATTATGTCCTTATGGGTGATGGCTCAAAGCCTGCTCTTCTCTTACTCTCCTTTGTTAACCTATCTTTCAGACAATGGTTCTCAGAGACTGCTCACTTTCCTCAGTTCAGATCAGTGGTGGGAGGTGTGGGAGGTGGGCAACATGGGAATCCCAGTGGGTTCCGTGTAATATTTTGGGTAATCTAAGCACCTCTTAAAATATATGGATATATATATATATATATATAACATTTTTGTAAGCAAATACACATATATGCATATATATTTACATATCATTTTGCAAATGTTTGTATGTATTGTGAGAATTTTGATTTTTACCCACAATAAAAATAAATAAATAATTTAAAAAAAGAAGTCTGAGCTAAAATCAAAGATCTAACTGAACAACTGGAAAAAACTAGATAAAGAACAGCAAATCAATCCTAAAGCAAGCAGAAAGAAACAAAGATTAGAGCATAAATAAATGAAATTGAGAAAAAAAGCAATAGAGAGAGGGCGGCAAGATGGCATTGGTGTAGGAGGACGCACACTGCAAGCTCCCAGAGCAAGACGGATTGGGGACGGGGTCCTCCCCGGGGGTCTGTGCTGTGCCCGCGTGGAGTGAGAAGCTTGGGACATCTATCTGCGCGGATCGGCGGCGTGGACCGAACGGTGGAGATTCGTGAGTTTTGAGGCTGCCAGAGGAGGTTGGCACAGGCGGCTGAGCCCCGCGGTTAGGGAAAAAAAAATTAAAACGGCCATTTGGAGCCACGGGCGGGGCGAAAAAGGTTTATTTTCTGGGGAGCTGGCTGCCTGGCGCCCCTTGGACCTTCTGTGAACAGAGCAAACGAGCTAGTCAGCACCTGATGAACCGGAGGGGGATTTTGGTCGGGGAACGCAGCTGATTTCCCTAGCCACCCAGGGATAAGACCTGGGCCACTGCGGAGCCAGGAGGAAGGGACACTTCCCATAAAAGGGAGGGTTCGGTTGGAAGACAGGGAAGGGTATTTTACATTTTTAGACATTGATCTGGCTGCCTGCACCACCCCATAGCTTTGGGGAGCAGATAAGCCGACCTGAAGCAGCATCAGGCTGAGAGCAGACGCGAATCTGCACTCAAACTGATTTACTGAGCAGCCCGGTGACGCTGGAGCTCGGCGCCAGAAGGGGCGGAATCCGCCATCTTT
>JAKSZT010054419.1:11034578-11049685 GCA_026826555.1 Tolypeutes matacus | reverse complement strand
AAAAAAAAAAAAGCAATAGAGAAAATCATCAAAACCAAAAGTTGGTATTTTTTAAATAAAATCAATTGTCAAACCCTTAGCAAGACTAACAAATGAAAAAAGAGAGAAGATGCAATAAATAAAATCAGGGAATGAAAGCGGGGATATTACACCTGACCCCACAGAAATAAAAAGGATCATAAGAAGATATTATGAGAAACTGTAAACCAAACAAACTAGACAACCTAGATGAAATGGACAAATTCTTAGAAATGCACAAACAACCTAAATTGACTCTACAAGAAATACAGAAACTCAACAACAAATTAGAAGTAAAGAGATTGAATGAGTCATCAAAAATATTCCAATAAAATAAAGTCCAGGACTAAATGGCTTCAAATATAATGGAATTGTTTTTTCATTAATGAAAATAGCCTAAGTATATGATCATAAATATATATATATATACACTTTTAAAAAATTAAATAATAAATAGTATGGATTCACAAAAAAAAAAAAAAAAGTGAATTCTACCAAATATTTTGAGAAGAATTAATAGCAATCCTATTTAAACTCTTCCAAAACAAATTGAAAAGGAGGGAAAATTACCCAACACATTTTATGAAGCCAACGTCACCCTAACACCAAAGCCAGATAAAGACACTTCAAGAAAAGAAAATTACAAACCAATTTATTATGAACCTAGATGCAAAAATTCTCAACAAAATACTTGGAAATCGAATCCAACAGCATATGAAAAGAATGATACAACACAATCAAGTGGGTGTGCAAGTGTGGGTCAACATAAGAAAATCCATTAAAGTAATACATCACATTAACAAATCAAAGAGAGAAAATGCTTGCTCATCTCGATTAATCTAGAAAAGGCATTTGACAAAATACAGCATCCTTTCATTATAAAAAAGACTTCAAAAATAGGTATAGAAGGAAAGTTTCTCAACATAGAGAAGGCATGTATGAAAATCCCACAGCCAACATTGTACTCAATGGGTATAGGTTGAAAGGTTTCCCTCTGTTCACCACGTTATTCAACATTATGCAAGAAGGTCTAACTAGAGAAATGAGGCATAAAAAAATAATAAAAGTCATCCAAATTGGGAAGAAGAAGTCATAATCTCACTATTTGAAGATGGCCTGATTTTGATGTAGATACTCCAGAAAAATCTACAGCAAAGCTATTAGAGCTAATAAATGAGTTCAGCAAAATGGCAGGAAAGAAGATCAACAGGCAAAAAATCAGTAGCTTTTCTATACAATAGTAATGAGCAAGCTGAGGAGGAAATCAGGAAAAAATTCCATTTACAATAGCAACAAAAACTTAATTATCTAAGATTTAATTTAACAAGGAATGTAAAGCATCTGTATTCAGAAAATGAAAAAAACACTGTTCAAAGAAATCAAAGAAGATCTAAACAAATGGAAGGACTTCTTGTGTTCATGGATTAGAAGACTAAACATATGAAGATGTCAATTCTACCCAAACTGATTTATAGATTCAATGCAATACCAATCAAAATTCCAACAGCCTAATTTAATAGAAATAGAAAAGTCAAGTACTAAATTTATTTGGAAGGGAAAAGGGCCCCAAATTGCCAAGAACATCCTAAAAAAGAAGAGTGAAGTTAGAGGACTCACACTTCCTCACTGTGAAGTATATTATAAATCTACAATGTTCAAAACAATATGGTATTGATATAAAGATAGAAATACTGATTAATGGAATAGAATTGAGAGTTCAGAAATAGACCCACATCTCTATGGTCAACTGATTTTTGATAAGCCTACCAAGACCACTTTTCTGAGACAGAACCACCTCTTCAACAAATGTTGCTGGGAGAACTAGATATCCATAACCTAAAGAATGAAAGACGCCCTTTATCTCATTTCCTATACAATAATCAACTCAAAATGGATGAAAGAACCTAACCATAAAAGCCAGGACCATAATACTCCAAGAGGATAATTCAGGGAAATATTTAAAGACTTGTAGTAGATGGACATCTCTTAAACCTTACACCCAAAGCACAAGCAACAAAGGAAAAATACATAAATGGAACCTCCTCAAAATTAAACACTGCTGTACCTCAAAGGTCTTTGTGAAGAGGATAAAAAGGCAACTTACTTAATAGGAGAAAGTATTTGGAAATCACATATCTGATAAGGGTCTAATATCCAAGATATATAAAGAGATCCTACATCCCAACAATAAAAAGACAAATGACCTTTTTAAAACATGGGCAAAAGACCTGAGTAGACATTTTTCTAAAGAGGAAATGCAAACGGAAGAAAAAAACACATGAAAAAAATATCATTTCACACCTACTAAAATGGCCACTATTAACAAAACAGAAAACTACAAGTGTTGGAGAAGATGTGGAGAGATAGGAATGTTATTCACTGTTGATGGGAATGTACAATGGTATAGCCACTGTGGAAGTCTGTTCCTAAGGAAATTAAATATAGATCTACCATGTGACCTGGCAATAGCACTACTAGGTACATATCCAGAAGAACTGACAGCAGTGACATGAACAGACATCTGCACACCAATGCTGATAGTGACATTATTCACAATTACCAAAAATGGAAACAATCCACCTGACAAATTGATAAACATTTGTGGTATATACACACGATGGACTATTATTCATCTGTAAGAAGAAATGAAGTCATGAAATATGACAACATGAATGAACCTGGAGGACATTATGTTGAGAGAAGAAAATTGTATGACTTCGCTATTATGAACTAAATACAATGAGCAAACTTACGGAGTTAATAGCTAGAACATACATCACCAGAGAATAGAATGTGGTTAGACAATGGAAAGTTGCAGTTTAATCTGTGCAGAATTGGTAAAAACTTGTTTGTAAATGTTTGGAAATATATAGCAATGGTGAAAGCACATCATAAGATTTGTAATTAATAGTGCTAACATATGGGTATGATAGTGGTTTTTTATTTGTTGTGTTTTTTTGGTGTAATGAAAGTGCTCTAACATTGAAGTGATGAATTTGCACAACTCAATGATTATACCAAATGCCATTGATTGTACACTGTAGATAAAATATAAGTTTTATGAAAAAAAATATATAATAGATTGGGTTGGGTGAAAAATACACCAAAATAAGATAAGGACTACAGTTAGTATTAACACTTTGAAGATGCTGTTTCATAAGTTGTTACAAATGTTTCACAACAATGCAAGGTATTTGTAATGGGGTGAGTTATGGGAGCTCTGTATGATGTTATGCAGGTTTGTTTTGTAAGTTCACAGCTTTTACTATACACTTATTGTTTATATATGTTCATATATGAATGACATATGCTTCAATAAATTGTTTTTACACTGAAAAAAAAAACAAAGGACATTACAACATTTAAGGAAACAGTGATAAGATAGATGATTGACTGCAACAGAAAAATTAGAGGCCGTAGGACAAAAGAAATCACATATTTATAGTGCTGAAAGGAAAAAAACCCTGTCTCCAAAAACAAGAGTGAAATAAAGTCCTTTTCAGTAAACAAAATCTGAGATATTTGTCTTATGCAATCAAAATGCATGCTATAGGATATTCTTCAGGCTGAAGAGAAATTAACTAGATACAAACTTAGATTTATAAAGAAGAATGAAGATCACCAGAGATGATAAGTAAGTGGGTAAATATTTTTAAAAGTGTGAAAATTGGCTACTATTTTTAAAATTTATTTCTTGTGATTAATATGTCACAGAAAATCATGGTGGTACATCACATTGCTATTTTCATATTCTCTATGCAAATTTTTCAAAAATTCATCCTGGAAAAGCTTCTCAATTAGTGTTATTTTGAGTGTTAAATTGCCACAAACTATTATTTTATCCCATGTATAATTTTTATTTTTTTAACTTTTTAAACATATGTCTCTTGTTCATCGGTAATAAACTAATTTGGGGAAAGATGTAATTTCTTACTGTATATAGAATGACTATAACTTTGGAAATTCATTGTGTTAGAGAATCAAGTCAGCCAGCTAAATTATCCTACTGCTACACCCTTAAGGCTAATCTTGGAAAAGAGAAATTTAATCAGTATATTTACCTTACAAGGTGGAAAGACTTGTCACCTATGTTAGGCCCAATTCATATAGCAAGGGGTTGCAAACAATTTGAGTTTTATAAATCATAAATGAGATATGATTAAAGGTCTATTTTTTTTTTTTTACTATTTCTCCTGAACACTTACTTTTTAGCAAGTGATCGACATGATTTAAAAGTCGAACTGTTTCTAAATGATTGATGCAGAGATAAAAATATTACTATCCACTGTTACCATCATGTTCTTCGACATCAAAGTGAACATTTATTCTATCTGGCTTGAAGAAGTCTGACAAAAAATAAATATCTGTCATTTGTAAATTTTCTTGTTCCAAAGAAAGCAGTTATGCTCGATAAATTATGTAAATAAAAGTTACTTTATACAAACAAACACACACACAATAAGATGTCATTTCACATCTACTAGAATGGCAACTATTAGAAAAAAAAAGAACAGAAAACTACATAGTTTGAATTTCACCAGTGCGAGAGGAAGGAATACTGGGGCTTTCTTATCAGGTTGCCCAGATGTGAGATAAAAGGGGGGAAAAAGGAATGAAGTTTAAAAACTTCCAGCAATCAAACAGCAAAGAAAATAAATACAGAAAGACTATTTATTAAAACTTTCCATCAGATACCCTAATTAATTATACTGATGAGGGTTTGCACTTAATCTGTTCTATTTTTCTCAGGAAACATTGGACAAGAGTGGCCACTACTATAACTACTAGAAGGAGGATTGTACCTACCTGTAATATTGATGACAGCAGGTGGAGTCAAGCAAGTTTAATAAGCAAAAGCATACAAAAAAGAGTCCAGCAATAACAGGATAAGGCTAAAGGGGATCGTATCAGTGTCCAGAACTATCATCTTGTTTTTTTCTACTTTATTGAAGTTTATCACTCATACATGAACATATATAAAACATGAGTGTATAGTAAAAGTTGAGAACTTACCAAAAATATGCATAACATCATACAGGGGTCCCATACATCACCCCATCACCAATACCTGGCACTGTGAAATTATGAAAGAATATCATCAAAATATTAGTACTAACTAATTAGTCCATATCTTACATTTGGTGTATTTTTCCCCCAGCCTACCCTATTATTATTTTTATTACAGAAGTAGTGAACTTACAAAACAGTCATGCACATGTGTAGAATTCCATACAACACCCCTTCACTAATACATCACACCGTGGTGGAATATTTGTTACAGATTATGAGATAATAAGACTACTACCACCAACCATGGTCCATAGAGTACATTTGGCACACTTTTTCCATAATTCCCCATTATCAACAAAGTACATTTTTGGCATAGATGCAAAAATATTACAGTATTGCTGTTAACCACAGTCCATAGATCACACCAATTGTATTTTCCCCATGCTTCCCCACATTCCCACCATCCTGCACTAGTGATGTACATCTGCTCTAGCTCACAGAAGGACACTCTTGCATCTGTACCATCAGACACAATTTTCATCCACCTCGGGGTTCACTGAGTTATTTAGTCTCTAGATTATTCTCTGCCTTTCTTTCAATTGACATTTACCTCCCTAGAATACCCTTTCCAGTCACATTCCCATTTATAAACAAGCTGCTACTCACTATAATGTGTTACCAACAATTCTATACATTTTCATACATTTACAATCAAGTTAATTAATTAAAACATCTACATATATTAAGCATCAGTAGTCCTTCTCAGGCTTCCTTCCATCCCTAATAACCTATACTCTCAGTTTTAACTTCATGCATTTATTCTTCCTATTTTGTTCATATTAATGAGACCATGTAATATTTGTCCTATTGTGTCTGGCTTACTTCACTTAGCATAATGTCTTCAAGATTCATCCATGTTATCATACGTGTCCAAATTTCATTTCTTCTTACTGCAGCATAGTATTCCATTGTATATATATACCACATTTTGTTTATCCATTCAATAGTTGATGGACACTTGGGTGGTTTCCATCTTTTGAAAATTGTGAATAATGCCACTATGAACATTGGTGTGCGGATGTCTGTTCATGTCAGAGTTTTCATTTCTTCTGGATATAGTCCTAGTAGAGGAATTGCTGGATCATATGGCAGTTCTATATTTAGCTTCCTGAGGAACTGCCAAAATGTCTTCCACAGAGACTGCACCATTTTACAACCCCACCAAGAGGTAAGGAGTGTTCTTATTTCTCCACATCCTCTCCAGCACTTGTTGTTTTCTATTTAATAATGGCCATTCAATGTGGGGTGAGATGATATCTCATTTTCGTTTTGATTTGCATTTTCCTAATAATTAGTGATAAGGAACATTTTTTCATGTGTTTTTGGCCATTTGTATTTCTTCCTTGGAGAAATGTCTATTTAAATTTTTGCCAATTTTTCAGTTGCATTGCTTGCTGGTTTATTGTTGAGTTGTATGATTTTTTTATATAGAATGGAAATCAAACTCTTATTGGTATGTGGTTTTCAAATATTTTCTCCCATTGAGTGGACTGCCTTTTCACCTGCTTGATGAAGTGCTCTGAATCACAAGTGTTTAAATTTGAGAAGGTCCAATTTATCCATGTTTTCTTTCCTGGCTCACGCTTTCTGTGTAAAGTTTAAGAATGTACCACCTACCACCAGTTCTTGAAGATGTTTTCCGACATTTTCTTCTAGGAATTTTATGGTCTTGATTTTATATTTAGGTCTTTGATCCATTTTGAGTTAATTTCTGTATCAGGTGTGAGATAGGGGTTTTCTCTCTTTCTTTTGGCTTTGGATATTCAGTTCTCCCAGCACCAGTTTTTTAATAGATTGTTCTGCCCGAGCTGGGTGGCTTCTACAGGCTTATCAAAATTTACTTGACCAGAGATGTGAGGGTCTGTTTCTTCTGAACCATCAGTTTGGTTTGATTGGTCTATGTGTCTATCTTTATGACAGCACCATGCTCTTTTTTTTTTTTTAATTGTGGGTAAAAATCAAAATTTTCACAATACATACCAACATTTGCAAAATTACCACTGTAGCTAGGTAATATGATATAAAGTCTAGAAGTGTGAGTCCTCCAATTTTGCTTTTCCTTTTTAAGATATTTCTGGCTATTCAGGACTCCTTACCCTTCCAAATAAATTTGATAATTGTGTTTGCCATTCCTTTAAAAATGCTGGTGGAATTTTTATTGGAATTGTATTAAATATGTATATCAATTTGGGTAGAATTGACATCTTAATGATATTTAGTCTTCCAATCTATGAGCATGGAATGTTTTTCCAATTATTTAGGTCTTTTAAATTTTCCTTTAACAATGCATTGTAGATTTCTGACTACAAGTGCTTTACACTCTTGGTTTAAGTTTATTCTTAAATATTCAATTATTTAGTCGCTGTTGTAAATGGAATTTTTTTCTGACTTCCTCCTCAGAATGTGCATTTCTAGTTTAGAGAAATACCACGGATTTTTGCATACAGATTTTGTATCCTGACACTCTACTGAAATCATTTATTAGCTTGAGCAGGTTTGTTTTAGATTTTTCAGGCATTTCTAGGTATAGGATCATATCATCTGTGAATAGTGAATGTTTTAATTCTTCCTTTCTGATTTGGATGGTTTTTATTTCATTTTATTCCCAGATTGCTTTAGCTAGAACCTCTAGCACTATATTGAACAGTGGTGACATTGGACATCCTTGTCTTGTTCCTGATCTCAAGGAGAAAGCTTTCAGTCTTTCACCATTGAGTACAATTTTAGCTGTGGATTTTTCATATATAGCCTTTATCATGCTGAGAAACCTTCCTTCAAGTCTTACCTTCCATAGAATTTTTATCAAGGGCGGATGCTGTATTTTGTCAAATGACTTTTCAGTGTCAATCAATAGGATCATGTGATTTATCTTCTTTGATTTATTAATGTGATGCTTTATGCCGATTGATTTTCTAGTGTTGAACCATCCTTGCATGCGTGGCATAAAATCCACTTGATAATGATGAATAATTCTTTTAAGGTTGTGTTAGTCGGCCAAAGGGGTGCTGATGAAAAGTACCAAAACTCTGTTGGCTTTTATAAAGGGTAATTATTTGGGGTAGAAGCTTAGTTACCAGACCCTAAAGAGTCCAACTCAAGGTACCGTAAGAGATACTTTCTCACCCAAAGTCTGTTTCCACATGTTGACACAAAATGGCAGGCGATGTCTGCATGTGTTCAGTCTTTCTCCTTCCTCATAAGGCTCTGTGGTCCCAGCTTCTTCTGATCTCAACTGTAGGCTGGAATAAGACTCATCTCTCTCCCCTGAGCTCATTTCGTTCCAGGCTCAGCTGCTCTGTTCTCTTCACAAGGTCAGCTGTAGACTATCAGGCTCATCTGTCTTCCTGGGGTGTGTCTATGGAGCACACTGTCTTACTGTGTATCTTTTTCTTTGTGTCTACTTACCTGTGAGAATCTTTTTCTTCAGCCCAAGGAAGCTGGGACTCAATGCTGTGGTTGAATCAAAGCCATTATCTTAACATAATTTAATCAGATGTCTCACCTGAATCTAATAAAATCAAAGGATATCATGCCCAGAGAAACAGACCAGTTTACAAAATAATCAACATCTCCTTTTTGGAGTTCATAAAAAATAGCAATCTGCCAGAAATGTGTTGTTGGACTTGAATAGCAAGTATTTTGTTGAAGAATTTTGCATCTGTATGGATTAGGGAAATATGTAATTTACTTTTCTGTAATATTTTTATCTGACTTTGGTATTAGAGTTATATGGCCCTCACAGATTTAGTTTCATAGCATTCCTTCTTGTTCAATTTTTTGGAAGAGCTTGAGTAAGATTGGCATTAAACTTTCTTTGAATGCTTGGTAATATTCACCTGTGAAACCATCTAGTCCCGGGTTTATAATTTTGGAGAGTTGTATGAAGACTGTTTCATTCACTATACTTGTGATTCGTTTGTGGAAGTCTTCTATTTCTGCTAGGTTCAGTGTAGGTTATTCATACGTTCCTAGGAATTCTTTCATTTCATCTATATTGTTTAGATTTTTTGGTTTACAGTTGTTCATATTATCCTTTAATGATCTCTTATTTCTGTGGGATCAGTAGTAATGCCCCCATTTTCATATTTTATTTCATTTATTTGCATCTTCACTATTTTTTTTTACTTGGCAGTCTAACTAAGGTTTGCCGGTTTTCCTAAACATCTCGAAGAACCAACTTTTTGTTTTGTTGATTCTCTCTATTGTTTGTTGTTTTCCATTTTACTTATTTCTGCTCTGATCTTTGTTATTTCATTCCTTCTACTTGTTTTTGGATTCGTTTGCTCTTCATTTTTAGTTCCTCCATCTGTGTGCTTAGGTCATTCATTTTCACTCTTTCTTCACTTTTGATATAAGCATTGAGGAATTTAAATTTCCCTCAGAGCACTGTCTTTGCTATGTTCTATTAATCAGATCATTGTTATACAAGTAATCTATAAGGGAATGAGGGGTGACTAGAAATGTTTTGAATTAATTTGTATGAGTTTACTTGGAAGAACTGTTCTAAAGAATGGAACTTTTTTGTTATTTAGAAACATCAGATTAAAATTTAAATTGTCTGTGTGTGTGTGTGTACAAGCAAGAACTGATAACTTGGAAAGTGAGAGCAACATTGGAGGACAGTTCTGGGACAAATGAGGGTTTTACTCTAATTTAAAGTGTTCTAAAGCTGGAGCTGTCCTTCCCTCACTTCCCTTTTAGTGGAGTCCAGTCATAAGAGAGAGCAGTACTCATATTGTTAACTGGAAAAGAGGAGAGGAAAATTTTGCTATAGTGTTTAAAGTACTAAAAAATGGCCAGAACTCTCTTTTCCAGGGTTCCATTTGTGGAAGCAGCAGAAAAAAATATATTCAGCAACAAGTATTGTAATCATCTTTGTGAAATCTTTGAGGGCTAAGGCCAATCTGAATCCTATCCATATCCACAGAGCCTAGAATAGGGGCTGGAATTTGAGGACTTTTGTCATTGATCCACAGATTAGAAATGTCTAGTACCAGTGCAATCCTTATTTCTTAGCTTAAGAATGTACCTGGGATAATGTGATACTCCATCAGGTTCTCGTTTTGCCTCATAGTGGCACTACATTGGATAGTTCACTGAAGTCTTTCCCGATAAAAAGTAGTTGATAAACATAGGAAGAACTCAAAAATATTTATTGATTAGAAGAACTAATGAACAAATAAAATCCTATTAATGAATTTTTTTTCCATTAAATGACATAGATGCTGTTCAGATTGACTTAGAAAGAATCAAATATATTAACCCAATGATTAATGGAATTGTGAAGCACAGGGGATCTCTTTCATGCTCCCAAGGGCATAATTCATCCTATAAATTTGGGCACTACTTCCCTGTCTATTGCAATGACTATTTTTTTGGTTATTGTGTCAGTATTCCCCACCAGGTGTGACTTTGAATTCAAGGATCAAGTATTACGGTTCTCTAGGGAAACAGAATCGACAGGAGATATCTGCATATAGTATGCAATTTTATAAAATTCTCTCTTATGACGGTGAGGATGTACAAGAACAAATTCCACAGGGCAGACTGCAAACTAGGGGCTCTGATGAAAGTCCATTATGAGTTCCCAGGAGATGTTGGCTGTCCATAGTAGAGCTGAAAATTCTGAATGCTCAAATCAATTACCCTTGTAAAGCCTTCAACTGATTGGATAATATACCACTCATTGCTGACAGCAATCTCCTTGGTTGATTGAAGATGTAATCAGCCATCTATGCCATCAACTCATTGATGATTAAAGTCCATGAAATGTCCTTGTATTGCCTTTAACCCAGTGCTTACTTGACCAAACAACTGGGTGCAATTACTTGGCCTAGTTGACACATTAGCCTAACAATAACAGTCCAAACCTTGACAACTTGGCAGCGATACACATCAACTTAAATCATATTGAGCCTCTAAATAAAAACAATTATATATACATATATATATGTGTGTGTGTGTGTGTGTGTGTATATACACACACCTAACAATATCTAACTCTCCTGTGTACAACCCAAAACACAGTAATTCCCGCCAAAATAGAGTACAAGTCCTTGGGTAATATTCACTCTTAAATTTGACATCCTTAAATAGTACAACTTGAAACTAATATAATTTATATGGTAACAGAAAAAGGGAAGAAAAAGATGTTTGTTTTATGTACATATACAATCATACTTCTAACGAAACAAGGAAGAAATATTTATGACCACCACAGTCCACGTTTCTGTAACTGGTCACATGGTCAAAGTGCGTTTTTATCATTACCTTCTTCGACTGCTCATTCCATTTTCCCTTTACCCTCAGCAAGCACCTCAGCTGGTTGTGGTTCTTTGCCTGCAGGAGTGAACCAAACCTTCATTCCTGAAGATTCTGAGCCATTGCTAGTCCTGTTTGGATTGGCTTGTTGCAATTTTCCATTGACTTTAATCACAGGGCATGATAGTACTAATAGACACCCTAGGGGATCTCCTGTATTCCATGTAAATTTTTCATTACCTTCATTATGTAGGTTTAGTCCTATGTCCCCTTGATAGTCAGGATCAATCACCCCTGTGAGCACAGGGTAAAGCGTTCAGGCTATAATAAGGCCCAGTTGCAGGCAAAAGCTGTTTCTCAAAAGGAGGAGAAGTTTGCTGCAGATAATGGCAGGGTTTTTCTCCAAAATGCTAAGGATCTGGACTGTGATTCTCTTATAGGGTCCTGCCAAAGGCTTCAGAGAGCTTCTCTATTTGCCACTGGAACTTCCAGCACCATTGGATCTGCGGGATCATATGGCTCAAGTGGCAGTGCAGCTTGCCACTCAAAACTAGCAGCTTTTCTGGTTACTCTGTGAATGGGCTGGAGTAGCACACCCAAATGAGGAATGTGTTGTCTCCAATATTTGAAGAGACAATTAAGCATTGTGTGTCTTTTTTGGTCATAGGAGGGGCCAGATGCAGCAGCTTATCCTTCACTGCAGAAGGGTTATCTTGACGTGCCCCACACCATTGGACACCTAAATTTCACCGACGGGGAAGACCCCTGCATTTTTGTTGGATCTATCTCCCATCCTCTCACACAAATGTCTTACCAATAAGTCTAGAGTCATTGCTACTTATTGCTCACTAGGTCCAATCAACGTGAAAATCATCAATGTAATGGACCAGTGTGATGTCTTGAGGGAGGGAGAGACACTCAAGTTCCCTTTGGGCAATACTATGACATAGGGCTGGAGAGTTGATATACTCCTGAGGCAAGAAAGTGAAGGTATATTGCTGGCCTTGTCAGCTGAAAGCAAATGTTCCTGTGGTTCTTTCTAATTGCAATTGAGAGAAAAGCATTTGCCAGATCAATAGCTGCATACCAGGTAATGGGATATGTTGATTTGCTCAAGCAATGATACCACATCTGGGACAGTGGCTGCGATTGGAGTCACCACCCAGTTAAGTTTACAATAATCCACTGTCTTACTCCAAGATCCACCTGTTTTCTGCACAGGCGAAGTAGGAAATTGAATGGGGATGTGGTGGGAATCACCACCTCTGCATCCTTCAAGTCCTTGATGGTGGCACTGATCGCTGCATTCCCTCCAGGAATCCGCTATTGCTTTTCAGTTACTATTTTGCTAGGGAAGGGCAGTTCTAGTGGCTTCCACTTGGCCTTTCCTAACATAATAGCACTCACTCCATAAGTCAAGGATCCAATGTGGGGATTCTGCCAGTTATTGAATATGTCTATTCCAGTTATGCATTCTGGAACGGGAAAAATAACCACCAAATGTGACTGGGGACACACTGGTCCCACTGTGAGATGGACCTGAGTTAGAACTCATTGATAGACACCGCGGACCCGGGACCTGGAGCAGCACGGAGGCGGTGAATAATAGCTCAAGTCTGCAATAAAAAATGGCCTCCAATAAAACTGCATTGCAAAAAAATGGGAAATAAGCAGAATGGAAAGAGTGAAAAAGTTGAAGAGGCAGAGCCTGAAGAATTTGTGGTGGAAAAAGTATTGGATCGTCGTGTAGTGAATGGGAAAGTGTAGTATTTCCTAAAGTGGAAGGGATTTACATTTGCTGACAATACTTGGGAGAAAGAAAATTTAGATTGCCCAGAGTTAATTGAAGCATTTCTTAATTCTCAAAAAGCTGGTGAAGAAAAAGATGGTACAAAAAGAAAATATCTGACAGTGAATCTGATGACAGCAAATCAAAGAAGAAAAGAGATGCTGCTGACAAACCGAGAGGCTTTGCTAGAGGTCTTGATCCTGAATGCATAATTGGTGCCACAGACAGCAGTGGAGAGCTAATGTTTCTTATGAAATGGAAAGATTCAGATGAGGCAGACTTGGTGCTGGCAAAAGAGGCAAACTGAAGTGTCCTCAGATTGTAATTGCTTTTTATGAAGAGAGTCTAACTTGGCGTTCTTGCCCAGAATATGAAGCTCAATAATTGTTTGCATTGTTGCTTTACATATATATTTATCTATATATAAAATCTAGGTCTTGATTTTTTTATTTATTAGTGTGAAGAATAACTACATTCTAATGGAAATCAAGTTTGATATGTTTGTTTTGAAGTAGAAGTATTGGGGGAGTTAGGGTTTGGGGGGCTTTGGCTTTTGTTGTGTGGTTTTATGTTTTTTTTTAGGTTTTTTTTTTTCATCAATATCACTGGTTACTTGGCACAAATGAAAGCTTTCTGTAGTTGCTTCATTTATTAGAAAAGAATGTTTGATACCATGGTATATTATTTCCTCTGCATTAGAGAACAGCTTTTATAAATGTGGGGAAATTTTTCCAGTCATTACTGAGTTAGAATTTGTGTTTAACCCATATATGCCCAAGGACCATTCTGGAGATTTTTTGTTTATTTGTGTGTGTGTGTGTGTGTGTGTATGTATAAATACATAGGTATTTTTCATTTTTTATTTTTTTAACTTCATCAAAAAAACATTCAAAATAAAAATGGCATTTCACAACCATGTTGCTTCTGGGGTGCCATCATTCTTAACAAACCAAAAAATCACTTCAAGTTAAACTAAAAATTTTCCTGAAGTCATAAACTTTCAAATCAAATAGTTGATTCATTAATTAATTGGACAATTTAAATGATACAGATCTTTTAGGGAGCGGGTATAGCTCAATGGTTTGAGCTCCTGTTTCCCATGTATAAGGTCCTAGGTTCAATCCATGGCACAGCCTTAAAAACAAAAACAAAAACAAAAAAATGTAGTTTAAAGCAGCCAGATCAAAACACATTGTCTTTATCTATAGTCGTATAATACAAAATATTTTCAAAACTCTGAGAGGAAAATCTGCCACCACCAACAATCTCCCAACCCAGATGAGAAAACAAGGTAAACACTGTTGTGTTTTCATTAGCCAAGCAAGGCTTAGTTAAATAAGCATTTAAAGGTTGCTTCTAGAGAGCCATTTCTTTATGGAAGGTTGAAATCCCTGTGCTGTATTGGCACATGGAAGTTAGTCAGATGGTTAGATGTTACGGTTTAGGACCTGTTGGCATAAATGGGTAAACAGATTTTTGTAACCTAAACTATTGACCTGCATGTTTTTTCTTTACCCCCAATGCATTCCTTACATGTAGGCTCAATCGTTCAGTATTTGGATAGCTGGTTCAGCAGAAGCCAGGAAAAACAATAACTTCAAGTAATCAGAAAGTTATCCAACTGTATATTGTTTACTTTATTGTAAATACTGGTGAACGGTGTTCAATAAATAGTTTTCAAACAAACAAACAAACAAGCAAAAAACTCATTGATCAGCTGACCTCCATAAGTGCCACTCCGACTTGGAGACCACAGTGATGTTTTGGGTCTCCTGGAATTAATGTCACTTCTGAGCCAATGTCTAATAATCCCCGAAATATTTGATCATTTCCTTTTCCCCACTGCACAGTTACCCTGGTAAAAGCCATAAGTCTCTTTGGGGAAAGCTGGGAGGAAGATTAACAGTATAAATTTTTTCAGTGTAACAAGATCCTTTCCCAAGGGGACCTAGCCTTCTCATCATTCAAG
>JAKSZT010054419.1:11017534-11034178 GCA_026826555.1 Tolypeutes matacus | reverse complement strand
GTAACAAGATCCTTTCCCAAGGGGACCTAGCCTTCTCATCATTCAAGGGATTTGGGGTCTGCAAACTGTCTCAAGCCTGGGAATTGATTAGGGGGCCATGATTCTTTGCATCTGTAATTCAAGTTAAAGTTTTGTTCACTCACCTTGAACTCTTCTGCTTATACAGACCAAATAGAAATTCAGTAGACTGCCCATCTATTTCACTTCTAGGTACCCCATGATCTATTAGCCAAGGTCATAGCTCTATGCAACTCAGACTCTTTTGATTGCTCCTTTGAGTCTGCTTTTTATTGTGGTAGCCACACCCACCTTGTTTTTGGTGATTAACTTCTCCTACTTGGCTTCTATCAGCCCAAGATCCGATCATCCCCATAGTGTTTAAGGATTTTACTTCCATGACAGCAATTCCCACAGTAATATCTGGACTACAGAGAAGAGCAAGCACAGAACTCTTCAGGGAAGATGGAGTTAGTCTTACAAATCTATTCCTCGTGGCCCTGGTTACAGATGTGTCTTCTGGACATTCCCAGGGTGGGTGGGCAGCTCTTAAATGGTGAATCCATTCTAGCATTCCAATCTCTCTAAGCCTTTGGATTCCCTCTTCTGCAGTGTACCAAGATAAATCAGTCATCTCAACCTCAGACATTCTAGGCCATCTTTTGGCCCATGTTTCAGCCAGCCACCTGAACAAAGTGTTAGAGCCCTTTCTAACTCCTTGAGCTACAGCATTGAATCTAGAACCTCTCCTTAGTGGGCCCATATTGACAAAGTAGCCTGATCCAACTTTATATTCCTTCCACCATTATCCCATACCCTTAGTATCCATTCCCACACATATTCCCCTGATTTCTGTCTATATAAATTGCAGAATGCATGCAGTTCTTTTAGAGTGTAGCATGCTTCCTCATTGGTCATACTGTGTGCTTCACCTGTGGGAGCTTGCTGGGATTTTAGTCTAGTAATAGGTCTCGAACAGAAGATGGGTGGTGGGGTTGGGTAAGGAGAAGGACTAAAAAGATCTTACAAGCTCCTGACTTCAGGACATTTGCGTTTCTGTCTGGTGAAACAAGATTAATCTCTTCAGGCAGAAGTTGGAAGGCAGATTCCTCAGGGAAGGGTGGGGGTTGGGCAGTGCAGGCTGGAACTTGGCTGGTACCTGCCTCAGGGCTTGGAGGAAGTCCATACTCCCTGGGGCAGGCTGGAGGCTAGGTGATAAAAGCTTGACATTGTGTGGTTTCCACAGGGCAGACCATCACAGGTTTATCTGGCAAAGTCTCAGCAGAATTTAGGGTTTCAGTGTCCCCACCGATATCATCATCAACCCATATGTCTCCATTCCAAACCTCAGGGTTCCACTCCTTTCCAATCAATGCCTTCACTTTCACTTTAGCAGCAGACACCCTGCAAGGTTATTTCAGTTTCTGTTGTAACTCTGATACTCGTACAATGAGACTCTGAGTCTGATTTTTAGAGATCTCAAGTCTGCAGCTGCAAAAAAAAAAGATACTATTTCAGAGCCCACATAGAAACTTTCATATCATTCATGCAGTATTTAAGTTGCAAATTTGAATTGTTGAGCTCATCCCTTTCTTTTGTAACTGTATCCAGAGTATTTAGGAACAGCCACCCCACATCATTGTACCTTTTGACTCCACAAAACTCTGTTAAAGTGTTGAAAACACCCTCACTCAGATCCTTGCCTCTTATATGCATGGAAGTAGTCAAATCTAGTGGTGATATTTTGCATATCTCCATTTCCAACTCATGACATGGACTGTCAGTGGCTTTCTGATTATTGGAAAGGGAGGCATTAGTACCCTTGGGTCCAATTAGAGTAGAAAGCCAATTGCAAAACAACCAGAACCACTTCAGAAATCAGAAATTTCTCAAGAACCACTCCCGGTACCAAGTTGTATTTGTCAGGGTTCTCTAGGGAAACAGAACTGACAGGAAGTATCTGTAAATAGTATGAGATTTCATAAAATTTTCTCATGTGACTGGATGCACCAGTCCAAATTCTGCAGGACAGGCTGCAAACCAGTGGCTCCAATAAAGGTCCTTGATGAGTTCCCAGGAGACAATGGCTGTCTATAGTAGGGATGGAAATTCTCTTTGAGTGCTCAAATCACTTCCCCTTTTAAGGCCTCCAACTGATTGGATAAGACACCACTCACTGCTGATGGCAATCTCCTTGGTTGATTGTAGATGTAATCAGCCATCTATGCAATCAACTCACTGATGATTAAAGTCCATGAAATGTCCTTGTATTACAATTATCCCAGTGCTTGCTTGACCTAACTGGGCACAATTACCTGGCCTAGTTGACACATTAGCCTAACCATCACAGACCATATTTCTGTAGTCTTTGTATATATCTAGCATATGACACATTGTTTGAAACATGGTAGACATCACTGAAGGTTTGTTTAAAGGATTAATATTTTTAATTAATATTTTTATGACACTGAGATGTAAGACATCTTCCTTCTAATCTAGCCTTACTACAGTAAATGCTGTCTGTTTAGCATCAATGTGGATTTTGTATACCAAGGGTCACCACTGTTTTAAGGCATCCACACTATGGAGCTGAATAAGCAAATTCCAGATTCCAGGAAACTACAGAACAAATGACCCAGATTCTTCAATAAATAAATTGCAAGGACAAAAGAAAGAAATGGAGGGTGAACCTAGGGCAACATGGGAATCCCAGTGGGTTCCATGTAATATTTTGGGCATCTAAGCACCTCTTAAAATATATTTATATATATATACATAAATAACATTTTTGTAAGCAAATGCACATATATGCATATATATTTATATATCATTTTGCAAATGTTAGTATGTATTGTGAAAATTTTGATTTTTACCCACAATAAAGAAAAAAAAAAAGAGATTTAAGAGACATACCAACCAATTTTAATGCATTAATCTTATTTGAGTACTAATTTGACTAAAATATAAAGAAATACAGTTATGAAACAATTAGGGTAATTTAAACATTGATGGAGTATTTGTTACTACTAATATTGGTATTGTGGTAACGTTGGGAGCAGGAGTCCTTATCTTTTAGAGATATGTCCTGAAACATTTGGGGTTGAAATGATATGATGTCCGCAATTTGTGTCAAAATATATGTCTGTGGATGTTATGTGGTTTGGGGTTATAGATGAAACAAGATTGACTTTGAGGTGATAATTGTTGAAGCTTGGTGATGGTTAAATGATGGTTCATTACATATGATCCTCTTTACTTTTGAGTGTTTGACATTTTCCACAATAAAAAGTTAATGAAGATTAGCTATCAGTTCTGCTCATTAAAGATAAAACAAGTCAGAGGGAAAAAAAATGAAGAGGAGGAAAAAATTTAGATTAAAAAAAAAATGTCAGCTCTGGGGTACCGCTTCTGGCCCAAGATGTCAAATGCCCCAAAAGAGAGGGAAGGCATACTCTGGAGTGGCTACTGGTTCTCTTGCTATAGACTAGTGTTAGAAGTTTTGTTCTTTAAATTCAGCCCGTTGAAATAGGAAAAGTTCAACCTATTTCTACCTACTGGAAAATGGGAATGGACTCTCCTATGCTGTTGAGCAGGAGTGACAACAACTGTAGTCCAGTTCATATCCATGTGAAAAATCAGAAGGGTTTAGTTTCCAGGAAGCAAACTTAGGGAATTTTATAAAAATCCATATAATGACATTTCAAAAATATTTTTAAGGGAACAGTGGCTTTAGAGTTGTTAGTTGCACATTAATAAATTTGAATCCTATATTTGAAGGTGTGTGAGACAGGAAAGCAAGCAGTTAACATTTCCTGACTGCAGTGAACCATTTTGCATTTCACAGCCTACAATAATCCTTCAGGTCTGGAATATGCTTTGATTTCTGAAAAGGATAAAACCTAGGTTGGAGTTTAGTGAAGTTGTGCTGAAATCAAGAGACCTGAGGTCTGTTCTGACTTTTTTGTGGATAAGGAAGGAGCAGGCAGCTTAGAAAATGAGAGCAACATTGAAGGCCCCTTTCAGGGCCTCCTATTATTAAGGTTGAAGGACTGTGAAGCTGAAGCTTCCCCTTCTATCTCTGCTTTGTAAGTGGTTACCAATCCCAAGGATAAGCAGTTCTCCCAGAGATAGTTATTACCAGGAAGAGGGGAGGTGAAAGGTGTAACTCAGAGCCATGTCCCACACTCACAGCTGGGCAGAACTTCAATTCCAAGGTACCCCTTGTGAGAAGACACCATGAAATACCAGGAAGAGCTCTCATCAATCTTTCCCTGGAAGTTGCGTCCTTATTTGAGTCTACTCTGATTTTAGTAGATTTTTAAAATTTTTAATTTAATGTAATTTTTACATTTTTTATGTCAATGTTACAAGTTAATCTATGCCTTTTAATTAGAATGTTTCATCTTTATTTTAAAAGAAGTTTAAGATTACAGAAAAGTTAATTCCAAAATAAAGGGTATTCCCATATATCCCACCCCCTCCCACTCTCACATTTTCCCCTATTAACAACATTTTACATTAGTGTGGTACGTTTGTTACAACTGTTGAACAAATATTGAAGCATTGGTCTATAGTTTACATTATGGTTTACACTTTGCATCGTACAATTTTAGAGCTTTTGACAAAATGTATAATGGCCTGTAACTGTCATTACAATATGAAGCAGAACAATTCTAATGCCCTAAATATGCCCTATGTTCCACCCAGAAATGCCTTCTCGTTCCCCTCAGAATGTCTGGTAACCACTATCTTTGTAACAATGTTACAAGTTCTTCCGTTACTACAAAAATAATTAATCTACTTTGGTACATGGTTGCATTCCCCCCTTATGCTTGTTCATTCCTCAATCTTGAGGATTTGGATTGAGAGGGGGCATAGATCTTATGGGGCAGATGGAAGGAACTGTTTTGCTTGCAGCTGTAGATAGTCTTTGTTTTTGAAGGGGATGGGGGTTGTCCATCATCATCATTTTTTTTTTTTTTTTTTTTTTTTTAGTGGTCCTAGGCAAGTCCGATGAAATGGAGAGTAGGTGTTGGCTGCAACTTTGCTGAGAGGCAGGGCTCAACCAGTATATGAACAGATGAAAAATTTAAGTCTCTTGGATATATAGTTAACAGGTATAGTGCTGAGTATAGGCTCAAATAAAAGGGGTAGAAGAATCATGTGTAGGGAAATTATAAAGTTGCCTAACTTTGTTATATTGGGGAAATAGGTTATCATATATTTCAAGGAAAGGCCCACCTACAGGTGCTGATATCATGGGGTTGTGTGCCTTGCCTAAAGTGTCCAGATGTCTCTAGAGCCCTCAGAAACCCCTCTTTTTGAGGGTTTGTTTACTGTGGCAGTTAGTGAGAGATGCTTGAGACTTGCATAAACGTAACCTCTGGAATGACCTCCTGACTCACTTTGAAATCTCTTAGCCATAAAAAAAATCTTTTGTATTTAATGTTTCCCCCTTTTGGTTGGTCTTCTTCCAAATGCATTGCTGGTTAGTGCTTGGTGTTAATCGTTCTATGCAGGTAAGCTCTTCCCCAAGAGTCATGTCCCATGCCAGCAGGAAGGCACTGAGTTTATTTGCTGAGTTTGGCTTAGAGAGAGGCCACATTCGAATAACAAAGAGGTTTTCAGGAAGTAACTCTTAGACAAGAGATATTATTAGGCTAAGTTTCAATTTTGCAAAAATAAGGTTCACAAGTACAAGCATTACTATTGAAGTATTGGCACATTGGTCTGTTTTATTTTATTAGGCACTGCCTTTGTACTCTAGAGATTCTTGCCACTCTATTAGAGAATGTAGCAGGACTCCCCAGGATGGGAATTTAATATTTTGTTGGTTATTTTGTGGGTCTCCACCCACTGAGATAACATCGTATGGCCACATGAACACATTCGTAGTCCATAGAGGCCTGCCACAGGTGCACCATTCTCCACATATCCCCCACCACTGACACCCTGCACCAGTGGCCCTCCCTCGACATAGTTTTTTTGTTTTTTGTTTTTGTTTTTGTTTTTTCGTTTTTTTGAGGTCAACAGAGCCAGGGGAACTGTAGGTAGTGGTTGTAAGACCAACAAGCCATGACTCAAAACTGGCTTGATCATCTACTAGCTGTGTGGCCTATGCCAAGTTACTTTACCTCTCTATTGTTCAGTTTCAGGACCTGTAATATGGGAATCAGCATAGCTCTTGCCTTTGTAAACAGCACTGCTTCTGAGAAGCCCTTCTTGATTTTCCAGGGTAAGTTGTACTTCTGTGTTCCCAGGTATCCCACTGATTTTTTATGTTTAGTTCTCATGAAAATTCTATTATATTTATTAGCCTGCATGTCTCTGCCCACTAAATTCTCAGGTTCCCTTCTCAGGGACCCAACTGTGTCATCTCTGTGTCCCCAGAACCTGGCACAGAGCCTGGAACATGATGCTCCACAGGTGCTTGGCATATGTTTATTATATAAATGACTGTAACACCTGATACTTGTCAAAAATGGATTGCTGTTATTTTACCAGATATTTGTTTACCGGAAAATATGAAAACTGAGACATTGTAGGCTGTGGTCTATACTCAAATTTCTCTTCACTTGGGAAGTCTATTTTGTCTATAATTCATGCTTCCATTTTCCAGAATCTTCTAATATCAATATATTCGTACCTTCTTGGTTTCACAAAAAGAACTTATATTCTCTCAGGCTTTGAACTGGCCTAAATCACTGAAGGTTTCCCAAATAAAAATGATTGAAGTACATAGTGAAGATTTTCAATGTCAAAATCTTTGAATGAATATGAGTCTGCTAATTAGAACATTTTATTTTATAAGGGAAAGACACAGGTAACATTTAGGATAACATGGGAACAAGCTTACACATATAAGACAAAGGAAAGCCACATCCTGACTTATTTTACTTGTAAAGATACAATGAGCCACTTTTAGATTCAGACAGTCTATTACATACATAGCAAAAAGAAGAACAAGCTTAACGTGCCAGTTCTTTCAGTCCTTATACTACACAACCTAAAAGACAACAAAGAAACATAAGGGGCCAGATGACTGCAACACAAGTTGTGGGATACTCCCTTGCTGAGGAGCCAAATCTAGATTGCAGCTAAGTAGTTTTATGTACAGCAGCTCTATTCTGAGTGGTGGGTCAGAAAATTGCATACCACATCAGAACCTGGAAGTTGATGATAAACTGTCTTATGACAGACTACAAGAGGAGATAGGGAGGTGAGTGGGAGATGACCCTATAGCTCCTCTTTACAGCCTTTCATCTTCTCATGTTCCAGAAGGATCACAAAGTGTTCAGTCAAGACCCAGATCAGCTGCAGTTCAAGCCTATATGGATTGTGCAAGGGTGCTAGGGCACTGTGATGGTTAGGCTCATGTGTCAACTTGGTCAGCTAATAGTACCTGGTAGTTTTGTCAAGCAATCACTAGCCTATTTGTTTCTGTGAGGACATTTTGTGGATCTAAGCCATTAGTAGGTTGATTACATCTATGGCTAATTACATCTACAATCAATTGAGGAGATTGCCTTCAGTAATGAGAGACATCTTATCCAATCAGTTAAAGGCTTTGACAGGAGAAGTGATAATTTCAGCTCTCAGAAAGATAGAATTTTCATCTCTACTCAGGCAGCCAGCTCCTCCTAGAGAATTCATCAAGGACCTTCGTCAGAGTTCTTGGCTTGCTGTCTGCCCTGTGGAATTTAGACTCATGTATGCCCACAGTCGTGTGAGACGAGTTGAAAATGAACTTTCGTGAAATGGCTGCATGGTTCCATGTTCAGTAAACTCCTCATGTGGGGCACTACCCTCTGGGGACTCTTTTTCCCTAAGCTTGGAACCTCCCAACTCATCAGTTTCTGGTTTCTTTGTGCCCCAGAACTCAGTTCTCAGCCTATCTCTTTCCTCTCCCATTTTGCTATAGGCTACAAGAAGAAGCCAGGCCACTTTTTCCACATTTAGTTTGGACATCTCCTCAGCTAAGCACCCAAGCTCTTCATTTTCAAATTCTGCCTCCCATTTAACATCAGGAATCAATTTTTCCAAGTTCTCTGCAACTTTAAAAGAAAGATCACCTTGCCTCCAGTTTCCAATAATACATTCATCATTGCCTTCTGAAGTCTCATCAGAAATCTTTAGCATCCATATTTCCACCAACAAAGTCTCTTCAAAGCAATCTAGGCCTTTGCTATCAAGCCTTTCCCCGTTCCTCCAGAATCTTCCCCCTACCCATTTAGAAGAACCGTTCCAATATTTTAGGTATTTGCAAGCAGAAGCACCCCACTCTCTCAGTTCTAATTTTTGTTTTATTTTGCTAACGGTTGCCAAGGCAAAATACCAGAAATACATTGGCTTTTATAATGGGAATTTATTAGGGTAAAAATCTTACAGTTCCAAGGCTGTGAAAATGTCCAGATCAAGGCATCATCAAGAGATGCTGACTCCCCAAACGTTGGCTGCTGGCAGTCCCAGACTTCTGCCCCATGGCAAGGCAAAATGGCACCTGATCTATACTTTCTCCTCCATGCTCACCTTCTCCCCGAGCTCAGCTGTGGGCAATCAGGCATATTGCTCATCTCTCCCAGGCCTCATCTCTTCAGCTTCTGGCTGCTACACTGATTCCAGCCTCCAGCCTCTTTCTTGGCCTTTTGGGGTTTCTCTGTATTTCTGAGGCTGTCAGTGATCCTGGAGTCCTCTCTTGTATGGTAGGGTGAAAATAGTGACTTCAGCTCATCGCTCCTCCATTTATATAGGGCTCCAGTGAGAGGATTTGGAACTCTCTTGGGCCTGAAATCTAATCAAAGGCCCTTAACTAATGCGATTTAATCAAAAGTGATCTAATCTAAAGTCCCTTAACTGAACCTAATGGAAAGACCCCACATACAATTGGCTTACACCTACAGGAATGGGTTAGCTTAAGAACATAATTTTCCAGGGCCCACAAAAGAGTCAAGCCAACACAGCCTGCTATTGGGCCTTAGTAGAGACCAAATGCTTAACTAAAGGCCATCAAGTTACCATGAGACCTGGATTGCCTATCATGGACCAGGTGTCATCTGGCCTGCCAAACCATAAAGTTGGGCATGCACAGTAGCACTCTGTAATAAAGTGGAAGTGGTATATATACGTGTATATATATATGTGATAATGCTCCAGGGGTTCCTGAAGACAAAAGCAAGTTACATGAGGAAGGAGCCCAAATGCCCATGTCCCCCACTCTTGCCACATTACCTTCTTTATCCCAGCCCACAGCTATGGCCTCTTGGGGAGTTCCTTATAATCAGTTGACTGAGGAAGAGAAAACTCAGGCCTGGTTTACATATGGTTTTGCACTATATGCAGGTACCAGCTGAAAGTGAACAGCTGTAGCACTGCAGCCACTTTCTGGGACATCCCTAAAAGACAGTGGTAAGGGGAAATCCTCCCATTGGGTGGAACTTTGAACAGTGCACCTGATTGTTCATTTTGTTTGGAAGGAGAAAGGGTCAGAAGTGCATTTGTGTTCTGATTCATGGGTTGTCAGCAATGGTTTGGAGGGATGGTCAGGGAATTGGAAGGAATATGATTGGAAATTTGGTGACAAAAATCTTGGAAGAGGTATGTAGATAGACTTTTCTGAGTCAGCAAAAAACATGAAGTTATTTGTGTCCCACATGAATGCTCCACAGAGGGTGACTTCAGCAGAGGAAGAGTTTAATAATAAAGTGGATAAGATGACCTGTGGATACTAGTTGGACTCTTTCCCTAGCCACTCCTGTCATTAAAGTAGCCATGGTGGTAGGGATAGAAGTTATGCGTGGGCTTGACAACATGGACTTCCACTTACCAAAGCTAACCTGGCTATAGCCACTGCTGAGGGCCCAATCTTCAGCATCAGAGATACACACTCATTCCCCAATATGCCACCATTCTCCATGAGGATCAGCCTGCTACCTGATGGCAGGTTGATTACATTGGATCACTTCCATCATGGAAGGGGCAGCAATTTGTTCTACCTGGAATAGACACATACTCTGGATATTGGCCTGCCTTCTTTCCTGGTTTGTCTTTTGTGGACCCCAGAAAAGCATGATCTTAAGCTAACCCATTCTTCTGCTTGTAAATGCAGTGTAGATTTACAAGCCTTTTGATTAGATTCAGCCGCGGGACCTTTAATTAGAGCACTGTTGATTAGACTGTGATAGGGCCTTTGATTGGACAGGTCTCCACCATCTTACTGGCATCTTACATAAGCAGAGAACTGAAAGCACAAACACAGAGAGAAAGACAGCTGCCATTTTGACCCTGCCATGTGAGAAAAAGGGAGAAACTCTGAGAAGCTGAAAGAGACAGTCCCGGGAAAAGACAAGCAGTATGCCTGATCACCACAGCTGAGCTTAAAGAAAAGGTGGGCCTGGAGGAGAAGGCAGAGAGAGACTGGCAAACCTGCTATCTTGCTTTGACACGTGGGTTCCAGGATCTGCCAGCAGATGACCTTTGGTGAGGAAGCACCTCTGATGATACCTTGATTTGGACATTTGACTGTGTATTAGTCAGCCAAAGGGGTGCTAATGTGAAATACCAAAAATGGGTTGGTCTTTATAAAGGGTATTTATTTGGGGTATAAGTCCACAGATACCCGGCCATAAAGCATTAAGTTTCTTCTCTCACCACAGTCCATTGCCATGTGTTAGAGCAAGACAGCTGCCGGCGTTTGCCAGGGTTCAGGCTTCTGGGGTTCCTCTCTTCCCGGGGCTGCGTTTCTCTCCGGGCTTAGCTCCTGTTTCCTCCACGAGGTCAGCTGCAGACGATCAGGCGAACGGCTTGCTTCTCTTCCCCTGGGGCCTTCTTTCCAACATCAAAACTGCTTCACAAAAGACTACCTCAACTGTCCTTTGCCTTGCCTTTAATATTCAATTCCCCACCCACCAAGGGGTGGGGCTCAACACCCTAATCCTAACCCAATCATGCCCAGATTAACAGACCAGCTTACAAGCATGATCCAATTATATTTTTGGAATTCATAATTACACCAAATTCCCCAACCGTTACAGACTGCCTCGCAACCGTTAGTTTTTACCCCAAATAAATTCTGTTTATTAAAGCAGGCCCATTTATGGTATATTGCATTGGCAGCCCTTCGATAAACTAAGGCAACTTCCCTCCATGCGGTACTTCTGCTAAGACTACCATCCATTGGCTTACAGAATGCCTTATCCATCGTCACGGTATTCCACACAGCATTGCTTCTGATCAAGGAACCCAATTCATAGCAAATGATATCTGGGAATGGGCACATGCTCATGGAATTCACTGGTCTTACTATGTCCCCCATCACCCTGAAGCAGCTGATTGACAGAACAATGGAATAGCCTTTTGAAGACTCAATTGCATTGCCAACTAGGTGGCAATGCCTCATAGGACTGGGTCAATGTTCTCCAGGAGGCTATGTACACTCTAAATCCGTGTCTACCCTGTGGTGCTTTCTCCCATAGCCAGGATTCTTGGGTCCAGGAATCAAAAGGTGGAGATATGAGTGGCACCTCTTATTACTACTCCTTGTGATTCACTAGAAAAATTTTTGCTTCCTGTCCCTGCAACCTTAAGCTCTGCTGATCTACAGGTCTTAGTTCCAAAAGGAGGAGTACTTCCACCAGGAGACACAATTATTCCATTGAACTGGAAGTGAAGACTTACACCTGGCCACTTTGAGTGAGCTCCTCATGCTTCTGAATCAACAGGAAAAAAGGAAATTACTGTACTGGCTACGGTGATTGATCCTGACTATCAAGAGGAAATAGGCCTGCAACTACATAATGGAGGTAAATAAAAGTTTGTTTGTAATACAGGGGATCCTCTAGGGCATCTCTTCATACTACCATGTTCTGTCATTAAGGTCAATGGAAAACTGCAACAACCTAATCTAGGCATGACTACCAATGGCCTAGAAACTTCAGGAATGTAGGTTTGGGTCACCCCAGCAGGCAAAGAACCATGGCCAGCTGAGATGTTTGCTGAGGGTTAAGGGAACATGGAATGGGTAATGGAAGAAGGTGGTGCTAAATAAAAACTACAACCATGTGCCAGTTACAGAAATGAGGACTGTAATGTTTATGGCTATTTCTAGTATGTTTGTATATGTACATATAGAAAGTATATTTGTTTTCTTCCATATCTTATCCCGTTATCACATGACATAGGTTGTATTAGTTTCATGTCACAGTATTTAAGTTATCAGATATCAAGTTTAAGAGTGACTATTACCCAAGAACATGCACCTTATTCCAGAGGGATTTAATGCATTTCCTTTTGTCTGCAGGACAGTGGAGTATTGTTAGGCAAAAAATGTATTGTTTTTATTTAGAAATTAAGTATGGTTTTAGATGATGTGTATGGCTGCTAAGCTGACATGGGGTGGACTGTTATGGTTAGGCTCATGTGTCAACTTGGCCAGGTAACGGTGTCCGGTAGTTTTGCAAGCGAGCACTGGCCTAATTGTTACTAAGAAGACATTTCGTGGACTTAAATCATTAGTAAGTTGATTGCATCTATGACTGACTACATCTACAATCAACTGACTTCAGCAATGAGAGACATAACATCCAATCAGTTGAAGGCCTTAAAAGTAGAAGTGATGATTTCAGCAGTCAGAAGAGAGAATTTTCATCTCTACCTCAGACCAGCCAGGTCTCACTGGGGAATTCATCAAGGTTCTCATCCGAGTTCCTGACTTGCAGCCCTGCCCTACAGAATTTGGACTCATGTGTCCCCACAGTTACATGAGACAATTTTTTAAAATCTCATATTTACAGATACCTCTTGTTGTATCTGTTCTCCCTAAAGAACCTGACTACTACAGGCACCATTGTGGAGCCATTCTTCCACAACAGCCCTCTCCTTTCATGTATCCAGCTAAGAATTCTTTTTAGGAACAAAAGCTACCTCTTGGGGTCACTATGAGCATTCAAAACAGACCCCCCCCCTCAAATTTGGTTCAGCAGTCACAACTGATGACACTGCCCACAAATCTGGAGCACATGGAAAGTTTTATTACTCATATATGAGGATTTCCTGGGAGAGAGCAGGGAAGGCTTCCCAAGCTGGACTGAATCTGTCTGGAGAGAGCAAGGAAAGGAGACTGGCTTAGTGTTTTTATTGTGAGGCCAGGGTGGGGGTTCCCATGTGCAGGCAGGGATTTGCACGGTTGAAAACGCCCACCTGTGCAAAAGGAGGGAGCATCAAGGCTTTCATATAAGCTTGCCTAGATATAGGGCAAAAGGAGAAGAGAGAGGGATGAGGTTTAAAATCTGTCAACAGCAAAACGAAAAAAATAGACAGGCTATTACAATTCCTTCGTGGAGTTTAACTGATGATTAAAGAATGTACTGTGTTTAATTTTATTGAATTTGAACTTTTAAAAATAAGCCATTATGGTGCTCTATGACACCTGCAGCCTGAAGCCTGTAAGGGACTGAAATTTATGTTAAATATCTTGTTCTGGACCCTAACATTGTGTGTTCTGAGAAGAGAAATGATGCCTTGGTCACTATCAGTAATGGCTAACTTATGCTCATCATGGGTGGAGCCATGAAGTGAATAATGAGTGTCTTCTTGCGTCTTGGTTTTGTGGCTTTAGTATACGTGAAGGCATGTGTGACTTTGATTTATATTTTGGTATCTGTGAAGCAAGGGATTCCCAGACTTCTTTACCCAAAAAGGACAAGCTTGGATAAGGGATTTCTATTGTTGCCTTTGGCCAAACCAGACAGGCAGAAGACCTAAAATCCAAGGATCTAAAAATATGCAGAGGGGTGCAATTGTTGGCCAGGGCATCCAATGCTAAGATAACTGCCTGAAGTTTGCCCAATTTTTCTGACTCTTGGGCCCTGTCCTTTAGCAGGGACTTCCAGGTTAAAGGGTAAAAAGCAGCACCATTCCACTGAGCTCCATCGTGTGGGATGGTATCGATGCCATTTGTAAAGTGTATAAACTCCCATTGTTTTCCACTCAGTTAATTTTAAAGGGATCTCCAGGTAGCCAAAGGGTCTGAGAGAAGGGTGATCTACTCCAGCACTCTGGCATCAACTAGGAACCGGAGACAGGGGAGGCCATCCCCTTCTGCAGGTAGGATAAGAAAAGAGCCTAAGTTTGGTTCCATCCTGTAACAAAGGGGTCTTGATGGCATGCTGAGCTTATGGGATGCTACTTACTTGACCCGAGATATAGTGAGAAGCTGAGTAAGGAGGGTCCTGGACTCAGGACCTGTGAAAGCCTCTATTTCTAGGAGAGCCCAGTATGTGGTCAGCAACCTCGAAGGGCAATTTCTTGCATTAGAAGGCCATGGGCAACTTATGGCCATCATGGGTGGTCCAGAGACTCTAGAAGCTTGAGATGAAGCATCTAAATCCTCTACAGTGGAGGAATTTTCTGGGAGGGCACTAATGGGAGTGATTACAGTATTACAATTTGGAAAGATTTTAGAGCTTTCTGTTGGAGGAACTACCAAACAAAATGCGCCTATGTGCAAGTAGTGGTATAAATGGGCTTAAGTAAAATATGTAAATGAGAAATATCCTGCATCCAGAAACCAAAAGGGCCAAAAACTGTTGGGCTTCTTTTAACATTGGGCGTGCTGAGAGGGTCAATACCTGTTTCTGGACAGTGTCAGGAGTGGTGCATACCTCAGTTTCCCAAATAATTTTTAGGAATTTAACTGACCTGCTGGGGCCTTGAAATATGTGAGCTCCTTTGAGAGTATTCTCATGTCCTGAATGAATATTTCAAATGAATCCTCTTGGAGGAGGTTGCCATCAATGTGCTTCTGGAGAAAGTTGGATGCAGTTAAGATCATGTCTGAAAAGATTTGTTTGCAGTGGAAGAGCTGTTGAGATACCCAGATAAAGGTAGCCACATAAAGGTGCATTGTGTCCCTTTGGAGAGGAAGGCAAACTGCAGCAGAGGCTGCTGATATAAACACTGAACAGAACATATTGCCTAATTCTATAATAGGAAAATTTTTACCAATTGCTGATTGGATGGTGTCAGTGATTTCTATACAATTGGACATTAGGGCCTTTATGGGTGGTACCTCAGCATTAAGGTTGCAGTAATCCACCATAAGGCCCCATTCATTATTTCCGAGTTTAACAAGCCAAAGTGTGCGGTTAAATGAAGAAGCAGTGGGAACAATCACCCCTTATCTAAATAGTTTTTGTATAATGGGGCTCGATGCTTGGAGACACTGTTTTAATTTACATTGGGATCTATTAATTATTTTAAATGTTGAGTGGGTCCTTGGAATCCCATTTTGTCAAGCCAATTTGTAATTTCCAATAGATATTTAATTTTAATTTGTTACTTATTGGTTAAGAATATCTATGTCTACTATGGGATATTTCAGGGCAATGGGTGCTATGACCACATGGGGAATTTAGGCAAGGCAATATTTATGATGGTTAAAGTAAGACATACTTGTTTGTCCTCTTTTAAATGTTCAGTAACAACATTAAGATTATAGGCGGCACATTGTTTAAATTTGTTGAGATACCCAGGTATAACTGTAATTTGAGCCCCAGTATTGTTTAAAGCCATGAAATTTTGCCAATTACTGTATTTTGGCAGATGTTAAAGTTAATTCAGATCCCATGTTATACAGGCAAAAAAGCCAACCAAAATCACTTTTTGTTGTATAAATTTAGTAAATGTTGGATTTAGAATTGGGTCAAATTCTGGACCTTTTTTCTTTTTTTTCCCCCTTCTCCTATGTACATTTTTCTTTCATTTTCCTTTCTCTATATATATAATTTTTTTCTTATTGCATATATCCCTCAGAGGGGTTCTCCCTGCCTTGCTCATATGTATTTGCATACGACATGATTTTTTTTATGTAGAAAATCCCAAAGAATAAGAAAAATACTACTCTGAATAATAAAGAGGAATAGCAAACAGGAATAACAAGGTAGTGTGACACAAAATTAATACACAAAAGTCAATTGCTTTCCTTAATACAAGCAGTGAGCAATTGGAATTTGAAACAAAATACTATTTACATTAGTATAAAAATGAAATAATTAGGTATAAAGAAGAAGATATTTACACGCTCTATATGCAGACAATTACAAAACTCTGAGGAAATAAAATGAAAGTTAATGGAAAGATATATGATGTTCATGGATCAGAAAATTCAATATTGTTAACGTGCCATTTTATTCAACATGATCAACAAATTCAATCGCAAATGAAATACCAGAAAGCTATTTTATAGATACTAATAACCTGATTCTAAATTTTGGATGGAAAGACATATGACTGAGAATGGCCAACGCATTATGAAGAAGAGTAAAGTTGGGAAGACTGACCCTACTTAAATTCAAATTTTACTTTAAATCTACCGACAGTAATCAAAACAGCATAGTATTGGTGAAGATTTGCTCATTGCCACATTTCAGCAGATGTTAAATTTGCAGCATGTGTAAAGAACCGATGTTGTAGAGGCACAAAAATCGACCACTGTCTTTTATCTTTGTGTTGCAGAAATTCCTTTAGTAAATGTTGGGGTTCCAGTGGATTAAATTCTTGACTTTTGCTTCAGATTTTTTTCGCCTGATATACTAGTTTTCTCTTCTCTTCTCTTCTCTTCTCTTCTCTTCTCTTCTCTTCTCTTCTCTTCTC
>JAKSZT010054419.1:10955246-11017524 GCA_026826555.1 Tolypeutes matacus | reverse complement strand
TCTTCTCTTCTCTTCTCTTCTCTTCTCTTCTCTTCTCTTCTCTTCTCTTCTTTCTTCTCTTCTCTTCTCTTCTCTCTTCTCTTCTTCTCATCTTCCCTTCCCTTCTCTCCTCTTCTCTCCCCTCTCGCCCTCTCTCTCTCCCCCTCCCTTTGTTTATTGCATACATCAGAGAGGTGTTCACTAATCCACCCATATTTATAAACCTGTTTCTCTAGAGAACCTCAAATCATTATTTTCAAGGTTAGGGGCTTCAAATATAGCAATGATTGCTTTCTAGGATTTAGTGACCATTGGCTTAAGGTGGTTTGAATTAACCCCTTGGTGTGTTGCAGGGATGCCAAGAATGTTTCCCCCTGTATTTCTGAGGATCAGAATCTTATTTGGTGACAGTGGCATAGGCAACAACAGGAGAAAAGACTTAATAGAGTTCTAGTGAGCCATCTATCTTTAGGCCATCTATCTTGAATGATGAGAAGGCTAGGTCCCCTTGGGAAAGGATCTTGTTACACTGAAAAAATTTATACTGTTAATCTTCCTCCCAGCTTTCCCCAAAGAGACTTATGGCTTTTACCAGGGTAACTGTGCAGTGGGGAAAAGGAAATGATCAAATATTTCGGGGATTATTAGACATTGGCTCAGAAGTGACATTAATTCCAGGAGACCCAAAACATCACTGTGGTCTCCAAGTCGGAGTGGCACTTATGGAGGTCAGCTGATCAATGAGTTTTTTGCTTGTTTGTTTGTTTGTTTGAAAACTATTTATTGAACACCGTTCACCAGTATTTACAATAAAGTAAACAATATACAGTTGGATAACTTTCTGATTACTTGAAGTTATTGTTTTTCCTGGCTTCTGCTGAACCAGCTATCCAAATACTGAACGATTGAGCCTACATGTAAGGAATGCATTGGGGGTAAAGAAAAAACATGCAGGTCAATAGTTTAGGTTACAAAAGTCTGTTTACCCATTTATGCCAACAGGTCCTAAACCGTAACATCTAACCATCTGACTAACTTCCATGTGCCAATACAGCACAGGGATTTCAACCTTCCATAAAGAAATGGCTCTCTAGAAGCAACCTTTAAATGCTTATTTAACTAAGCCTTGCTTGGCTAATGAAAACACAACAGTGTTTACCTTGTTTTCTCATCTGGGTTGGGAGATTGTTGGTGGTGGCAGATTTTCCTCTCAGAGTTTTGAAAATATTTTGTATTATACGACTATAGATAAAGACAATGTGTTTTGATCTGGCTGCTTTAAACTACATTTTTTTGTTTTTGTTTTTGTTTTTAAGGCTGTACCATGGATTGAACCTAGGACCTTATACATGGGAAACAGGAGCTCAAACCATTGAGCTATACCCGCTCCCTAAAAGATCTGTATCATTTAAATTGTCCAATTAATTAATGAATCAACTATTTGATTTGAAAGTTTATGACTTCAGGAAAATTTTTAGTTTAACTTGAAGTGATTTTTTGGTTTGTTAAGAATGATGGCACCCCAGAAGCAACATGGTTGTGAAATGCCATTTTTATTTTGAACGTTTTTTTGATGAAGTTAAAAAAATAAAAAATGAAAAATACGTATGTATTTATACATACACACACACACACACACACACAAATAAACAAAAAATCTCCAGAATGGTCCTTGGGCATATATGGGTTAAACACAAATTCTAACTCAGTAATGACTGGAAAAATTTCCCCACATTTATAAAAGCTGTTCTCTAATGCAGAGGAAATAATATACCATGGTATCAAACATTCTTTTCTAATAAATGAAGCAACTACAGAAAGCTTTCATTTGTGCCAAGTAACCAGTGATATTGATGAAAAAAAAAAACCTAAAAAAAACATAAAACCACACAACAAAAGCCAAAGCCCCCCAAACCCTAACTCCCCCAATACTTCTACTTCAAAACAAACATATCAAACTTGATTTCCATTAGAATGTAGTTATTCTTCACACTAATAAATAAAAAAATCAAGACCTAGATTTTATATATAGATAAATATATATGTAAAGCAACAATGCAAACAATTATTGAGCTTCATATTCTGGGCAAGAACGCCAAGTTAGACTCTCTTCATAAAAAGCAATTACAATCTGAGGACACTTCAGTTTGCCTCTTTTGCCAGCACCAAGTCTGCCTCATCTGAATCTTTCCATTTCATAAGAAACATTAGCTCTCCACTGCTGTCTGTGGCACCAATTATGCATTCAGGATCAAGACCTCTAGCAAAGCCTCTCGGTTTGTCAGCAGCATCTCTTTTCTTCTTTGATTTGCTGTCATCAGATTCACTGTCAGATATTTTCTTTTTGTACCATCTTTTTCTTCACCAGCTTTTTGAGAATTAAGAAATGCTTCAATTAACTCTGGGCAATCTAAATTTTCTTTCTCCCAAGTATTGTCAGCAAATGTAAATCCCTTCCACTTTAGGAAATACTACACTTTCCCATTCACTACACGACGATCCAATACTTTTTCCACCACAAATTCTTCAGGCTCTGCCTCTTCAACTTTTTCACTCTTTCCATTCTGCTTATTTCCCATTTTTTTGCAATGCAGTTTTATTGGAGGCCATTTTTTATTGCAGACTTGAGCTATTATTCACCGCCTCCGTGCTGCTCCAGGTCCCGGGTCCGCGGTGTCTATCAATGAGTTCTAACTCAGGTCCATCTCACAGTGGGACCAGTGTGTCCCCAGTCACATTTGGTGGTTATTTTTCCCGTTCCAGAATGCATAACTGGAATAGACATATTCAATAACTGGCAGAATCCCCACATTGGATCCTTGACTTATGGAGTGAGTGCTATTATGTTAGGAAAGGCCAAGTGGAAGCCACTAGAACTGCCCTTCCCTAGCAAAATAGTAACTGAAAAGCAATAGCGGATTCCTGGAGGGATTGCAGCGATCAGTGCCACCATCAAGGACTTGAAGGATGCAGAGGTGGTGATTCCCACCACATCCCCATTCAATTTCCTACTTCGCCTGTGCAGAAAACAGGTGGATCTTGGAGTAAGACAGTGGATTATTGTAAACTTAACTGGGTGGTGACTCCAATCGCAGCCACTGTCCCAGATGTGGTATCATTGCTTGAGCAAATCAACATATCCCATTACCTGGTATGCAGCTATTGATCTGGCAAATGCTTTTCTCTCAATTGCAATTAGAAAGAACCACAGGAACATTTGCTTTCAGCTGACAAGGCCAGCAATATACCTTCACTTTCTTGCCTCAGGAGTATATCAACTCTCCAGCCCTATGTCATAGTATTGCCCAAAGGGACCTTGAGTGTCTCTCCCTCCCTCAAGACATCACACTGGTCCATTACATTGATGATTTTCACGTTGATTGGACCTAGTGAGCAATAAGTAGCAATGACTCTAGACTTATTGGTAAGACATTTGTGTGAGAGGATGGGAGATAGATCCAACAAAAATGCAGGGGTCTTCCCCGTCGGTGAAATTTAGGTGTCCAATGGTGTGGGGCACGTCAAGATAACCCTTCTGCAGTGAAGGATAAGCTGCTGCATCTGGCCCCTCCTATGACCAAAAAAGACACACAATGCTTAATTGTCTCTTCAAATATTGGAGACAACACATTCCTCATTTGGGTGTGCTACTCCAGCCCATTCACAGAGTAACCAGAAAAGCTGCTAGTTTTGAGTGGCAAGCTGCACTGCCACTTGAGCCATATGATCCCGCAGATCCAATGGTGCTGGAAGTTCCAGTGGCAAATAGAGAAGCTCTCTGGAGCCTTTGGCAGGACCCTATAGGAGAATCACAGTCCAGATCCTTAGCATTTTGGAGAAAAACCCTGCCATTATCTGCAGCAAACTTCTCCTCCTTTTGAGAAACAGCTTTTGCCTGCAACTGGGCCTTATTATAGCCTGAACGCTTTACCCTGTGCTCACAGGGGTGATTGATCCTGACTATCAAGGGGACATAGGACTAAACCTACATAATGAAGGTAATGAAAAATTTACATGGAATACAGGAGATCCCCTAGGGTGTCTATTAGTACTATCATGCCCTGTGATTAAAGTCAATGGAAAATTGCAACAAGCCAATCCAAACAGGACTAGCAATGGCTCAGAATCTTCAGGAATGAAGGTTTGGTTCACTCCTGCAGGCAAAGAACCACAACCAGCTGAGGTGCTTGCTGAGGGTAAAGGGAAAATGGAATGAGCAGTCGAAGAAGGTAATGATAAAAACGCACTTTGACCATGTGACCAGTTACAGAAACGTGGACTGTGGTGGTCATAAATATTTCTTCCTTGTTTCGTTAGAAGTATGATTGTATATGTACATAAAACAAACATCTTTTTCTTCCCTTTTTCTGTTACCATATAAATTATATTAGTTTCAAGTTGTACTATTTAAGGATGTCAAATTTAAGAGTGAATATTACCCAAGGACTTGTACTCTATTTTGGCGGGAATTACTGTGTTTTGGGTTGTACACAGGAGAGTTAGATATTGTTAGGTGTGTGTATATACACACACACACACACACACATATATATATATGTATATATAATTGTTTTTATTTAGAGGCTCAATATGATTTAATGTGATGTGTAACGCTGCCAAGTTGACAAGGTTTGGGCTGTGATTGTTAGGCTAATGTGTCAACTAGGCCAAGTAATTGCACCCAGTTGTTTGGTCAAGTAAGCACTGGGCTAACGGCAATACAAGGACATTTCATGGACTTTAATCATCAATGAGTTGATGGCATAGATGGCTGATTACATCTTCAATCAACCAAGGAGATTACTGTCAGCAATGAGTGGCGTCTTATCCAATCAGTTGAAGGCTTTACAAGGGGTATTGATTCGAGCATTCAGAATTTTCAGCTCTACTATGGACAGCCAACATCTCCTGAGAACTCATAATGGACCTTCATCAGAGCCCCTGGTTTGCAGTCTGCCCTGTGGAATTTGTACTTGTACATCCTCACCGTCATAAGAGAGAATTTTATAAAATTGCATACTATATGCAGATATCTCCTGTCGATTCTGTTTCCCTAGAGAACCGTAATACTTGATCCTTGCATTCAAAGTCACACCTGGTGGGGAATACTGACACAATAACCAAAAAAATAGTCATTGCAATAGACAGGGAAGAAGTATCCAAATTTATATGATGAATTATGCCCTTGGGAGGGTGAAAGAGATCCCCTGTGCTTCACAATTCCATTCATCGTTGGGTTAATATATTTGACTCTTTCTAAGTCAATCTGAACAACATCTATGCCATTTAATGAAAAAAAATTCATTAATAGGCTTTTATTGGTTCATTAGTTCTTCTAATCAATAAATATTTTGAGTTCTTTCTATGTTGTATTTCTATGTTGTATTGGGAAAAACTTCAGTGAATTATCCAATGTAGTGCCACTATGAGGCAAAACGAGAGCGTGATGGAGTAACACATTATCTCAGGTACATTTCGAAGCTAAGTAATCAGGATTACACTGGTACTAGACATTTCTAATCTGTGGATCAATGACAAAAGTCTTCAAATTCCAGCCCCTATTCTAGGCTCTGAGGATATGGAGCGTATTCAGATTGGGTCTTAGTCCTCAAAGAGTTCAGAAAGATGATTACAATACTTGATGCTGAAAATATTTTTTTCTGGTGCTTCCACAAAAGGAACCCTGGAAAAGAAAGTTCTGGTCAGCTGTTAGTACTGTAGACTCTACAGCAGCATTTTCATTTCCCCTTTTCCAGTTAACAACTATTAATGTGAGTACTGCTCTCTCTTATGATTGGACTCCACTAAAAGGGAAGTCAGGGAAGGGTAGCTCCAGCTTTAAAATACTTTAAATAAGGGTAAAACCCTTGTTTTACCCAGAACTGCCCTCTAATATTGCACTTTCCAAGGTACCTGTTCTTGTTCTTACATACACACACAATTTAAATTTTAATCTGATGTTTCTAAATACAAATAAAGTTCAAATCTTTACAACAGTTCTTCCAAATATAGTCATACAAAGTAATTCAAAATATTTCTACCCACCCCTCACTCCCTTATAGATTACTTGTAAAACAATGATCTGATTAATAGAACATAGGTTTCTTAGAAAACATTGTAAAATTGTTAGACATCCAGGACCAACTCTGTAGCAAGCATACCCATATTACCTTTATTCTAACAAGCCTTTTCAAAACTTTTTCTAGGATAAGAGTAGACATTTTCCGTTTGGAAAAACAAATCTCCATTTTATTTGCTAAAACCAAATTTCTACCTTATGTCTGAAAGTATGAATTATCTTTGATCAGTACAATGTTTTGTTTTGTTTTTCAGGGAGATTGGGCTGAAAAATTCAGGTGTACATTTTTAGTACAAACATCACATAAATTATGCATACATGCTATGTAATGATTCTGTAAGGAGAAAATACCAACTGTGCAGCAAACTTTTGTTGGATAGAAGTTTATAGACACCATTGCATTTTCTATATCTGTGTCCACTCTTTTAGCTTGAATTTTTTGGGTTAGTAAAAATTTTACAATGAAAGTCTACTTGGACCCTTTCAATTTTTTTCTAGACTGAATACCACAAGCATATATAACAAGATCTATCTATTGGAATTTGAAAGTTTACTCTAAAGCATGGAAACTGAAAAGTTTTCTGTTACAGTTTAGGTATAAAAGCTGTGGGAATTTTACAAATTGCATATTCTGAAGGTATCCTGGCACTAAAGAAAATCCTGGCATGCAGCAGTACTCATTCCAAATGTTTCTGAACAAAATACAGCAAAATATTTACAAGTAACAACTTTCAGGAATTAAGGAATATCACAGTGTACTTTTCACATTTGTCAAATACATAGTTCAAAAGTCAAAAGATAAGATTGTGCATCATCACTTCTAAGAATGCCATAAATAAGTTAAACCTCCAAGTTATTTTTAGATGGAGAATTTTAGGTAGGAGCCTTTTAGATGGAGGCAGTTTTATGTATGAAATAGTCATAAAACAGTAATTCAGTTTCTCTGCTGCTAGTATATAATTTAAAGAATCTCAGGTTACTGAGAATATCTATTAGTCCAATTGGATTATTGGCATAGGAAAGGTAAACTTACGGGATTTTAAAAGTTTGTTTTAAAAAATAAGACGTCTTTGTGTATGAAGAAACAGTTAACTTTGGATAATCGCATTTGATCATTCTGCATAATTTAAAATATGAAATTAGATATCTAAGTGGCTTTAAAAAGCTGCTCATTTTCTACTCTACTCATTCCTTTGGTAGCATTAATTTTTTATGCTTTATGTACTTTATTTAGCTGTATTTATATTTGGCAAAAATTGTATTTTTAAAAACAGCAGCATTCAAGTTAAAAAAATAAAATAACATCATTCAATTTTACAAGTGACTGTGTTCATTCTAAAAGGTTAATTTGTGGAATAACAAAATATTTAAATTTATCATCCACTTCATACTTATTATTGAGCTGTAGAATATTTTTAAGATGTCAAATATTATATGTAGAAAGATATCTCCCACCCATAAACTCATATTTTCTTCACAAAGTAGGCTTTTCCTTAACCTTCTTGGGAGAAAATGAGGAGTTCCAAAAGAAGAATCAAGACTTTACACAGAACAAAACCAAAATTTCTTAACAGAGTATGCATTTACAGTGGTCCAAAAACGTTGGCTGAGAAATCTTTAACAGATATGGCATAGTCTAGGTTGCCCTAACAATTAGGAATAACCTTTCTACCCCCCATACCCTCTTCACAAAGTAGGCTTTCCCTCTAACTAATTTCTGATATGTCTGGGGGAACAGAGGGAGTTCCAGAAGAGAGATTTATGTATTTTAGATGGGACTCCTGATCTCATGAAAGTATCAAGACAAATGAAGTTCTTCATTTGGCACCCCAAAAAAATCTTTGAGAGACTGTTCAGATGTCCTAAGAGAATGAGAAGTCTGTAACTGAATATTAAGAGAGCTAAATCACTGAAATGTGATATAATTGACATATAAGATCTGTGACCTCTGGCTATTGTTTGTCAGGGAAATTTAACTGGAATGTCACTAATTTCAAATATGGGGCATAATTTTCTTTCAAAAACTAGCCAATACGGAGAGTACCATAGTTCCTCTAGGGTATCGAGAAAGGGAAAATGGGAGTTGGAAGCTGAGCATGCTAAATCATATTCCATCACTACAATTTTCATTATAAAATATATATGGGAAACACCTATATCAGGATGTGTTTGGCTCCACCAGAAATTCTGCTATAGGGTAATACTTTGTCAAAATACACTTCAGTTATACAGGAAATTGTCATTTCAGATATAGAAATCACAAATTGGGAATTTTTTTGAAAATCAAATGATATATATATGAATATAAACAGAAATTTCTGAAAAGTACAAATTAAGGTTTCATTTCTCTATATGAAATTATGTGGAGTACAGAAGGAGCACAGGGCAAACGTACATTTCTTTTAACATTTTTAAAATTCAAAAGTGATCATTTAAATCAATTCCCACCACAAAAGGTCTAATGCTGTGAATGAGAAAAAACTTCAGAAAGAAAAAAAAAAGATAAAAGCCGTCACAATGAAGCTGATCTGATTTTAAAGGCTTCCACTACAAAACAAATCACAAGACTGGTGCCAAAAATGCACACACGCACGCAAAAATGAGAAGTATAAAACAAAATATAGCAGACTTGCACACGGGCCCACACGCCCCTCACCCCCACATACACACAGGCACACACACCTTCAAGGGCGGGGTGAGAAGTTTAAGGCACCTTTAAAAAAATTCCAAGTGGCTTTGCCTTGCTGAAATATTTTACAGTGCTACCAAGAAGGGATTTTCAAAGCATCCGAAAAACGTGCAAATTGTCCGAAAGCACTGCCTGGCAACTGAGACAGTTTGCAAGCATGATTCAGGGGTTTGCCAAGGAAACAAAAGTTTCCCTCCACCCCGCAAGACCGCACATGGTATCAGAGGTGCTCCAGGAATTATTTGCTTTAAGGTAGGGGAGAAAGTATTAGTCTGTGTAGGATCGGTACATACTAGGGATCGCTATCTGGCAGGGACCGGGCCATGGAGTTTCCATTGGCTGGGGAACCGCCCAGCTTTAGTTTTTCCAGATATTCGGCATGCACGGGCTTGTGGCACTGGAGAACCTTGATCGCATCTTCGATTTTGAACCACTCTCGCTTCCTCCCAATGCTAACCGAATCTTCCCAATCCTCCAGGATCTCAGTGACCGTCAGTACATACACATACGTTCTGTGCTTGCGATCTTGGTTCTGTTCGAATATGCCCAGGAGCCGGCCTAACTTCCCCCTGACTCCCGCCTCTTCGTACACCTCTCGGACTGCTGCACCGTCCGGCTCCTCCTCGGGCTCCAAGCCCCCTCCCGGCACGATCCAGCGGTCCGGGTACCGACTGCTACTCACTAACAGGACCTCGTCCTCCAGCTCGCTCCGGAAGCACAGGCACGCCGCCCGCTTCTTGAACCCCTCCGGGTCGTAGGTCCGCGTCTGGTTCGATTTACACTTCATCCTCCAGGCCGACTCCTCCAACCGCTGCTGCTCGGGTGGCCGCCGCGGGCCCGGCAGCCGCCGCCGCCGCCGCCGCGGGCACAAGCCGAAGTGCTGGGAAGGGAAAGGGTCGAGGCGTGGGGCGGGGAGAAAGAGTAGCCTGGCGGGTGAGCCCAGGGGAACCGAGGGAAAGATAGGGCGGGGGCGGAACGGCGCGAGCTAAGTCAGTCAGTCAGTCCGTTGAGCGGCCAGCCGGCCGGTCCTGCGCGGTGCTGGGGATTGAGGAAGGAAATGCGGATCCCTAGGGCCCAAACGCCTGGGTAGACGCGCCGCCGCCCCCCACCCCACCCCACCCCGACGGGAGTCCGCCACCCTCTATCAAGCCCGCCCGCGAATCCCGCACTCTCTCTGTCGCCCCGGCGGGGGTTGAGTGAGATGAATCCTAGACACGTGCGCGTTCGCGTTCCTGTGCACGAGCCCGTGCGCGTTCAAAGGCGAGGGGCGGGGATGAGGGTCTCAGGGCTCCGCTGCACTCGCTGCCTCAGGCTGAGAGCGCAAGCGCCTGGTGCCTCTGGGGTTAGGAATTTCTATTACAGTATGAAGTGTACATGGAGTTAAATTCTCCACATTGTGACTTTGACCAAGTTGTTTCCACGTGTGTCTTTGAGCTAAACATGGTTATGGCGCGGCTGGACGTTTCTCCTCACCCTCTGAGCCAAGTTGTAAAAAACACACGTGAAATCATTTTACACACAAAAAGGTCAGGGCCATCATCATCATCACCGATTATGTATAGCACTAATTCATTTCTATGAAGGCTCGGTTTCATCACAATGGTCTACGGTATTCTTGGCAAAACAATGTCTAATATTTGTTGAGTCACATCATGCAGTTTTATCTCATCAACGGATTCGGGATGTTAGCCATGCCAAGCATCTTGGCACAGCCCCAAACTAAAGTTTTCTTAAACCCCTGTTTACCTTACCTAACCTCTGTTCCTCAGTTTCCTCATCAGTAAACTCCTAGTCTACTTGTTTAGTCTATGTTCACTTTAACAGATACACACCTAACAATAGTAAAACCACCTGAAGTAGAGTTTTATTAAATCCCAAGAATCCCTACCTTCAGTGCACTCCACCCTTTTCTTTCACACTGATAAACACTGGGTGGGGTTTTGTAAAATACGCCTATGGAAATCTCTTCATATTTTCAAGTTGAATTCTAAAAATCTCCTGACATGGGATAGAGAGAGGCCACTTGATGCTCTCTAATCCCTCTGGTCATCCTGTCCTCTTGGCCAAGAAGTGGTGCCCCACAGCCAAAAATTTATAACCTAACACTTTCCTTCTCCTTTCTATTTCTTCTTCTTGTTTCCCTGCCTTAATGGTAGCCTTATAGAGAAGACCTCTGAAACCACCTAACTTTGGTCATGTTGAAAGCTAGGAATCATTTTCTCTCTCTTACTGAGGCACTGTTGGCATCAGCCATGCAGGATCATGAAAACTGACTTTTTCAATGAAATGATCACTTAATGGAAGGGAAATTGAAAATGAAACGAAAATGGAAATTATTATAAAATATGAAATCCACATTTTTAGTAATAATTTAGTTCACATTCCCAGGTTCTGCTCAACTACATTTATACCCGAACTAACTGGTAAAAAATGATCCTATCGAAGAATGGGCAAGATGGTGGCAGAGCAAGTAGCTCCCAGAGTCAGCCGGTCCTATAGGGAAGTTAGTAATCACCCAGAGCTATCTAAAGCACTTGTTTGGGGGCTCCAGGAGACCAGAAGAGCATCCTGCAACATCCTTGAATGTACGGAACTAGGAGACTACCCATCTGCAGAGAAGATTCATGAGTAGAGCACTCCATGCCCACCAGCACCAACTTCGCCTCAGGAGCTATTATGTGGCTGAAGTTGGAAGCTCCATTTCCCAAAAAGGGGGAAGAAGGCATGGTTGGGCACTAACTTCAGCTACTGATTAGTAAATTCAGCTGGCTAAAGTATAATCCTAAGAACAGCTATAGCTTAAACATGTCCAAGACAGAAAGAGGCCAGTAGCAGCCATTTTAACTCCACCCCCAGCATAAGGGGAAGCAAGGCTGATTGAAAAATCAGTGCTGGTAGGGACCAGTTTCTTTCCACCCAGATTGGATTGCAGCTCTAGCCTAAACCCCAGCCCAACCTCTGGCAGGGAGGAAGCTAGGGCGACCTGCACCAGCCTCTCCCAGTAACTGCAGGTGCTTTCGACTGGCACAGACTGAATATCCAGACACCTGGGGCTCCATCCCCAGACCCCAACAGAATATGAGAGGAGCTGTGTTTCCTCTGCCTCTCAGAGCAACTGCAGGCCTTTTCAGCCAACATGAACTGGTTTGTTGAGCACCATCTCCACCTTTGCCCGCCCCCCCCCCCCGCATAGGACAGGAGGGGGCTGCTGTTTCTTCAGCCTCTCTGGGTAACTGCAGGTGCTTTTGGCCAAGCCAGACTGAAGAATCGGACACGTGTAGCTACATCCCTGCCCCCAAATAGGATAGGAGGGGAGCTGGGTTTCCTTAGGCTTTTCAGGCAACGGCAGGCACTTTAAGCCTGAAGAGCCTAGACTGGTGGGTACCTGTGGATCCACCCCCAATAGGAAAGGAGGGGGCTGGTGTTCCTAAGCCTTTCTGGGCAACTGCAGGCACTTGCAGCCTCCATACACTGGAATGTTGGGTGCCTGTGGACCCACTCCCACCTGCTAATAGGATAAGTGGGATCTGGTGTCTCCACAGCCTCACCAAGCAATGGCAGGCACTTTCAGCCTACATGGACTAAACTGTTGGGTGTCAGTGGTTCCTTTCCCACCCCTTAAAGGGCAGAAGGGACAATACTCCCTCAGACTTTCTGGGAAATTGCAGGTGTATTTGGCCCACATAGATTTGATTGTTGGACACTCCAGAGGGTCCAGCCCCACCCCTGACAGGGATGGGGGGCTGATGCTATATCAGTATACCTGGAAAACTGCAGACACTTGGGAACCACACAGCATAGATTTCTGCCCATACCTGCAGCTCCATCCTTGACCCTGGTAGGAGAGGAAGGGGTGTGAAGCTTCATCAGTCTCTCTGGGTAACTACAGACAGTCTTGTCTAGCACAACTTGGATTATTACACATGGCTGTGGCTCTGTCCCTACCCCTGGAAGAGGAGAAAGGTGGGAGAAGCATCATCAATTCCTAGGGTAACATGGGCAGCTTCAGCCTCCACAGTTTACAGCACCAACTACATCCTCAGCTCCTACTTACACAACTAGCAAGGGAGGAAAGGCAAGAAAGCCCTAAACTAAAGAGAGAAACTGCACCCAGAATAAATGCATCTAGTAAGCCAGATGCCAAGACACCAACAAAAAATTACAATCCATACCAATAAACAGGAAGATATGGCCCAGTTAAAGGAACAAGATAAGCCTCCAGATGACACAAAGGAATTGAGACAACTAATCATAAATGTTCAAACAAATCTCCTTAATAAATTCTATGAGATGGCTAAAGAGGTTAAGGATATTAAGAAGACAGTGCATGAGCACAAAGAAGAATTTGAAAGCTATGGACCTTGGTTGGTGGTAATAGTCTGATGATGTTATCTCATAATTTGTAACATATATTCCACCACAGTGTGGTGTGTTGATGAAGGAATGTTGTTGGGAATTCTACACATGTGCATGATTAACCTCTGTAATAATAATTTATTAAAAAATAATAGGGTGGGTTGGAGGGAAAATATACCAAATATAAGAAATGAACTATAATTAGTAGTAATATTTTGACGATGTTCTTGTATAGTTTGTAACAAATGTTTCACAAGAATGCAAGGTATTGGTGGAGGGATGATATATGTCACCCATGTTTGATGCAATGCATGTTTATTTTGTAAGCTCACAACTTTTACTATGGACTTATTCTTTATGTATGTTCATATATGAATGCTATACTTCAATAAAAATAAAAATAAATTAAAAACTTCAGCCTTCACAATGGCAACAGTAAACAACAATATCTAGGCATAATGTTGACAAAAGTGAGTGAGTCATATATGAAGAAATTGATAAAATGAAGAGGTTAAAATCAATAAAATAGTATTGCTACTGGATTATATAACCATGTTTTAAAGATATGTGGATGATCAATGAGCATTTGAAAAATTCAAAACCTGAGGAGAGGAACTTAAGTAAATAGATTTTAACCATCTATAATATTCATTGTGTTCATATTCACGAATATACAACTGATGTTACACAGAGAACATTCCATTATATTCAGGACCAATACAAATATAACTATTATCAATACTTTTTAATATTATTATTATTTTTTTAATTTACTGTGGGTAAAAATCAAAATTTTCACAATACATACCAACATTTGCAAAATGATATATAAATATATATGCATATATGTGCATTTGCTTACAAAAATGTTATATATATTTTAAGAGGTGCTTAGATTAGCTAAAATATTACACGGAACCTACCAGGATTCCCATGTTCCCCACCTCCCACACCTCCCACCACATCCCACACAAACATCTCCCACAAGTGTGGCCCATCACCCTCAAAGGACTTACACATCCTGGGGCCTTGCCATCAACCATAGACCACAGTTCACATCATAGACCACACACTCTCCCACATAGTTCTGAATGGTGTGTGCTGATTTAAAATGGCCTACATCCGTTGCCACATAATATTATTTTATAAGTTCTTTCTAATGGAATGAGATTAAAAGGAGAAGAAACTCTGTAATTTTGGATAAGAAGTCAATATTTTCAACACCTGCAGATGATATGAGTATATTCTTGAGAAACAAGGTACAGATTAAATTCCTATTAATGGTAGAATGAAATATTAAAAGTTGAGGTAGCAATAGTTTTCATATATACAATAACAATCATGTAGAATATATAATGGGGGAATAATAACTTTCACTATAGCAATATCAACCACCACAAAACAATAAAAACAAGAGGTGATTTTTTAAAAAGTGATTAAGACTTGGTCGTAGAAAATGATAATTTTTTTTTCTACTCAAAGCTTTGAAAGAAGACTTGAATAAATGAAGAGCAGTCTAGCAAAGCCAGGAGATTGGGCTGATGTCTGGGGTGGGTAGAATGGTCATACCTTATTCAAGTCTCAGCCAGATTCCACAAAATGCCACAGTAAACAAAGTCAGAAACAAAAGTGATTCTAAGGGCCCTAAGGGATGTCCAGACATCATAGAAAAGTTGCATGGCCACATGAAATCAACACCCACTCAGTGGGCACTATCTGGGAATATATGAAAGGCTATTTCCCTAATATAACGTACTTAGGTGTAAATCCCATAATCATGATTCTTCTACTTTTTTTATTTGAATCTATAATTTTCACTTTACTTGTTAAGGATATTTCTCAGAGACTTAAAGCCTTCAGATTGTTCTTATGCCAGTTGAGCCCTGAAACCCAGCAGCTATGTAGCCAACTCCTACTTTCCAGTTCTTTGGACCTGCCCTGGACAACTAACAAAACGATGATGATGGGCCAGCCCCAGTTCAAAAAGAAGGAGTATCTTCAACTGCAAAAAAATTATATTTCTCTTCCCCATAATACCTATATCCTCTCTGCCTGAAGTAGTCAAAATGGACACCCTTCCAAATGCCACAAGACTGAGAAATGAACAAAAATAAGAGGGAGTGTAACTGCTCACTAAAGCATATTTATTGTCATTGTGGGTGTTCTCTGTGTTAACTGAGTAACATGTAACATTGATACAAAAAATAAAATTTTAAAAAGTCCCCATAAAATATAAGATGGTCCCCACACTGGAAGTTGATCTTCACTGTGCATATAATCAACACTGGGTTAATATTCAGGAAATATAAATGCTTTATATAAATCAAAAAGAATAACATAGGTAACTAAAAAATGAGCAAAGGGAATAAACAATTTACAGAACAGGACACCAAAATGGCCAGTAAATTTATAAAACTAATCTTAGTGGTAATAAAGTGAATGGAGGGGTCGGATATAGCTCAACTGGTTGGGCATCCGTCTCCCATATGGAGGGACCCAGGTTCGATCCCCGGGACCTCCCGGTAAAATAAAATAAAATAAAATAAAATAAAATAAATAAAGTGAATGGAAAATAAACATTAAGGTATGATTTTACATTCATCAGACTGACAAAAATGGAAGAGTCTTGATTCTACATGATGGTGATGATAAGGAATGTAAACACATCTACAGCTGGTAAGAATATAAATTGGCATAACTACTTTGAAAAGGAATATAACAATATTTAATAAATATGCACAAATTATCAAGTAACTCCAATCCTACATAAATATCCTAGAGAAATTCTCAGGCTTATGTACAAAGAGAGATGTAAAACAATGTGTGTCATCTGTAATTAGTAAAAAAATATTGGAACTATGTATCATGGACAAATTGTGGTCCATTCCTAAAATGTTTTATAGCAGTTAAAGTTAATGAACTAAGATGTGTGTCAGTACAGAAAAAAATGGTCATACCAGGCCCCAGCCACATCCCAGTTCTACTTCCCAATTACCAGGTACTATCCCCTTGTCTCATAAGAGGTTCAATTTTGTAATCTATTCAATCACTTCTATATCAGATTACAACTATGCATATTTTTTAGGAAGAGTGATAGGCTGGCCTAGTATTGGCAAAGTCATAGCATGTTTCTGAATAAGGAGATCCACAACTAACAGGTTTAATACAATAGCAATGACATTTTCAAATTGGTTTTTTTTTTCAGAACATCATAAATTAATTTTAATATTTACCCAGTAGAACAATAGGACAATAATAGCTATGGATTTTTTAAAGAAAAGTAAAAACCATTTTCAAGAGCATATTCATTTCACTCTTAACCAATTGCCAGGCATGTGGGTGAAGCCATCCTAGACCATCCATCCTCACTTAGCTGACAGAGCACTGACCAAAGATGCATAAGTGAACCTAGGTGAGAACAGCAGAAGAACTATGCACCTAAGCCCAGCTGAAATAGTTGTCCTGCACAGTTTTGAGCAAAATAAATGATTGTTGTTTAATGTCACTAAATTTAGGGGTGGTTTGTTATGCAACAAAAGCTAGCTAAAGCAACAGTTAACTGCTATTCATCAAGTCCAAACAAAAGTAATTAGAGAGGGAGAAAATATTTTTCATAGTAGAAATTTAATCTCTGAAGAGGTTTACAATTAACTTTCCCTGGGATCAGAAGGAAAAGGATGAGGTTAAAGCCTCTAATATTTGTTGTATCCAGTCTCTGTGCCAAGTCCTGTGTTTAACCTGTTATCTCATTTAATACTAACAGCACATCAGCAAGGCAGTTATTATTTCCATATTTTATAGAAAAGAAAATCAAGGTGTAGAATGAAGTTGAGATTTGAATTCAAGTCGCCATGTCATGTTATACAATACAATCTATCCAAAGTGTATAATCAATGGTTTTAGTATAATCACAATGTTGTTCATTGACCATCTAAAAAATTAAAGCAATTTCATTACTACGAAAAGAAAGACTCCACACCCCTTAGCATTCCTTCCTCAGATCTACATAACCACTAATCCCATTTCATCTTTATAAATTGATTTGTATTTACATTTTATATAAATGGAATCATACAATATATAGTACTCTGTTTGGTCTCCTTCACTTAGTATAATGTAGGTGTTTTTTGTCTGATATTAACATTTTGTAGTATTAACCTACATTTGTTCAGCTTCAAAAAATAATGGTCTTATATATGCAATTTTACCCATATTCATAGTTCACATAATATATTTAGTTCATAATAGGGCAATCATACATTACTTGTCCTTTTGTATTTGGTTTCCTTTATTCAACATAATGTCATCCAGGTTTATCCGTGTTGTCATATGTTTCATTATTTAATTTCTTCTTACCGCTGCATAATATTCCATCGTGTGTATACTCCAAAATTTGTCTATCCATTCATCAGCTGGTGGACACCTGGGTTGTTTCCAACTTTTGGCTAGCGTGAATAACGCTGCTATGAACATCGGTTTGCAGATGTCTATTCATGTCAATGCTTTCAGTACGTCTGGGTATATACCTAGCAGTGGTATTGCTGTGTCCCATGGCAAGTCTATATTTAAATTCCTCAGGAACTGCCAAACAGTCTTCCACAGTGGCTGTACCATTCTACATTCCCACAAACAGTGAATACGTGTTCCTATCTCTCCACATCCTCTCCAACATTTACAGTTTTCCGACTTTTTAATAGTGGCCAGTCTAATAGGTGTGAAATGATATCTCATTCTAGTTTTGATTTTCATTTCCCTATTCACTAGTAATGTTGAACAATTTTTCATGTGTTGATTTGCCATTTGTATTTCTTCTTTGGACAGTTGTCTTTTCAAGTTTTTTGCTTAATTTTTAATTGGACAGTTTGTCTTCTTATTGTTGAGTTGTATGATCTCATTATATATCATGGATATTAAACCCTTCTCAGATATGTGATTGCAAAATATTTTCTCCCATTGAGTCGGCTGCCTTTTCACCCTTTTGACAAATCCTTTGAGGTGCAAAAGTGTTCAATTTTGAGGATGTCCCATTTATCTATTTTTTCTTCTGTTGCTCGTGCTTTGGGCATAAGGTTAAGAAATTATCACATACCACAAGATCCTGAAGATGTTTTCCTACATTTTCTTTTAGGAGTTTTATTGTTGTTGTTTTTATATTTAGATCCTTGATCCACTTTGTGTTAATTTTTGTATAAGGTGTGTGATAGGGATCTTCTTTCTTTCTTTTGGATATGGCCATCCAGTTCTCCCAGGACGATTTGTTGAATAGAATGTTCTGGCCCATCTGGGTGAGCTTTAAGAGACTTGTCAAAAATCACTTGACTGTAGATGTGAGGGTCAATTTCTGAGTTCTCCATTCGGTTCCATTGTTAATCTGGCTGTCCTTATGCCAGTACCACGCAGTTTTTACCACGTAGCTAAGTAACATGCTTTAAAATCAGGAAGTAAGAATCTTCCACCTTTGTTCTTTTTAAAGTCATTCTTGGCTATTCTGAGCCCCTTACCTTTACAAATAAATTAGATAATTGGCTTTTCAATTTGCAAAAGAGGCTGTTGAGATTTTTATTGGGATTGCATTGAATCTGTAAATTAATTTGGGTAGAATTGACATCTTAACGATATTTAGTCTTCCAAAACATGAACACAGAATGTTCTTCCATTTATTTAATTATTCTTCAGTTTCTTTTAGCAATGTTTTGTAGTTTTCTGAATACTTGGTTAAATTTATTCCTAAATATTTGATTGTTTTAGTAGTTATTGTAAATGGAATATTTTTACAGATTTCTTCCTCAGGATGCATATCAGTAGTGTATAGAAACACTAATATGATTTTTGCATATTAATCTTGTATCCCACCACTTTGCTGAATACTTCTATTAATTCTCTTAGCTTTGTTGTGGATTTTTCAGGATATTCTAGATATAGGATCATGTTATCACTGAATAGTGAAAGTTTTACTTCTTTCTTACTTGTTTGGGTGACTTTTATTTCTTTGCCTAGCCTAATTGCTCTAACTAGAACTTCTAGCACAATATTGAATAATTATGGTGACAGCATCCTTGTCTTGTTCCTCATCTCAGCGGGAAAGCTTTCAATCTTTCACCATTGAGTACAATGTTAACTGTAGGTTTTTCTTATATGCACTTTACCATATAGTGAAAGTTTCCTTCTATTCTTATTTTTTGGTGTGTTTTTATCAAGAAAAGATGCTGTATTTTGTCAAATGCCTTTTCTGCATCAATCAAGAGGATACTGTGGTTTTTCTTCTTCAATTTATCAATGTGGTTTATTACACTAATTGATTTTCTTGTATTGAACCACTCTTGCATACTTGGGATAAAACGTAATTGATCATGGTGTATAATTCTTTAAATGTGCTTTTGGATTTGGTTTGCAAGTATTTTATTGAGGATTTTTGCATCCATATGTATTAGAGATATTGGTCTGTAATTTTCTTTTTTTGTAGTGCTCTTTACCTGGTTTTGGTATTAGAGTGATTTTGGCTCCATAAAATGAGATAGGCAGGATTCTTTCTTGTTTGGAAGAGGTGAGCTAGTTCAGTATTAGGTCATCTTTGACTGGTAGAAATCACCTGTGAACCCATCTCTTCCTCTGCTTTTCATCTTTGAAAGGTTTTTTATGACATTTTCAATCTCTTCATTTATGATTTGTTTGTTGAGGTCTTCTATTTCTTCTTGGGTTGGTGTAGGTGGTTTGTCTGTTTCTAGGAATTTGTCTATCTCGTCTACATTTTCTAGTTTTTTTGTCATACAGTTGTTCATATTATCCTCTTATGATTTCTTTTATTTCTGTGAGGCAGTGGTAATGTTCCCCCTCTCATTTTGAATATTATTTATTTCTGTCTTTTCTTTTTTTTCTTTGTCAGCCTAGCTACGGGTTTGTCAATTTTGTTGATCTTCCCAAAGAACCAACTTTTGGTTTTGATGAATTTCTCTATTGATTTTTTGCTCTCAATGTCATTTAATTCTGCTCTAATCTTTACTATTTCTTTCATTCAGCTTGGTTTGGGATTTTTCACCCACTTAATATGTTGGGGTGGGGGAGGGGAGCCCTTCCCAGCAGACAGGAAGTGTAGTAACTCACAATTTGTTGTTTTAGCTTCTTCCTCTCTCTATCCTTCACCCTTCTGGGAGTTGTGAAGCACTGTCCTGGTCTGCTGTCCCCCAAAACAGGTCCCTAGGGCAGCATTTTGCTCTTTCTCTGTTTTGTGTGTGTGTGTGTGTGTGTGTGTGTGTGAGAGAGAGAGAGAGAGAGAGAGAGAGAGAGAGAAATCTGAACCTTGTCTGTCTAATCTGATGACATCTTCCCACAATCAACAACACACTCGTAAAAAATCAGTGGGTCAAGGAGGAAATTACCTAAGAAATCAGAAAATAATTCAAAGTGGTTTAAAATGAGAACAAAACCTATCAAAATTTATGTGATGCTGACTTATCAGTGCTGAGAGAGAAATTTTTACCCTTAAATGTCTGCATTGAAAAAGAAGAAAGAGCTAAAATCAAAGACCTAACTTCACACCTGGAGGAACTGAAAAAGAACAACAAACTAATCCAAAAGCATGCAGAAGGAAGGAAATAATAAATATTAGAGTAGAATTAAATGAAACTGAGATTTAAAAAACATTAGAAAGAATTAGTAAAACCAAAACTGGTTCTTTGAAAAGATTAAAAGTAATTGACCATTCCTAGACTAAGAAAGAAAAAAGAGACAAGGCAAATAAATTAAATTAGAAATGAGAGAGGGGGATATCACCACTGACCCTGTAGAAATAAAGCATATCATAAGAGAATACTTTGAAAAATCGTATGCCAAAAAGATGGGCAATGTTAGATGAAATAGATGAATTTCTAGAAACAGACAACCTTCATTAATGAAAGAAGAAATAGAACAACTGAACAGAGAACTCACCAGCACTGAGATTGAACTAGTCTTTAAAAAACCTTCCAATCAACAAAGCAGAGAACTAGATGGCTTCACAGGTGAATTATACCATTAATTCCAGAAAAAACTAATAGCAATCCTGTTCAAACACTTCCAAAAATTTAAGAAGAGGGAACATTACCTAACTCATTCTATGATGCCATCACTCTAATACCAAAGCCACATAAAGATGCTACAAGAAAATTACAGCCCAATCACTTTAATGAATTTAGATGCAAAAATCCTCAACAAAATACCTGCTAATCAAATCCAACAGCAAATAAATCAAATTATACACCTTGATCAAGTAGGTTTTATCCCAGGTATGCAACAATGGTTCAGCATAAGAAAATCAATTAATGTAATACACTGCATTAGCGTATCAAAGGAAAAAAAATCACATGTCTTCTCTATCAATGCAGAAAAGGCATTTAACAAAATACAGCATCTTTTTAAATAAAAGCATTTCAAAAGATAGGATTAGAAGAAAATTTCCTCAACATGATAGAGATCATATATGAAAACTCCACAGCTAACATCATACTCAATAGTGAAAAGCTAACAGCTTTCCCTCAAGATCTGGAACAACACAAGGGCGCCCACTGTCACCAATCTTATTTACTATTGTATTAGAAGTACTTGCTCAAGCACTTAGGGAAGAAAAATAAATAAAAGGCATACATATTGGAATGGAAGAAGTAAAACTTTCACTGTTTGCAGGTGACATGATCCTAAAAAAGTCCCCCCCCAAAATCTACAACAAAGCTTCTAGAGCTGATAGAAGAGTTCAGTAAAGTGATGGGCTATAAGATCAACATGCAAAAATCAGTAGTGTTTCTGTACACTAATAATGAGCAGTTAAGAAAAAAATTCCATTTACAATAGCAAGTAAAAGAATCAAATATTTAGGCATAAAATTAAGCATTTAAAGGACTTGTACACAGAAAACTATACAACATTGCTAAAGGAAATCAAAGAAGACCTATATAAATGGAACAATATTTCATGTTCATGGATTGGTAGACTAAATATCATGAAAATGACTATCCTACCCAAATTGATTTACAGATTCAACAAAATTCCAATAAAATTCCCAACAGCATTTTTTTACTGAACTGTAAAAAAACAATTATCAAATTTATTTGGAAGGGTAAGGGTCCCTGAATAACCAAAAACATCTTGAAAATAAAACAAACTTGGAGGAATCATGCTACACAGTCAAAACTGCATGGTATTGGCACAAAGATAGACATACTTACCAATGGAACCGAATTGAGTGTTCAGATATAGGCTTACACATATTCGGCCAACTATATTCGACAAGTTCACCAAGCCCACTCAACTGCGACAGAATAGTCTCTTCAACAAATGGTGCTTGGAGAACTGGATACCCATATCCAAAACAATGAAAGAGGATCACCATCTCATACACTATACAAAAATTAACTCAAGATATATCAAAGAGCTAAATATGAGCACCAAGACCACAAAGCTCCTAGAAGTTAATGTAGGGAAGCATCTATGAGATCTTGTAGTTGGAAATGGTTTCATAAACTTAACACCCAAAGCACGAGCAACAACAAAAAGGTAAATGAGAGTTCTTCCAAATTAAAATATTTTGTGGTTCAAAAAAGTTTATCAAGAAAGTGAAAAGGGAGTCTACTCAATGGGAGAAAATATTTTAGAACCACCTATCTGATTCAGGCCTAATATACAGAAACCTTACAAGTTGAAAAGAGAAAGAAAAACAACCCATTTTAAAAACTGAGCAAGAATGATTGTTTGTAAGTTCACAGCTTCTGTAATAAAAATATATTTAAAAAGTAGGATGGGTTGGCAGAAAAATACACCAAATGAAAGCTATGGACAATAGTTAGTAGTAATATTTTGATGATGCTCTTGCATAGCTTTTAACAAATGTATCACAATGCAAAATGTTGGAGAGGTGATGTATGGGACCCTTGTATGATGTTATGCATGTTTATTTTGTAAGTTCACAACTTTTACTATAGACTTATTCTTTATGTACATTCATGTATGAATGATATACTTCAATAAAAATATATTGAAAATTAAAATAATGGTCAAAAAACTTGAATAGACACTTTCCCAAAGAGGAAATACAAATGTTTAAATAGCACATGAAAAGATCCTCAACATCACTAACAATAGGGAGATGCAAATCAAAATTGCAATGAGATATCATCTTACACCTATTCGGTTGCTAGTTAAAAATTTAAAAGGAAAACTATAGTGTTAGAGATGATATGGAGGACTAGGAACACTCATCCACTGCTGGTGGGAATGTAGAATGGTGCAGCCACTGTGGAGGATGGTTTGGCAGTTCCTCAGGAAGCTAAGTATAGAATTGCCATGTGATCTAGCAATCTCACTAGTAGGAATATACCCAGAAGAATTGAAAGCAGGGATGGAAAAAATATATATGCACACTAATGTTCATCTTAGCATTATTTACAATTGCCAAAAGTTGGAAGTATCCCAAGTGTCCATAAACAGATAAACGGATAAAGAAAATGTGGTATGTACATACAATGCAATTTTACTCAGCGGTAACAAGGAATGAAATATTGACACATATAACATGGATGAATCTTGGAGACCTTATGTTGAGTGAAGAAGTTAACCAGTCATTAAAGTACTAATATTGCATGATCTCACTGGCATGAACTAAGGATATTGAGCATATTCACAGAGGTAGAGTCTGGAAGATAGGTAACCAGCAGATAGAAAGGGAGTAGAGAGTGGTGAACCAATGCTCAATCTCTGCAGAAACTATGATAAGGTGGATAGTGTAGGTTTGTCAGTGGAAGAGAGTGATGATGGTGCAGCAATATAAGTGGGGTCATCAATGCTGGAGTGTGAGAGCAAGCGGAGTTGGGGGTGGGTTGGACTATCCATAAACCTGGGAGTGGCCTGGAGGAAAGAAATGGTGAACTTTGGGGAGGTAGAGGACTGTGATTGAGAATACAATTTTGGGAGTATTATTTTGGCAACTATGGCAGGGGAAGGTCACTGGTGCAGAGTGTCAGTGGTGGGAGATGCTAGGGAAAGGTGCACCTGGGCCAGGCCTCTATGAATTACGAATGTGTTCATGTGGGCATAGGATGTTATCTCAGTGGGTGGAGACCCATGCTATAACCAAAAATTATTAAATTCCCATCCTGGGAGGTCCTGCTACATTCTCTAACAGAGTGGCAAGAATCTCTAGAGTACATAGACAGTGCCTAATAAAAGAAAACAGACCAATACGCCAAGCCCTCAATATTAATGCTTGTACTTATGAACCTTATTCTTCTAAAACTGAAACTTAGCCTAATAATATCTACTGCTTAAGAGATTGCTTCCTTGATTCTCAAATGTGGGCTCTCTCTAAGCCAAACTCAGCAAATAAGTTCAATATATTCCCCCTATCATGAGACATGACTCCTGGGAATGAGCCCCCTTGTTGCCGAGGGATTAATACCAAGTGCCAATGAACTGGAAACTAGGTGTTTCAACTCTGTTGAGATTCAGGGTATGTGGATTTCAGCAGAGTTGCAACACCTACTCTCCAGTTCATTGGACTCACCCAAGACAACTAACAAGGAGATGGTGATGGACAACGACCATCCCAAGGAACAGAGAGAGTCTACAACTGCAAGCAAGATAGTACGATCCATCTGCCCCATGGGATCTAAGGCTCTCTCAATTAGAGGTGGAGTGGGCATCATCATCCCAGAATCCTCAGGATTTGGGAATGAATGATGGACTAGAGTAGACTTACTGTTATTCTACTATAGACTTATAATTATTCTAGCGATGGAAGAACTTTTATCATTGATGTGGAGGCAGTGGCCACTGGAGGTTCTGAGGGGAGGGAGAGGGGGAAAATAGGTGTAATATGGGGGCATTTTTGGGACATTGGAATTGTCCTGAATGACGTTGCAATGACAGATACAGGTCATTAAATATCTTGTCATAACTTACAAAATTGTGTGGAAGAGAGTTTAAACTACAATGTAAACTAAAATCCACAGTTAGTGACAATGCTCCAATGCGTGTTTAGCAATTGTAACAAATGTACCACATTAATGAAGGATGTTGTTAATGTGGGAAAGTGTGGGAGGTAGGGAATGGGGCATATGGGAATCCCCTACATTTTTATGTATCAATTATGTAAATAAGAATCTTTAAAAAATAAAATAAAATACAAAGTGTCAACTAGCAATGCATTTGGAAGAAGACCTTGACCAACAGGGGGAAACATTAAATACAAAAGAGTTTTTACAGATAAGAGATTTCAAAGTTAGTCGGGAGGCCATTCCAGGCGGATCTCACTCATGGATACAGCAAGCAAAGCCTCAAACAGGGATGCTCCTGAAGGCTCTAGAGACATCCCATACAGACACTATAGGCAAAGCACACAACCTCATGAAATCAGCACTGCCCAGGACAACTAACAAAATGATGATGATGGACAACCCCCATCCCTAAAAGGAAAGAGAATCTACAACTGCAAGCAAAACAGTTCTTTCCATCTGCCCGGTAAAATCTATGTCCCCTCTCAATCTGAGGCAGAGCAGGTGTCATCATCACCAAATCTTCAAGATTGAGGAATGAACAAACATAAGGGGGAATGCAACCATGGACCAAAGTAGACTTATTATTGTTGTAATAATGGAAAAACTTGTAACATTGTTATAAAGACAATGGTTACCAGAGGTTTTGAGGGGAGGGGGAGGGAATAATAGAACATAGTGCATTTTTAGGGCATTAGAATTGTTCTTCATGATATTGCAATGACTAATACAGGCCATTATACATTTTCTCAAAATCTATAAAATTTTACAGTGCAAAGTGTAAACCATAATGTAATCTATAGACCATGGTTAGTAACATTGTTTCAATATTTGTTCATCAAGTGCAACAAATGTGCACACTAATGTAATAGGGCAAAATTTGAGAGGGGGAGTGGGTGATATATATGGGAATCTCTTATATTTTCAGTGTAATATTTTTATAATCTAAAACTTCTTTAAAAATAAAGTTTAAAAATTTTAAATAAAAGAAATTATTGAAAAGGGGGAGCTGGGAAAAATTAGAAACTCCTCAAATTCCAAGCTCTGGGATTAGAAGAATAATTTATGCAGTATCCAATTATCTTAGAATTCACTCTCTAATAGGCAGACTATCATGCAAGCAGATCTTAATTCTAGAGGTCTTTAAAGGTTTCTAAAATAGTTTATCAGGAAGGTGTTTTACACCCATGAACACACACACTTTATAAATTAGAATCCTGCATGTAGGCTCAGCTAGCATCACAGAGCTAACTTATATTGTAGTCAGTTTATCTGACTCAAAGCATCAAGGAATGTGTATCATTAGATCCTTTTTCATAATCATTAATTTCAATTTAATTCCAAGCCACTACCTCCACTTCCCCTGGCTTTGCTTATCTGTTGTTGCCCTTGGAACTGAAAGCTCTGCCCCATTTAAAGGGTAGGGGCTGGGGGGAATTCCAGCATCCAGGCCCATCACTCTGAGTATGGCAACCATCTTTCCTGGAAGTGCCCTCCATTGTTTCCACTATTAGCCCCATTTCTCATATGAAGAAGCTGAGCATAGATGTTAAGTAATTTACTCAAGATGACAGTTTATAAGTGGCAGACCTGGATTGGAATCCAGGTTGTATGCCTTAAAAACCAATGTTCTTAACTAATATAACAAAAATGACCATATGATTCATCATTCAATCCAAGACTCTTTTGAGAAAGAAAGAAAGTCCTATAAAAATATGCCTTGTGTAGGGAAACTATAGATGGCATATATATTTTTAAGATTTTATTTTATTTTTTTATTTATCCCCCCCTTCCTGCTTGTGCTCGCTGTGTCCATTTGCTGTACATTTTTTTTCTGTGTCTGCTTGTCTCCTTTTGTTGCGTCATCTTGCTGCACCAGCTCACCACACCGTGCAGGCCGTCAGCTCACCGCACCATGTGGGCCAGCTTGCCTTCACCAGGAGGCCCCGGGAATCAAATCCGGGGCCTCCCATATGGTAAATGGGAGCCCAACCACTTGAGCCACATCCACTTCCCTAGATGGCATATTTTTAATAGTACTTTCTTTCTTTCTCAAAAGAGTCCTGGGTTGAATGGTGAATCATATGGTCATTCTTTTATTTGAACCTATAATTAGCACTATACATGTTAAACATATGTCCCAGAGACTTAAATCTTTGGTCCATTCATGTGCCATTTGAGCCCTGGATCTCAGCAGAGGTGCAACACCTACTCTCCAGTTCATTGGACTCGCCTAGGACAACTAACAAGGAAATGATGATGGACAATGCCCATCCCAAGGAACAGAGAGTGTCTGCAACTGCAAGCAAGATAGTTCCATCCATCTGCCCAATGGGATTTAAGCACCCTCTCAATTAGAAACAGAGTGGACATCACCATTCCCAAATCCTCAAGATTAGGGAATGAACAATAGGCTAAATTAGACTTATTATTCTATTATAGACACTATTATTTTAGCAATGGAAGAACTTTTCTCATTGATGTGAAGGTAGTAGCCACCAGAAGTTCTGAGGGGAGAGAGAAGGAAAAATAGGTGTATATGGGGACATTTTCAGGACATTTGAATTGTCCTGCTTGGCATTGTAATGACAGAGACAGGCCATTATATATTTTATCGTAACGTACAAAATTGTGTGGGACAGTGTGTAAACTAAAATGTAAACTATAGTCCATGATTAGTAGCAATGCTTCAATATGTGTTCATCAGTTGTAACATATGTACCACACTAATGAAGGATGTTATCAATGTGGGATATGGGAATCCCCTATATTTTCTATGTAACATTTATGTAATCTAAAACTTCTTTAAAAATAAAAAAAAAAGATTGAAAAAATATGCCTGCACAATAGGCATAAAACAGAAAAGTCTTATACGCACGAATACATTGCTCACTGTTAGTGAGAATTATTTTGACTGCAGGTAACAGGAAATTCTTACCTAGACAGATTTAATCAAAAGGATATTCATAATCTCACATCATAGAAGCAGTATCATCAGTTTTCCTCCTTTTACTACATTATTCCTATCAGAATACAAACCAGTGTTACTTTTTTCTTCTAAAAACACAAAATATAAAGCCAAAACAAACAAGAAACTTTATCTTGATCCCACTTCTTCCAGCCACAGTTCCATTTATATGTACCCATTATCAGTTCCTCCTCAACATTTCAGGTCTTCCTTAACTTTTTCTATTTTCCATAGCATTATATATAATATTTTAACATATGATATAATTTATTTATCATTTGTATAATTGTATGTAAATTTGAGTCCCATGAATGCAGAGACAGTTGTCTGTTTTGTTTACTACAGTATCTTCAAGGTCAACAATAATTCCTCTTTAAACAGTTGGTGAATGAATGGATTGGAAGTCAAAGGTAGGGTGGATTCTGGACATGAGGAACTCTGTAGCTCAGGGATATCTTCAAGGTTTCAGATTCTTTTCCTCTGTTTGCTATGCCACCCTCAGTGCCAGAGTCATCTTTACAGTCTTTCCAAGATGGCTGTGGGAGTTTCAGGATTTATATATAACTGCAATAATATTTAATGACAGAAAGGAAGAACATCTGTCCCATTACTAAGAGACAGGAAACTATGCCATCATACTTCCCAGAACATAATCTTCTCCCATCAACCCTAGAATAAGGGACTGAATTTGGTCACATGACCAGCACAAAACCATTGATTGTCAATGATATCACAATTATCATGACTGGCTTGGATGACTAGGGATGGAATGGATGTTGAGAAGTCAACTACAATGTCTCCTGCAACACTTAAGTACACTGGTGTGTGCATGTGTATGTGTGAAACTAAAAGGATACCCAGTTGTTGCAGAGTGAAAACAAACAGATTATGGCAATTCTAGAACCAGAATATGGTATAAGAGCTGGCATCTTGCTTGGCTACACTTTGATAAATGTCATGATGATGGATGTAGGATGACTGAATACCTGAAAGTAACTTGCTTCTCTCCCTTTTGCTAGGCTACAAAAGAAAGAATTGTATGTAAATTAGAAGGCAATGAAATGCAACCCTCTCTTTCTGCCAAATTTGTTTTTGGTGGTCAAGAACATCCTGTTGAAGCAATGAAGTATAAAAACCAGCTTCAACCTGTTGGCTGGACCTGCCCAGATGAAGCCCCTTGCTGTCCTCACTTGAACTTGCTTAATTAACATAGTAAATTTCCCACCCAGGGGTGGAGTTATCCACCCTTTTTTTGATCTTGCAATGTATGTGCAAGTGTGATTTCCTAAACATACTAATCATACAGTTATATAACTAGCTATGTATGATCATACATATGCATAAATGCTAAATAGTAACTTAGGTATTTAAGGAAGAGCAAAACAGCAGCACGGGGAGTCGGGTCTGAGTCACTGTAGACTGACCTTGGCTCCTTACCTCTCCAGACATAATAAATGTGAGTTTGCCTAACTCTCGTGTTAAAGTTTTCTTCATGCCATCTCTGGTTATCCATAAAGGCCCTGCCTTGAGGCCTAACAAATTGGCGACCACGAAGCGACTAAAATAAATAAATAAAAATGGTAACCAGAGAATGCTTCCAAGGTGAACTGCGGAGGGGTTGTCTGCACCCGGGCATCCCTGACTCCAGCGGCCACTCAGGATTTTCCTGCGGACTCGGCGGTTACCAGAGGCAGAGCCCCTTTCCAGCCGCCAAAGGAACCAAGGCTCACGAGGTTAGGACAGAGGTCCAGGTCGTCTCCTTCCTCTGGCGGGTGAGTTCGTTCCGTTATTCATTACTTCTTTTTCCTTCTAGCTGACCATGAGTTAGCATTTGCTAAAGTAACAAAGGTTTGGTTTACCTTCACTAAGGTAGTGGAGATTTGGTTACAGTGGGAGAGGTTTTGGTGGGTTTGAGTACCACTCCCTCACTCCCTTAAAGGGAAATGTGCCGTTTAACTTTGGCTAACTGCCAGTTAGCATTTGGTTTACCTTCACTAAGGTAGTGAAGGTGTGGTGGTAGTGGGAAAGGTTTCCTGAGTTTGAGTCCCATTCCCTGGCTCCTTTAAAGGGGAAGCCTGCTGCCTTTTTTAAAATTAATTAATTAATTAATTAATTAATTTATTTATTTATTTATTTATTTTTTATTATGGGTAAAAAATCAAAATTCTCACAATACATACAAACATTTGTAAAGTGATATATAAATATATATGCATATATGTGTATTTGCTTACAAAAATGTTATTTATATATATATATATACATATATTTTAAGAGGTGCTTAGATTACCCAAAATATTACACGGAACCCACTGGGATTCCCATGTTGCCCACCTCCCACACCTCCCACCACATCCCACACAAACATCTCCCACAGTGTGGCCCACCACCCTCAATGAACTTACACATCCAATGGCCATCCCAGGGAATGGAGAGGGCCTGCATCTGCAGGCAGGATCATCCCACCCACCATATCCATGGGATATAAACCCTCTCTCACTTGGAGTTGGAGTGGACATCACCATCCCTGCTGCCTTTTGTGCCTTTGTTTTGGCTGTCCTTTCTCTCTCTTTCTGCTGCCATGGGGAACAAGGCATCGGTACCCAAGTGCTCACCGCTAGGATGCAGCCTGAAAAATTGGTCTAAATTTGGGGGAATCTGGGTTACAAAAAAGTAAATTATTTTTTGTAATGAAGCTTAACCTATATATAAATTAAACAACAAAAAAATTTAGCCAAAAATATGGGTCTTTGAATTTTAATACTATATTGCAATTAAACTTGTTTTGTAAACAGCAAGAAAAATGGGTGAAAAGTCACATATGTTCAAATTTTCTTTAAGTTGTGAAAAAAATAAAAAAATAAAAAGTTGTGAGTTAATGCTGTATGAGTCCCCTTCAGCCCCAGTCAAAGATCTTAAAAGATCTTAAAAGTAAAAATAAAAAATGTAAAATAATGAAAAGCTTAAAAACAACCATACCAAAGGAGTAAGAATTATATGTCAAATTAGTAAACTCTATGTTTCTGTTGTTGTATCTTAACTCTTTGTGTCTGTCTGTTTGTTCAGTATATATTTTCATACCTCTGGATGGTAATATTAAATTAACAAATAAAAATTCTTAAAAAAAAAAGCTCTATTCATATGGCAAAAAATTAAATAAATGCTTATGTTAATATAAAAAGCAGAAAGTCTGTTTTATCAAAACAACTTTTTGTAATTTAATCTTATTGTGTCCCAAAACTCTACAATAATTAATGTCCTTTTTTAGGGTTGTTGGGGGTACTGGAAACCCTTCATCCCTCATTTAGCTCAAATATGTATGTGTTAATCAAAAAGTTGCACATGGGATTGGAGAACCCCCAGTAAGCTGCTTTTGAAAAAGTAAATAAAGTAATAGCACAGACTCAAACATTAAGGGAGGGGGGACCCTAACTAACCCTGTGAATTTGAGGTAGCCAGTACCAATATTAACTTTGGGTGGGGTTTGTGGCAAAGGCAACATTCTAAGCAAATACCCCTTGGGTTTTGTTCCCAATTGTGGAAAGGGGGCAAATTATGATGCAACCCCTTGAAAAAGCAACTATGTACAACATATCATGCCCTAGTGCAAGTAGAGGGCTTAATCCAATAGTATCCAGTCACTCTAAAATCTACCATCCCTATCCAGGGGTGAATTGCAAATACTAAAAACAAAACAGAAACAATGGATTGTTGGGGGCTGCCTTCTGTGGAGAAGAAATCTGTGGAAAGAGATCTGAAACACCTGCCAGGAATGACAGGTAACTGTCTATCATGTCCCCATCCACTCCTCTAACACCCCTCTAAAGCAGATGCATTCATGAAGATCTGAAACCATGCCATTGAAACCTGAAAATCAGCAGAGCAACTCTACAAAAAAAAGCAAACATCATGGCTACCAGACCCTGTGGCAGCACTTCCAGCTACCTGTTACTCGCCAGCAGCTTGTGAACTTCACCCACGAGAGTCCATCATGCTCACTCCAATAACTGCAACAATTACCTCACCAATTGAGACATATTGGCCAAACAAAAATTCCAATAGCACAATGGCAAGTGGATTATTGGACCCCTCCCACTCTCAGAAGGGGCAAGATATGCTTTTACTACCACAGACACTGCCACAGAACTCTTGCAACCAGCAAGCTAGTATTAAAAAAACTGTCTCCTACTTTAACCGGTTTAAATTCAACGCTTCCCTGCTCCAACTGAAATGCTAATAGCAAGACCAATGCAAACATTATGAAGACCAGTAGCCTTACAGCCCAAAAGGGGAAGTAATAATAATCTGTTGTTGCCTATGCCTCAAACCATACAAATTGAAAAAATGAGGTTCCTTGGCCATGGTGCTGTCCTATGCAGCCTTGCTAGTTAGGAATCTTAAACCCATGGGAAATAAGAGTCACCCAAAACATTATAAAACCACAAGAAAATGTAAATATCTTTTAGTATTTGTAAACACCTTTTCAGGATGAGTGGAAGCTTTTCCCTACCACACAAAACTGCATTCAGTAGTAACTAAGTTCCTGCTCCAAAAAACCATCCTAAGGTTTGAACTGTCCCAACCAACTCAGTCAGATAATGAACCTGCTTTATTTCAACTGTGATGCAAGGTGTCAACCAATACCTCAGAATTAAGTGGAAACTGCATGCAGCCTAAAAACCAGAAACATCAGGAAAAGTGGAAAAAATAATCTATACTTAAAAAAAAAAAACCTTAAGTAAAATTTATCAAAAAACATAGTTAAAATGGACAAAAGCACTCAACCTAGCTCTCCTGCAGGTTATGTTATAACCCAGGAGATCGACCACACTCAGACTTTAACCACTTTTATGAAGTTTATTGAGCTAAGCCCGTGGGTGTCTGCAGCACCTCTCATGCAGGAGAGAACTGCAGCCCCCAGGTTTTAAAATGGCTCCCTTTTATAGGGGGTTGCTGTCGCAGTTTGCAAGCAAGCGGGATAAACAGAAGCGGATTTTGGCAGTTAGCTAGCGTTTGCACAGAATGCCCTGATAGCCTGGGGCACAGCTGCAGGGTTGAGATGTCCTTGCAGGATTGTTCAAGGGAGGGGAGGTTGTGTGCTTTTCAGAGAAGACACTTAGGAGACAGTGGGAAACTTTTCTAAGTTACTCTGGTTGCCATGAAGGCCTATGGGTAGGCTAATTTAGGGTTCAACAGTTAAGGTGACCCCTAGAAGAAGACTTGTTAAGTCCTTTCGAGCTTATGTATAGAAGGCCCTTTCTAAACAACCCAAAGAAAAAACCCAATTCCCCAATAACCTTAGAGGGAGTCCTCCATAAGTGGGCCTTGCGATTAGGAAAGCTCCTCAACACCATACATGCATATACAAATATGCGCTTAAAATACCCCACTGACCAGCCTCTCCACCCCTTCTCAGTCGGGGATCAAGTTCTTTGAAAAGTTTGAAAAAACAAACACCCTGAAAATCAACCTAAACCTAAATGGGAGGGACCTTACACAGTATTATTAACTTCTCATTCTTCTCTTAAGTTACAGAGAATCAAGTCCTGGGTCCATCATACCAGAGCAAAACCTTACTACTTATCAAATCTGGCAGCTAAAGAAGGTCCTAAACCAAAAACCACACCTGAGCATAAAGCAAACTATGAAGTGGAACCGGTTGGAAACCTATGTTTTCTACTCAAAAAGAAAGAACCTCATAACACAAAGAAATAATTTCTCCGTCTAAAACCTGTCCAACTTCGTCAAGTGGCTGCTCCCCTTTGCTAATTATTATCTTAATTCTTTTAACAGTTGCACCTGTATTCATATCATGCATGAAGTGCTTTATTCAAAAGCAATTACAAACTTTAACAAACCGACTTTTCCTCCTCAAACCACCCTCTTACAATAGTTTCCTAAAAGATCAACACCCATAATGTCAACAAGAAGTAGTTACAAAAGATCTGAGTTTCGTACCATTCCCCTGCGATAAGAATATCGCCAAAAACTAGAAGGAGGGAATTGATGGATGTAGGATGAAGGAATACCTGAAAGGAACTTGTTTCTCTCCCTGTTGCTAGACTATAAAAGAAAGAATTGTATGTAAATTAGAAGGCAATGAAATGCAACCCTTTCTTTCTGCCAAATTTGCTTCTGCTGGTCAAGAACATCCTGTTGAAGCAATGAGTATGAAAACCAGCTTCACCTGCACAGATGAAGCCCCTTGCTGTCCTCACTTGAACTTGCTTAATTAACATAGCAAATTTCCCACCCAGGGGTGGAGTTATCTGCCCTTTTTTAAATCATGCAATGTATGTACAAGAGTGATTTCCTAAACATACTAATCATACAGTTATATAACTAGCTATGTATGATCATCTATATGCATAAAAGCTAATGCATAATCAAATCAAATGCTAAATAGTAACTAAGGTATTTAAGCAAGAGCAAAACCGCAGCACGGGGAGTTGGTTCTGAATCACTTTAGACTGACCTTGGCTCCTTACCTCTGCAGATGTAATAAATGTGAGTTTGCCTAACTCTCGTGTTAAAGTTTTCTTCATGCCATCTCTGGTTATCCATAAAGGCCCTGCCTTGAAGCCTAACAATGAGGCTAACATCATCTAATTGACAGATGGGCTTCCCTCTCATATTGGTAATGTTGTGGCCGATGAAATGAAAAACCCAAGTGGCACTGGGGGTGGGGGGGCGGGGGAGCTGATGAACAAAGTTTTATTACGTGCAGGCCCAGAGGAGAATTCATTCTCCAAATTCTGAGCCCCGTGTCCTGATTTTCATAAATTTATACAGGAACTCTAAGCGGAACTCTCAGCAGGCAAATTCCTAAGCAAGCAGGCAGGCAGGGTTACAAAAGCAAAAAGAGCTAGGTTAGCTTATCTTCCTAAAGCAGAGGGCTATTAGGGAGGAAAAGAGTCATTATCTGTTTAGAATTGTAAATTCAAGTTGAAAGGAACAGGGGTGGAGGGAGTGCTTATCTTCCTAATGATGTGGATTCCATGGAAAAAAGGGACCGAGGAGAGTTTATTTTCCTAAAGCTGTGGGTTTCTGCTGAGGGGGGTTAGGGTCCCAGCACTTCCCTTATCAGTAACACACTGACAAAGGGACCAGAATACTCAAAGCCACTGGTAGAGAAATCTTTTACCCACAGAGTGCCTAGAAGGGCCTTATATTAGTGTTTGCTTCCATGGATGACCAACCAATTTTCTTCTGACTGAAACATTCTTCATGTAGTCATGAAAATAACTTTGTACGGGTCTTGGAGCTTCTCTGGTCTGGGGACAATCCTATTCTTTTGCTGTTCATTTCAATTTTTAATACATATGTGCATGCATACATGAAAGTCCATAAAGCATATATGCACAGTTTAATAATGAATAATTTTAAAGTGAAAACCTATGCAACTACCACCCAAAACAATGAAATCAAATATTTCTATAACTCCTGAGTCCACTATGCCCCCTTCTCTGACTACAATCTCATTTCTCCTCTGTAGAGGAACCTACAATCCTGATCATTATTTAGAATCTCTCTCTTACTGCTAATTATAGCTTCACTACCTTATAAACAACTCTAAACAGTCTTGTTTAGTTCTTTTTCTAAACTTTATTGAATCACAGATCTGCTCTGAGTTTTTTTTTATTTCAAATTTTTAATGAACAATCATGCATATCATGTAAGATTCCCATACATCAAACCACCACCAACACTTACATTATTATGACACATTTATTACAAATGATGAAAGAACATCATCACAATATTATCTATAGTCTGTAGCTTATATTTGGTGGGTTTTTCCCAGAAAATTTCCTATTATTAACTCCTTGTATTTGTATTGTATATTTCTTATAGTTCATGAGAGAACATTCTCATATGTGTACTGTTAACCACAGTCCATCATTCACCACAGGGTTCACTGTGCTATATGGTCCCCTGCCTTGTACAATCCATCCAAATTGAACACTCAGTGGCTCTTAGTTTCATCACAAAGTTGTACTGTCATCAGCTAAGTCCATTTCAGAACATTTTCATTATTCCAAAAGAAAAAATCCCATATCCTCTTTTACCCCCCCATTATCAACCCTTACCATTGATATAATACCTTCTTTGCCATTGCTTTAAAAATATTACAATATTGTTAACTATAGTCTATTCATAACATTAGTTGTATTTTTCCCATGAATCTCCATATTAGTAACACCTTTTAATAGAGAAAAATTCTTGTATTTGTACTATTAACCACAATTACCATCCGCCACTGAAATCACCATGTTATACAGTCCCTAGATTATCCTTTCACATTCTTTCAATTGACATTAGCCTCCCTAGACTACCGCTTTTGGCCACATTCACATTTATAAGTCAGCAGTGTTAGTTATACTCAACGTATAAATTCCACACATTTACAATCCACCTTATTAAACATCCTACATACATTCAGCATCAGCTCCCACTTCTCAACCTACATTCAACCATCTAGTAGCCTATACTCTATATTTAACTCTGTGAGTTTACTCATCATATTGTTTCATATTAGTGAGATGATACAATAGTTATCCTTTTATGTATGGCTTATTTCACTCAACATAATGTCCTCAAGGTTCATCCATATTGTCATATGTATCCTGACTTCATTTCTTCTTACAGCTGAATAGTATTCCATGATATGCATATACTACATTTTGGTTATCCATTCATTGGTTGATGGACACTTGCGTCGCTTCCACCTTTTAGAAATTGTGAATACTGCTGCTATGAACATCGGTGTATAAATGTCTGTTCACATCCTGGCTTTCAGTTCTTCTGAATATATTCTTAGTAGTATGATTGCGGATCATATGGCAGTTCTATATTTAGCTTCCTGAGGAACTGCCAAACTGTCCTCCACAAAGTCTACACCATTTTACATTCCCCAAAACAGTGAAGGAATGTTTCTAATTCTCCACATCCTCTCAAGCACTTGCGGTTTTTCTGTTTTTTCACTAATGGCCATTTATTAGGGTGCAAAATGACATCTCATTGTAGTTTTGATCTGCATTTCTCTAATAGCTAGTGATGTTGAGCATCTTTTCATATGCATTTTAGCCATTTGTATTTTTTCTTCGAAAAATGTCTGTGCAAGATCTTTGCCCATTTTTAATTGGATTGCTTGTCTTTTTATCATTGAGTTGTATGATCTCTTTATATAACATGGATATAAAATCCTTATCAGATATGTGGTTTCCAAAAATTTTCTCTCATTTGAGTAGGTTACCTTTTCACCTTCTTAACAAAGTCATTTGAAGCATAACAGTCCTTAATTTTTAGGTGGCCCCATTTATTCATTTTTTCTTTAATTGCATGTGCCTTGAGTATAAAGTTTAAGAAGCCTCCACCTACCACAAGATCTCAAATATGTTTCATTACATTTTCTTCTAGGAGTTTTGGGGTCACTGCTTTCATATTTAAATATTTGATCCATTTTGAGTTGACTTTTGTATAAGGTGTGAAATAGGGGTAATGTTTATTTCTTTTAGTTATGGCTATCTAGTTCCCCTAGCACTATTTGTTGAATAGAGTATTCTGACCTAGCTGGGTGGGTTTGACAGCCTTGTCAAAAATCACTTGACTATAGATGTGAGGGTCAATTATTGAATTTTCAACTTGATTACATTGGTCAATTAATCTATCTTTATGGTACCGTGCTGTTTATACCACTGTAGATAAGTAATACGCTTTAAAATCAGGAAGCGAGAGTCCTCCAACTTTGTTCTTTTTTTGAAAGACATTTTGGCTATTCAGAGCCCCTTGCCTTTCTATGTAAATTTGATAACTGGCCTTTCTATTTCTGAAAAAAAAAAAAGACTTTTGGAATTTCTTTTGGCATTACCTTGAATCTGTAAATCAGTTTGGATATAATTGTCATCTTAATGATATTTAGTCTTCCAATTCATTAACATGGAATGTGCTTCCATTTATTTAGGTCTTCTTTGGTTTCTTTCAGCATCTCTCTGAAACTATCTCTTTTAGAATCTCTCTTGCTGCTCATTATAGCACTACCACCCTACAAACAACTCTCAATAGCCTTGTTTAATTCTTTTTAAAAAAAACTTTATTGAATCACAGATCTGCTCTGAATTTTTGGTGTAAACATAGAGGACAACCTTTTTAACTTGTTTTTCGAGGTACCAAGAAATTTTTAAAGGCCAACCATCTTTCAATCTAAAGAGGCCACAGGGGCCTCTGGCAAAATTGCATCAAAGTAAGTAGGCAGAGTCCAACTACCTCTCAAAAAAAAAATAATAGAGAAAGGGAAAAACCTATCTGGGGGAGCTACTATGGAGATATATAGAATGGGAAGGTGCTATGTATCATTCACGAGGGAACTAGACAGATAAAGAAGCCAAAGGAAAACCATGAGTTACTCATTCCTGTGACTGGAAACAGCACATATAACCCACTCTCAAGGCAAATAGCCTGGGTAAAGCCCCTGACTCACTGCAACCAATGGAGTGGGACAGAGCATTCCCCAGGAGGAAGAGGGGTCTGGCAGAGGGTAGAAAGTGGTTTCTTTTTGGTGAGGTTGGCCAGCTGAGCCACCTTTGAATCTCAGAGAGTCCCTGACTGACCAGCACTGAGGCAGCCTCAGGGGGAGGGGAAGGGAGATCTGATCAGGCAGGCTATCACACACAGCCAACTTGGGAGATAGAGGAACTAAGGTAGAGAGGGGGCGGAGACAGGCACCTAAACAGCCTGGCTTCGCAAACAGTTAGAAGCTTAACTGGCCTGAGGGAAAGGAGGCAGATAGAGCCAGATAAGCTTTCTGAAGCCTGTTTAAGCTGTGGAGCTGGGGTAGCTCAGTGAAGGAATTCCTGCCTTGTGTATACAAGGACACTCATTTAATTCCTGGGTCTCTGTAGAGAGGTGATCCAGAGAGTGATCCACTGGGTTATCAGGCACCCAGCTGGTAACTTATGACAGGGAACATAGAGACAGATTTTTTCTTGTTTTAGGTTTTCTTGGATCTGTTATTTTTTATTCTTTTATTTTTATAGGTTCCTTTTTCCCCTTTATTTTATTTGCTAAAACCCAGTACATCACCTGCAGAAGATATGCTGAAAGGTGATTTATGAGCAAGCCTGAGAAGCTCCTTAGGGGCTTAAGAGGGAAGGCTTTTTTTTTTTCGGTGTTGTTGCTATTTTGTTTCTTGTTCATCATCTTTCCCCTTTCTGTATCCTTTCTTTTTCTTTTACTTATTTTTTCTACCTCCTTTATTACTTTTATTTCCTTCATTTTTCTATCATCTATTTTCTGTAGTTTTTCTTTCATTCCACTTCTTTTTGTTTGGCTTTCATTATTTTTCTTTTTCATTTCCTCTCTTATTAATCATACTAGCCTTTTAATTCATTATATTTTTTCTCTATTTTGTTCCCTGTTTCATTTTTTCTATTCCACCTTTTCAATTCTTATTCTTTTGTACTTTTTTATTTTTCACTTGTATTGTTTATTTTCCTAGCTCTTGTGTGGTTCCTCTTCTACCTTTTATTATTAATTATTATTATTATTATTATTATCATTCTTTTTCTTTTCTTATCTCTTTGCTTTTCTCTGGTCCTAATATTTTTTTCCAAGGGAAAACAGAAAACTGCAAGTTTATAGAATAAGAAGAACAAAGAGTCAAAAAGGAACCTTACCACACACACATATAAACAACAAAATAAGCCCTAGGGTAGAAAGAGAAGCTAACCAACTGAATAAGCACATCAAGATAAACAGAGGCCTAGACTCCAACAAAAATTACAAGTCATACTAAGAAACAAGAAAACATGGTCCAGCCTAACAAACAAAATGATAAACAGGTGGAGATGCAGAGTGTGTAACAACTAATCAGGGATGTCCAAACAAATATCATGAATCAACTTAATGAAGTGAAGGAAGAGATAAAGGATATTAAGAAGACAATGGGGGAACATACTGAAGAAATTGTAAACATACATAAAAAAATATAATAGTTAAGATCGTGATGAATGGCACAATGCAAGAAATAAAAAATACACTAGAAGCACATAACAGCAGATTTGAACAGGCAGAGGAAAGAATTAGTGATGTCAAAGACAGTACATCTGAAATCAAACAGCTAGTAGAACACATAGATAAAAAGACAGAAAAACCCAACAGGGAATTAGAGATTTGAATGACAACATGAAATGCACAAATATATGCATTATAGGCATTCCAGAGGGAGAGGAGAAGGGAGAAGAAGCAGAGGGAGTGTTGGAGGAAATAATGGCTGAAAATTTCCCAACTCTTTTGAGGTACATGGATGTGTATGTCCAGGAAGTGCAGTGCACCCCAAACAGTATAAATCCTAGCAGGACTACCCCAAGACACATACTTGTCAAATTGTCCAATGCTCAAGACAAAGAGAGAATGCTGAAAACAGCAAGAGAAAAGAGATCCATCACATACAAGGGAAGCTCAATAAGATTAATTGCTCATTTCTCACCTGAAACCAAGGAGGCAAGAAGGCAGTGGTATGACATAGTTAAGCTGTTAAAAAAAAAAAAAAAGCCCAGCCAAGAATTCTCTGTCTAGAAAAGCTGACATTCAGAAACGAGGGAGGGACCTCGCTGCCCAACTGTGGGCTTGGGCCTGTGGTGGTGAGGTTTCTTTTGCGAATAAAGTTTTAAATCTTAACATCATTGAAACTTGCCAAAGAGTGTGTACATTAGGAGACTCACGAAGAACATACAGCATCACATGGGAAGTCCAGTCTTCCCAATGCCTGGGTGAGCCATAGGCAATTCCAGCCAGCCCCCCTTCCCTTGCCCTGCCAGATGTTACAACTTCCATTAAATGGTAAGTGAGGACTGTGGGAACATAGCATCATATTAGATAGATAAGGTTCAACTTCTCACAAAAAAATGGAGAAAGAGCCAAAATCTTCCAGAGGAACCTGCTTTGGGGGTCAGCAGACCAGGACAGTACTTCAAAACTCCCAAGAGGGTGAGGGACCAAGTGATGAAGAAGCTGAAACAACAAACTGTGAGTTACTAAACCTCCTGGCCACCAGGAAAGGCTTCCCTCCCCAACCCCAAGATATTCAGCAGGGGTAAAACCCCTGGCTCATTGCAGCTCACTGAGAGGGTAACATTAGTCTTCCTCCTTGTCATCTGTTAAAAGGGAAAAGGAAGGAGGAGTCGGGGAATTTTCCTTCATTCAATTCAGCCAGAGGACCCCGCTTTGATTCTGGGCTCTGGCCAGATGAAAACAAAGGAAAACCTAGAAAGATATGCCTCAGCAGAGAAGTGCAACTATGAGTGCCATCTACTGACTGATCTGGAAATTACATGGGCAAAAACTGCTTTTAGAGCTCTCCCACACCTAGGGGAAATTCTGTACCCCAGGAGTGAGTCCAATTCACAATTATAATAGCTTAAGCTGGGCAAACTTAAAGAATTAAGATAAGTTGAACCAAAATCAATGAAGAGCTGTGAAAAAAATGACTGAGCAAGTGAGAGAACTAGCCATCAGAGCCAATTCACCAACATATCTGATGCCTAGATATCAGCAAAATATTACAAACCATACTAGGAAACAGGAAGAGATGGCCCAGGCAAAGGAACAAAACAAACATCCTGAAGAGATTCAGGATTTAAGACAATTAATAAATGATAATCACACAAATCTCATAAATCACTTCAAAGAATTTAAAGAAAATATGAATAAAAAGATAAAGGATATTAAGAAGACACTGGGTGAGCATAAAGAACAAATTTGAAAGTCTACAAAGGATGGTAACAGACCTTATGGGAATGAAAGACATGATGGATGAGGTTAAAAATACGTTAGTGGCATATAAGAGCAGATTTGAATTGCTTGAAGACAGAATAGTGATTTTGAAGACAGAACATCTGAACTGGAAAAGACAGGAGAACAGAAAGAGAAGAGAATGGAAAAAAATGGACAGGGTCTCAGGGAATTGAATGACAATGCAAAATGCAAAAACATATGCATTATCAGTGTCCCAGAAGGAGAATAAAGTGGAAAAGAGTCAGAAAGAATATTTGAGGAAATAATGACTGAAAACTTCCCTACCCTTATGAAAGACATAAATATGACTATCCAAAGACAACACACTCCAAACAGAATACTCCTGAAGAGAACTACCCTGAGAAATCTGATATTAAGAATCACAAATATCAGAGATAAAGAGAAGATTTTGAAAGCAGCAATAGAAAAGAAAAGCATCACATACATGGGAAACTCGATAAGATTAAGTGCCAACCTCTGATCAGAAACCATGGAGGTGAGAAGAAAGTGGTATGATGTATTTAAGGTATTGAAAGAGAAAAACTGCCAGCCAAGAATTCTGTATCCAGCAATGCTGACCTTCTTCAAAAATGAAGGGGAGTTCAAAGTCTTATATAGATGAACAAAAACTGATAGATATGTTACCAAAACACCAGAATTACAAGAGATACTAAAGGGAGTGCTGCTGCTTGAAAGGGAAAAAAAGGGCAAGATACTAGGAGAAAAGTCTAGAAATGAAGATTATTAGAAAGGGTAAATTAAAAGATAAAAAGATAGACAATAGAATGATCTGACAACAGAAAGCCAAATTCAAAATGGACGAAGTAAGTAATGCCTTTACAGTTATAATATTTAATGTTAATTGCTTGAACTCCCCAATCAAAAGAAATATTCCGATAGAATGGATAAAAAAATAATGAGCCATCTCTATGTTGTCTACAAGAGACTCACCTTGGATGTAAGGATACAACCAGGTTAAAAGTGAAAGGTTGGAAAGTTATTCCATGCTAATAGTAAACAAAAAAGAGCTGGAGTAGTGATACTAATATTAGTCAAAATAGATTTTAAATATGAAACTATTATAAGAGATGAAGAATGTCCTTATATATTAATAAAACAGGGCAATTCAACAAGAAGAAATAACTATTATAAATATGCACCTAACCTCGATGCCCCAAGATACATGAGGCACACACTGGCAAAGTTGAACGGAGAAATAGATATTTTTACAATAATGGTTGAATACTACAATACACCACTCTTAGTATTGGATAGAACATCTGGAAAGAGGATAAATAAAATAACAGAGAGCGTGAATAATATGAAAAATGAACTAGACCTAAGAAACATCTATATATCATTGCACTCCAAAACAGCAAGTTATATGTTCTTTTCAAGTGCTCTTGGATCCTTCTGCAAGATAGACCATATGTTGCATAACAAGACAAGTCTCAATAAATTTAAAAAGTTTGAAATTATACAAATCACTTTCTCTGATCATAATGGAATGAAGCTGGAAATCAATAATGGATGGAAAATGGGAAAATTCATTAATATATGGATATTAAACAATACACTCTTAAACAATCAGTAGGTGAAAGAAGAAATTTCATGAGAATTCAGCAAATATCTGGAGACAAATGAAAATGAGAACACAACATATCAAAACGTATGGAACTTGAAAAGGCAGTGCTGAGAAGGGAAATTTATAACCCCCACTGATTATATTAAAAAAAGAAGAAAGAACTAAAATTTATGATCTAACTGACACCTAGAAGAACTAGAAAAAGAACAGCAATCTAATCCCAAACCAAGCTGAAGGAAAGAAATAGTAAAGATCAGAGCAGAAATAAATGAAATTGAGAACAAAATAACAATAAAGAGATTCAATAAAAGCAAAAGTTGTTTCTTTGAGAAGCTCAACAATACCAACAAACCCTTAGCTACACTGAAGGAAAAAGAGAGAGAAGATACAAATAAATAAATCAGAAATGAGAGATGGGACATTACCACTGACCCTGCAGAAATAAGATAGTTCATAAGAGGATACTATGAACAAATGTATCCCAAAAAACTAGAAAATGTAGATGAGATGAACAAATTCCTAGAAACACATGAACCACCTACACGACTTTAGAAGAAATAGAAGAACTCAGCAAACCAATCACAGGTGAAGAGATTGAAACAGTTATCAAAAACCTCACAAAGATGAAAATCCAAGGACTAGATGGCTTCACAGGTGAATTTTACCAATCATTCAAAGATGAACTAAAATCAATCTTGCTCAAACTCTTCCAAAAAATTGAATAGGAAAGAATGCTACCAAACTTATTCTATGAAGCCAACATCACCCTAATAACAAAACCATATAAAGATACTATGAAAAAAGAAATTTACAGAACAATATTGCTAGTGAATATAGATGGAAAAATCCTCAACAAAATACTTGAAAACAGAATCTGAAAGCACATTTAAAGAATTATACACCATGATCAAGTGGATTTTATGCCAGGTATGCAAGGGTGGTTCAACACACGAAAATCAAATAGTGAAATTAACCACATTGATAAATTGATGAAGATAAAGCATGTGATCTCTCAATTGGTGCAGAAAAGGTATTTGACAAAATACAGCACATTTTCTTAATAAAAAACACTCCAAAAGACAGGAATAGAAGGAAGCTTTCTCAATAGGGTAAACTGCATATATGAAAAACCTACAGCTAGCATTGTACTCAACATTGAAAGACTGAAAGCGTTCTCACTGAGATCAGGAACAAAACACGGACGCCCACTGTCACCATTATTATTCAATATTGTGATAGAAGTTCTAGCTAGAGCCATTAGGCTAGACAAGGAAATAAAGGGCATCCAAATAGGAAAGAAAGAAGTAAAACTTTGGTTATTTTCTGATGACATGATCCTATATCTAGAAAATCCTGAAAAATCCACAACAAAGCTACTGGAATTAATAGATGAATTTAGCAAAGTGGCAGGATACAAGGTTAATACACAAAAATCAATCGTGTTTTTATACACTCTGTAGCCGTTTGGCAATTTGATGTAATTATGAATTCCAAAAATATAATTGGATCATGCTTGTAAACTGATCTATTAATCTGGGCATGATTAAGTTATGATTAGGGCGTTAACTGGGCCACGTCAGTAGGGCATTGAGCCCCACCCCTTGGTGGGTGGTGGAATCGAATATAAAAGGCAAGGCAAAGGACAGAGGAGCAGGTTTTGAGTAGCAGTTTTGATGTTGGAGTTTTGATGTTAGAGAGAAGGCCCCGAGATAGAGACAAGCCATTCGCTGAGAGTTTACAGCTGGCCTTGTGGAGAGAAGCAAAGCCTAGAGAGCCTCATAGTCTACAGCTGACCTTTTGGAGGAAACAGAGGCGCTGAGCCCAGAGAGAAACGCAGCCCCGGGAAGAGAGGAACCCAAGAAGCTTTAACCTTGGCAAACATCAGCAGCTGTCTTGCTCCAACACGTGGCAATGGACTTTGGTGAGAGAAGAAACTTATGCTTTATGGCCTGGTAACTGTGGACTTCTACCCCAAATAAATACCCTTTATAAAGACCAACAAATCTCTGGTATATTGCATTAGGGCCCCTTTGGCTGACTAATACACACTCCTGATGTGCAATCTGAGGAGGAAATCAGGAAAAAAAATCCATTTATAAAAGCGACTAAAACAATCACATATTTAGGAATAAACTTAACCAAGGACATAAAGGACCTGTATTCAGAAAACTACAAAATACTTCTAAAAGAAACTGAAGAAGACTTAGATAAATGGAAGGACATTCTGTGCTCATGGATTGGAAGACTAAATATCATTAAAATGTCAATTTTACCCAAACTGATTTACCAATTCAACACAATCCAAATAAACATTACAACAGCCTTTTTTTTTCAGAAATCAAAATGCCAAAAATCAAATGTATTTGGAAGGGTAAGAGGGCCCAAATAATAGAAAATGTCTTTAAAAAGATGAATGAAGTTGAAAGGCTCTCACTTTTTGACTTTAAAGCATAGTACTTAGCTACACTGGTAAAAACAGCATGGTACTGGCATAAGGACAGCCAGATTGACCAATTGAACTGAATCTCAAACTTAGAAATTGACCCTCATATCTACAATCAAGTGATTTTTCACAAGGTTGTTAAGCCCACCCAGCTGGGACAGAACAGTCTATTCAACAAATGGTATTGGGAGAACTGGATAGGCATTTCCAAAAGAACGAAAGAAGGCCCCTAATACCTTATACAAAAATTAACTCAAAATGGATCATGGACCTAAACATAAAAACTACAACCATAAAACTCCAAGAACAAAATGTAGGGAAACATCTTCAAGATCTTGTGGTAGGCAGTAGTTTCTTAAACCTTATGCCCAAAGCACGAGCAACAAAAGAAAAAAATAGATAATTGGAATCTCCTCAAAATTCGAAATTTTTGCACCTCAAAGGACTTTGTCAAAAGGGTGAAAATGCAATGGATTCAATGGGAGAAAATATTCAGCAATCAAATATCTGATAAGGGCTTAATATCCATGATATATAAGGAGATCATTGAACTCAATAATAAAAAGACAAAATATCCAATTAAAAATGAGCAAAAGACTTGAAAAGTCAACCATCCAAAGAAGCAATACAAATGGTGAAGAAACACATGAAAAAAATATTCAAATATCACTAGCGATTAGGGAAATGCAAATCAAAACTACAATGAGATATCATTCCACACTTATTAGACTGGCCGCTATTAAAAAGTTGGAAAACTGTAAATGTTGGAGAGGCTGTGGAGAAAAAGGAATGCTTATTCACTGTTTTTGGGAATATAGAATGGTATCACCACTGTGGAGGACTGTTTGACAGTTCCTAAGGAAGTTGAATATAGACTTGCCATGGGGCCCGACAATACCACTGCTAGGTATATACCCAGAAGAATTGAGATAAGTGAAACAAACAGATATCTGCATAATGATGTTCATAGGAGCATTATTCACAATAGCTAAAAGTTGGAAACAATCCAGGTGTCCATCAAATGAAGAACAAATAAACAAATTGTGGAGTATACACAGGATGGAAAATTATTCAGTGGTAAGAAGAAATGATTTCATGAAGCATATGACAACATGGATGAATCTGGAGGACATTATATTTAGTGAAGCAAGCCAGGCACAAAGGAATGAATACTGTATGATTGTTGTGTTATGAACTAAATATATTATGTGAAATATAAATATATTATGTGAAATATGAATATGGGCAGATTTGCATATACAAGACCATTTTTTGAGGCTGAACAAATGTAATTTAATAGTACACAATGTTAATATCAGACAAAAAATTATGCCAAGTGAAGGAGACCAGACACAAAGTACTACATATAGTATGATTCCATTTATAGAAAATGTAAATATAAATCTATTTATAAAGATAAAATGAGATTAGTCATTATGTAGGCCTGAGGAATGAATGCTAAGGGGTGTGCAGTTTCTTTTTTTGGAGTAATGAAATTGTTGTAAAATTTTTGAGATGATGAATGTACAACATTGTCAATATACTAAAAGCCATTAATTCTACATTTTGGATAGAATAGCCAGAAACAGAAGAAGTGGGGGAAGCATAGAGAGATTGAGAGGTGAGGAAATTTCTTGTTTGTTTGTCTGTTTTTTGTTTATTACTACTGAAATAAAGAAAATGCTCTAATAGTGATTGAAGTGATGAATGCACAACTATGTCATTATACCAAATACCATTGATTGTACACTTCAGATGAATTGTATGCCTTATTAATATGTATCATGAAAATTGATTTGTTTTTAAAATGAGGGAGAATTTAAAATATTCATAGATAAAAAGAAATTAAGAGAGTTTGTCAACAAGAAATCTGCCTTTCAAGAAATACTAAAGGGAGTTCTGCAGGCTGAAAGGAAAAAAGGATAGAGAAGGTTGGAGGAGAGTGTAAGAAAGAAGATTATTGGTGAGAATAAATAAAAAGATAAAAAGAGAAATAAAACAATATATGACACACATAAATATAAAGAAAATATGGCTAATGTAAATAGTTCCTTGAGAGTAATAACATCAAATGTTAATGGATTAAACTCTCCAATCAAGAGGCACAGATTCAAGAACGGATAAAGATATATGACCCACCTATATGCTGTCTACAAAACACTCACCTTATACCTAGGGACACAAGGAGGTTGAAAGTGAATGGTTGGAAAACAATTTTATATGCAAACAATAACCAAAAGAGCGTGGGAGTAGCTATACTAATATCAGACAAAACAAACTTTAAATGCAAAATGATTGTAAGAGACAAAGAAGACACAATATATTAATACAAGGGGTAATCTATCAAGAAGAAAGAACAAGCATAAACATTTATGCACTTAACCAGGGCATAAATCAAACATTGGAAAAACTAAGTGGAGAAATAGATGCCTCTAAAATTCTAATGGAGGAATTAATGCACCATTATCACTTTAAACAGAACATCTCTACAGAGGTTCAATAAAGAAACAAAGACCTTGAATAATACATTAGAGGCTCTAGACCTAATAGAAATATTCAGAAATTTACAATCAAATACAGCAGTATGTACATTCTTCTCAAGCACACATGGATCATTCTCCAGGATAGGCCACATGGTAGGTTACAGAACAACTCACAACGAACTCAGAATGATTGAAATTACATGAAATAATTTCTATGACCACAATGGAATGAAGCTGGAAATCAATAAGGGGCAGAGAATCAGATTAGGAACAAAGTTATGGAAGTTAAACAGCACACTTTTAGACAATCAGTGGGTGAAGGAGGAAATTGCAAAAGAAATCATTTACTTCCTTGAAACAAATGAAAATCACAATACAATGTATCAAAACCTATGGAATGCAGAAAAAGCAGTGCTGAGAGGGAAATTTATAGCCATAAATGCCTATATTAAAAAAGATAAACGGGCTTAAATCAATGTCTTAATGGCACACCTGGAGGAATTAGAAAAAGAACAACAACGAAATCCCCAAGTAAGGAGACAGAAAGAAATAACAAAGATTAAAGCGGAACTAAATGAAATTGAAAATAAGCTAATGCTAGAAAAAATTAACAAAACCAAAATCTGGTTCTTGGAGAAGATTAATAACATTGACAAACCCTTAGCTAGACTAACAAAGGAAAAAAAAGAGAGAAGATGCAAATACATAAAATAAGAAATGAGGAAGGGAATATCACCACTGACCCCACAGAAATAAAGGATATCATTAGAGGATACTTTGAAAAATTGTATGCCAATAAGACGGATAACTTAGATGAAATGGATATTCCTAGAAACACACAAGCAGCCTACACTGAAGACGTTGATGAACTCAACAGACCAATCACAAGTAATGAGATTGAATTAGTCATCAAAAACCTCCCAACTAAGAAGATCCCAAGACCAGATGTCTTCACAGGTGAATTCTATCAAACATTCTGGAAAGAAATAACACCAATCCTGCTTAAACTCTTAAAAAAAAAAAAAAAAAAGCAGAGGGAACATTACCTAACACGTTCTATGATGCTAACATCATCCTAATACCAAAGCCACAGAAACACACCACAAGAAAGGAAAACCATAGAACAATCTCTCTAATGAACCTAGATGCTAAATACTCAGCAAAATACTCTCTAATCATATTCAACAACACATAAAAGGAATTATACACCATGACCAAATGGGTTTCATTCCTGGTATGCAAGGATGGTTCAACATAAAAAAATCAATCAATGTAATACACCACATTAACTGATCGAAAAAACAAAATCACATGATCATTTTTATTGATGCCGAAAAAGCATTTGACAAAATATAGCACACTTTCCTGATAAAAACACTTCAAAAGATAAGAATAGAAGGAAATTTCCAGACATAATAAAGGGTATATATGAAAAACCCACAGCTAATATCACATTCAATGGTGAAATGCTAAAAGCTTTCCCTCTAAAATCTAGAATAAGACAAGAATGCCCACTGTCACCACTCTTATTTAACATTCTGTTAGAAGTACTTGCTCGAGCACTTAGGCAAGAAAAAGATATAAAAAGCATACAAACTGGAAAATAGGAAGTAAAACTCCTGCTATCTGCAGATGACATGATCCTAAACATAGAAAGCCCTGAGAAATATACAACAAAACTTCTAGAGCTTATAAATGAGTTTAGTAAAGTGGCAGGATATAAGATCAATGTGCAAAAACCAGTGGCATTTCTGTATACCAATAATGAGCAATTTGAGGAGGAAATCAAGAAAAAATTCCATTTAAAATAGCAACTAAAATAATCAAATACCTAGGAATAAACTTAATTAAAGATGTAAAGGACTTGTATGCAGAAAACTACACAACATTGTTAAAGGATATCAAAGAAGACCTAAATAAATGGAAGAATATTCCCTGTTCATGGATAGGAAGACTAATTATCATTAAGATGTCTATTCTACCAAAACTGATTTACAGATTTAACACAATCCCAATAAAAATTGCCACAGCATGTTTTACTGAATTGGAAAAGCTAAGTATGTGGTTTATTTGGAAGTTCAAGAGGCCTCAAATGGCCAGACATATTGAAAAAGAAAAATGAAATAGGAGGACTCATATTACCTGACTTTAAAACATATTACAAAGTTACCGTAGTGAAAAATGCATGGTATTGGCACAAGGATAGACATACTGACCAATGGAACAGAACTGAGCGTTCTGATATAGATCCTTGCATATACGGTCAACTGATATTTGACAAGGCCACCAAGGACACTCAACTGGGAGCAAATGTCCTTTTCAAAAAATGGTGTTGGGAGAATTTGATATCTATATCCAAAAGAATGGGAGAGGATCACCATCTCATGCCCTATACAAAAATTAACTCAAGATGGATCAAAGATCTAAATATAAAAGCCAAGACTTTAAATCTCCTGGAAGATAATGTAAGGAAGCATCTACAAGATCTTGTAGAAGAAAACAATTTCATAAACTTTACACCCAAAGCACGAGCAACAAAAGAAAAAAAATATAAAAATGGGACTTCCTCAAAATTAAAAACTTTTGCACTTCAAGGGTGTTTGTCAAGAAAGTGAAAAGGCAGCCTACTCAATGAGAAAAATATTTGGTAAACATCTATCTAATAGGAACCTAATATCCAGCATATAGAAAGAAATCCTCCACCTCAAAAATAAAAAGACAATGCATATAAAAAGGGAGCAAGTGATTTGAATAGACAATTCTATGAAGAAGAAACACAAATGGCTAAAAAGCACATGAAAAGATGTTCAACATCACTAGGTATAAGGGAAATGCAAATCAAAACCCCAAATGAGATATCATCTTACACCCATTAGACAAGCAGCTATTAAAAAAACAGAGGACTACATGTGTTGGAGAGGATGTGGAGGAAATGGAATACTTATCCATTGTTGGTGGGAATGTAGAATGGTGCAGCCACTGAGGAGGACAATTTGGCCGTTTCTCAGGAAGCTAACTATAGAAGTGCCATATTATCCAGCAATCCCACATATATCCAGAAAAATTGAATGCAGGGACACAAACAAATATATGCACACCAGTGTTCATAGCGGCATTATTCACCATTGCCCAAAGTAGAAAGTAACCCAAAGGTCCATCAACAGATGAATGGATAAGCAAATTGTGGTATATACATACAATGGAATATCAATCAGCTGTAAGAAGGAATGTAGTATTAACACATGTGATAACATGGATGAATCTTGAAGACCTTATGTTGAGTGAAGCAAGCCAGTCACTGAAGGACAAATACTACATGACTTTACTGATATGGATTAAGGAAATTGAGCAGTCTCCGAGAACTACTGTCTGAAAGATAGGTTTACAGGAGACAGAAATGGAGTAGAAGATTGCCCATATGGGCAAAATCTATGATAAAGTGAAAGTGCATAGTTGTGTAACAGTAGTTAACCCTATTATTGACAACTTAGATTAGTGTGGTAGGTACATTTGTTACAGTTGATGAATCAATATTGGGTAAAATCTACAATAAGTTGGAAGTGTGTAGTTTTCCAGTGGATGGGTGTGACAGTGGTGCAGTGATGCTATTGGGTTCGGTGGTGCTGGTCTGTGAGGGGTGTAGGATTGGGGGTTTGGGTTGGACTATTCATGGAACAGGGGTGAGAGTCAGGGGAAGGAGCAGGTGATCTCTGGGGATTTGCAGGTCTGTGGTTAAAACTATAACATTGGGAATGTTCTTTTGGCAAATATAGCAGGGGAAGATTACTAGTGTAGGGTGTTGGATGTGGTGTGGTGCATACAGGATAGGGCACACCTGGGGCAGGCTTCTATGGAGTATATAAGTGTTCACCTTGTCATAATTTGTTATATCAGTGAGTGGAGACCCACACAATAAACAAGAAATATTAAAATTGCATCCTGGGGAGTCATGCTATGTTCTCAAATAGAGGGGCAAGAGTCTCCCAAGAACATAGGCAGTGACTAATAAAGGAAAACAGACCGATATGTCAAACCCTCAATATTATTGCAAGTAACTATGAAACTTATACTTCAGAAAGTGAAACTTAGTGGTTACCACAGGTCCTGAGGGGAGGGAGAGAGAAGAACAGACTAGATGGAAGGTAGGGCATTTTTAGGGCATTAGAATGGTTCTGCATGATCTCGCAATAATGGATACAGGACATTTTATATTTCATCAAAAGTTATAAAACTGTATGGTCCAAAATGTAAATCATATTGTAAACCATTGGCCATGGCCAGTAACAATGCTTCAATATTTGTGCATCATTTGTAACAAATGCACCATCCATATGTAAAGTGTTATTAATAAGGGAGAGGGGAAAAGGAGGAGAGCATTGGGTATATGGGAATCCCTTATATTTTCTATGTGACTTTTCTGTAACCTAAAGCATCTTTGATGATAAAAAAAAAATAAGACACTGGGGGAACATACTGAAGAAAATCTCACTGTACACACAAGACAAAAGACCTTACAGCCATGAAAGACATATTCTCTAAAAAAGGTTTTTTTATTATTTAAAAATTTTTTAATTTTTAATTTTTTTTGTATTTTATGTTATTTTTTAAACTATCATTATTTAATTTTCTTATTATTTTTATTTGGTTATTTTCTTGGCTTTATCTTTGGAGAGGTTTTGGATCACAGAAGGGTCACAATTGTGCCAGGGGAGGAACATTGGTGCGGGTTGTCGGTGATGGGGGGATGCGTGAGAGGAGGTTCATCTGGGACATGCCTCTAAGGCATATGAATGTATTCAAGTATTCATGGGGCATTTTCATGGTGGGTGGAGATCCACACAATAATGGAAAGAATATCAAATTCCCATCCTGGAGAGTTCTGATACAGTCTCTAATGGCTCAGTAAGAATCCCCTGAATACAGGGGTGGTGACTAGTGAAGGAGGATGAACCACTGATATTGATGATTGTACTTATGAACCTTTTCTTTTGAAATTGAAACTTATCCTAGAAATATATGTTACCTAAGAGTTACATCCTGAAAGCCTCCATGTTGCTCAAACGTGGCCTCTCTCCAAGCCAAACTCAGCATATAAATGCACAATGTTCCCCCCAGCATGGGACATGACTCCTGGGAATGAGCCTCCCTGGTACCAAAGGATTATTACCAAGTGCCAACTAGCAATGCACCTGGAAAAAGACTTTGACCATAAGGGGGAAATGTTAAATACAAATGAGTTCTTATGGCTAAGAGATTTCAAAGTGAGTTTGGAGGTCATTCGGAGGTTATGCTTATGCACGTCTCAGCAGGATCTCATTGAAAGCCACAGTAAATATTGCCTCAAAATACAGGGCACTTGAGGGCTCTAGAGACATCCAGACACTATAGGCAGGACAGAAAGCTCAGGTGTTTGGCATCCTGCCCATGGGCCTTACCTCGGATCTTATGCTCCCCAGTTGCAGAGTTGGACTCATTTTTGGTTTCCCTACACATAGCTCTTCTGCCCCTTCTATTTGAACCAATAGTGAGTACTATACTTGATAGGTGTATGTCCAAGAGACTTAAATCTTTGGTCCGCCCATGTGCCAAGTGGGCCCTAAATCTCAGTAGAGTTACAACACTTACTCTCTAGTTCATTGGACTCATTCAGAACAACTAACAATGAGATGATGATGGACAATGACAATCCCAAGGAACAGAGAGAGTCTACAACTGCAAGCAGGAGAATTCCATCCATCTGCCCCATGGGATCTAAGCCCCCTCTCAGTTAGAGGCAGAGTGGGCATCGCCATCCCAAAATCCTCAAGATTGGGGTATGAACAATGGACTAAAGTAGACTTACAATTATTCTACTATAGACTTATTGTTATTCTAGCAATGGAAGAACTTTTATCATTGATGTGGAGGTACTGGCCACTGGAGGTTCTGAGGGGAGGGAGAGGGAAAAATAGATGTAATATGGGGGCATTTTTGGGGCATTGGAATTGTCTTGCATGACATTGTAATGATGAATACAGGCCATTATATATTTTGTCATAACTTTAAAAATTGAGTGGGACAGAGTATACTATAATGTAAAATATAATCAACAGTTAGTGGCATTGTTTCAATATGTATTCATCAATTGTAACAAATGTACTACACTAATGAAAGATGTTGTTAATGTGGAAAAGTGTAGAAGGGGGAGGGAGTGGGGCATATGGGAATCTCCTATATTTTTTTGTATTTTTAAAAACAATTTATTGAAGTATATCATTCATACATGAACATACATAAACTATAAGTGCTCAGTAAACATCGTGAACTTACAAAACAAACATGTATAACATCACCCCCTCCACAAACACCCTGCATTGTTGTGAAACATTTGTTAACAAATCATGAAAGAGCATCGTCAAAGTATTACTACCAACTATAGTCCAAATCTTCCTCCCCTATACATTTTTTAAGGATTTATTTATTTATTTATTTACTTTTATCCATTTTTACCCCCCCCCTCATTTTTGTTGTTTCTGTGTCCATTCGCTGGGCCACTCTGTGTCCATTTCCTGCCCTCTCTTCTCCTCCTTCTCCTCCTGTCTTCACTGGGATTCGATCCTCAGAACCTCCGATGTGGGAGAGAGGCTTGTGTCACCTTAGTTCCTGGTTTTTCAGTGCATCTCGTCTTGGCTCTCCCTGTGTCACTCTCCTGTTACGTCATCACCTTGCTGCATGGCTCATGCGGCTTGGTGGCTCATGCGGCTTGGCGGCTCACCGCTCACAGGGCCTGATGGCACACCCACGCACGGGGCCTGGCAGCTCACCCACTTGCAGGGACTGGCAGCGCATCCGCGTGTGGAGCCTGGTGGCCCACACACCTATATTTTTCTTTTTTTTTTTTCTCTTTACCAGGAGGTCTCAGGGATCGAACTTGGGTCCCTCCATATGGGAGATGGATGCCCAACCACCCAAGCCACATCCATCCCCCTGCTATATCTCTTAAGGTTGACCAAAGATACCCAAAGTTACAGTCTTTTCCCATACAAGATGGTTATATAATAAATCAGGCTTAGTTTATCACCAGAATTCCAAAATATTTTAGGAATTTTAGGAATTTTTAGGGAGAAAAACTAGGTCTGGGGACACATGCATGATTTCTAATATAACGAATGTTTAGCCTACCCGGATTATCACAAAATCAGGACAGTGAGAATATTTGCACCGTATATTTTTTATGTAACATTTATATAATCTAAAGTTTCTTTAAGGCAAATAAATAAATAAATAAATAAATATTTTTAAATGCAGCAATAGGAATTCCTTGTGAACTTACTGTTTCCTGAGGAGTGAACAAGATGCCAGGGTATACATGCAAGCTAACTGGTGTCCTCTACCTACAATGAGATCATAGTCTATTTTGGGAATATGGTGCTGAATCATAGTTTACACTGGTAGAACTGAAGTTTGCTCAGGCTAGCAGCAGGAATGTGGTTATTACAGTGAGACATTCTATGTGCTACCTGTGACTGGTTTTGTGATTCTGGGAAATATTTCAACCTCTCTGAGTCTGTTTATTCATTTCTAAAATAGAGATAGATTTAAAACTTACTCCTTCTGGCTGTCAAGTGGGGTATTTAGTAAACTCAATACACAGTAGATATTGTTACTGTGATACATTACACTGTTCAGAAGGAGAGGTTAAAATTGACTCTATAGAACATAGACAACTCATATAGAAGTCCAATGACCTCAGTACATAGTAAATGTTCATGTGAAGGTGTGTTGGCCTGGAACAGAATTTGGAGGCTAGGTGGAGTGGTAAAAAACTAGATATTACAGTCAGAAATATTGGAATTAATAATTATAATTAATTCAAAATTACCTTTTATTGATCACATTTCTGCCATTAAAAACATATACAGTCTTACTCTTTCAGGTACCACAAGGGCATAATTACGTACTAGTCCTTGGAATCCAGAAATATCTATGTTAATCATGTATTGTGCAGCAATGTGAGTGGGGTCGATGGTGGTGGACTGAGTGTGAGCTGGGTTGAGAGGGTGGGTTGGGCTATCCATGGAGTTGGGGGGAGCCCTGGAGTAAGGAACATGTGTACTCTAGGGAGGCTGAACCCTGTGATTAAGAACACAACTGTAGGAGTGTGCTTTTGGCGAATATGGCAGGGGAGGGTTAGTCACACATGGTGTCGGTGGTAGGAGGATGTGTGGGGTAAGGCATACCTGGGGCATGCTTCTATGGAATATGAATGTGCCCATGACCCACACCATAACCAAAAAATATTAAATTCCCATCCTGGGGAGTGCTGCTACATTCTCAAATAGAGTGGCAAGAATCTCTAGAGGACATAGGCAGTGCCTAATAAAAGAAAACAGAACAATATGCTAAGTCCTCAATATCAATATTTGTACTTATGAACCTTATTCTTGTTCTTAGCCTAATAATACCAATTGCCTGAGTTACCTCCTGAAAGCCTCCTTGTTATTAAAATGTGGCCTCTTTCTAAGCCAAACTCAGCAAATAAATTCACTACCTTCCCCCCAGCCTGGGACATGAGTCCCAGGGATGAGCCTACTTGGCACCAAGGGATTAATATCAAGCACAAACCAGCAATGCATTTGGAAAAAGACCTTGGCCAAAAGGGAGAAACATTAAATACAAAAGAGATTTTATGGCTAAAAGATCTCAAAGTAAGTCAAGAGGTCATCCAAGTGTTTATGCTTATGCATGTCTCAGGCAGATCCCACTAACTGCCACAGTAACTGCACCCTAAACAGGGGTGCTCCTGAGGGTTCTAGAGACATCCAGACACAAGGCACACAACCCCATGAAATCAGCACCCATCGGTGGACCTTGCCTTGGAATATATGATAACCTATTTCCCCAATGGAATAGACTTAGACTCATTTATAATTTCCCTACACATGATTCTTCTTCCCCTTTTATTTGAACCTATCATTAGCACTATACCCATTAAAGAGATGTCCCAGAGACTTCAGTCTTCAGTCTGTTCATAAGCCAGTTGAGCCCTGAATCTCAGCAGAGGTGCAAACAACAGCAACTCTCCAGTTCATTGGACTCACCCAGGACAACTAACAAAATGATGATGATTGACAACCCCCATCCCTAAAGGCAAAGAGAATCTACAACTCAAGCAAAACAGTTCATTCCATCTGCTTCTTAAGATCTATGCCTCCTCTCAATCTGAAGCAGAGCAGGCATCATCATCCCAAAATTCTCAAACTGTGGAATGAACAAACATAAGGGGGGAATGCAACCATGGACCAAAGTAGACTTATTATTATCGTAGTAATGAAAGAACTTGTAATATTGATATAAAGATAGTTCTGCCAGAGGTTCTGATGGAATGGGGAGGGAAGAATAGGTGGAACATACAGCATTTTTATGGCATTGGAATTGTTCTGCATGATATTGCAATGATGGATACAAGCCATTATACATTTTCTCAAAACCTACAAAACTTTACAGTGCAAAATGTAAAGCATAATGTAAACTATAGACCATGATTAGTAGCATTGATTCAATATTTGTTCATCAGTCTTTACATATGTACCACACTAACATAAGATGTTCTGAATAGGGCAAATGTGAGACGGGGAAGGGGTTGGGTACATGAGAATCGCCTATACTTTTGATGTAACTTTTCTGTAATATAAAACTTTAAAAATAAATTTTATACTAAAAAAAATTAAAAAGTCAAAACAATTAATGATATGTATATTTATTCACTTGATAGTGATCCATTAACCAATTATTTATTTTGATACTCAAATTGGTCCAAATTTGTCTAATGAAAACACAGTAAAACAGGTTACTGTATCCTTTTGTCATGCCCCTATCTTTCTTTGAACACTTCTTTCTTTTTGATACAGCAAGATATTCCTGGATCTGTTTGTTCTTACTCTGCTCCATCCCTGGATTCAACTGTTCCATTCTTTCTTTCAGTAGAGAATGGTATTTAGAATTGAGTCTGCACTCATAACCACCAATCTCTACTGACTAATGACTTTGCAGCTCCTAAATAGCCCTAAATTTCAGTTACTCAATATGTAAATTGGACATAACAGTAGCATTTTTCATCATAGAGTGAGATTTAAATGAGATAATGAAAGCATTTAGCAAAGTGCTTAGCGCAGAAATCATTTTTTTAAAATGAGGCAATTTTAGCATCAAAACAAATAGTGATAACAATGGATTATAACCAACTGAATAAAATAAGAACCGATAAATCATTTGAAAACAAGTGGTAGTGCTTTTTATCATCATTTGCATTACTATCAGATGCTTCTGACAATCAATAAGATCCACCTTTGGGATAAATATCAGAATTACAATACTAGCCTTATCAAGTCAAGATCAGGTCAACAGAAATACAGAAATTATAAAGGCAGAAAGATGAAAATCACTCCAAAAGCAGGCTTCAAGACTTGGTACTGACAGGATTTCAGTACTAGACAAACACGAGATGAAAGAGAAAGCAGCAGCTACTCCTTCAATCCCTGCTACTAGAACCCTGGACTCTGCCTATCATGACCATAAGCCCACTGTGCTACAAACAACCAGTTATTTGTCTGTCTCATTCACTTGACTGTGAGCTGGTAGATGTGTCTTCATTTCTGACTTATCCTCAATATCTGGAACAGTGTTTTGTAAATACGAAACATTAAATAAATGGTTACTGAATGAATGATTGAAAATATTGAGTAATTTCAAGCATCTCATTAAGATAACTAATGAGAGGAGGAAACTGAAGCGCAGAGAAATAGAGAAGCATCCCCTGAGTCATAAACTAGTAAGAGATGAAGGCAGAATTTAATTCTGGTCTGACTCTAGAAGCATGGAGTCTTGGTTTATTGGCCTCCTTGGACACTGGGTTTTCCCTGCAATATCAACTTGTCCAGTTTCCAAGTTTCACAGATTTCAGATGGAAACCCCCATATGTGACAGACTGTGTATCCAAAGCTAAGCCAGAGATAAGTCAATCAATATAAAAAATTATTGATCACTCTCTATAGGTCTTTCAGATTGTAGGGATACAGCCGGAAGAACAATAAACAGATTCCTTACTCTCATCAATATTACATCCTATTCTGGAGAGGCAAACAATAAACATAGAGATACATAAAATATAAAATGGTGAAGAAATTTAAGCTTGATTAACAAATAGAGACTGAACCAGCATATGTGTGTATGGAGGAGAATGTGGGCATGGAAGTGAGAGATTTTGTTGGGTTCAGGGCATCTGGAGTAGTTCTGTATGGCTGGAGGTAGAATGCGTATAGGCTTGGGGAATGAGGTAAGAAATTATAAAGTAGAATCCCCCAAAATAAGTCAATTAATTTCTCTGAGACTAAGCGTTCTTCTCAAGAAAACAGGGACTCAACATTCGAGAAAATGTGTGGAAACTGTTTACTAAAGAACAAATATCAGAACATTAATGCCACTAAGTCCATTTATTGAACAACAATAATAGCTGGTATTTTTGAGTGCTTAAAGTTTGTTAGGCACTGTGCTAATTGATTTACATGTTTATTTAATTGTCACAATAAAGAGTAGTGAGATTTTATATTGTATAGAGTTGGAGAGCTGTAGATGCCAGTTACTAAGCTTAAAGTCCAGATCTGTGTAATTTTCAAAGAATTAATTCTTTTTTTCTAAGTTGTGCTTCTTAGACTCAAGCAAGTGGTGGTGACCAAGATGAATTGAGTGGTACACATATGTTTAAAAGGGCTGTCATGAAGATTAAAAAGCATAGCATTTACAGAGTGCTTAGTAAAACAAAAATTAATTAAATTTATCCCTTATAATTTAATTTTTAAGGTTTAAAATATTATGACTTTTATATTTCATTGTATTAATTTTTAAAAATACTTTTTCATAGCACATAATGCATATTTTACATCTTCAGTAGTATATTTTACATCTTCAGTAGTGATATAAAATTTCCATTTAAATTATTTTAATTTAATAAAATATGATACAATGTAAACCAAATTGTTGAGAAATGCTAGTATGGATTTTTTGTTATCTTTCAAATCACGTTATATTACATGAATAATTGAATTATTGTTGAAAATACTGCCTTAAGTTATGTGAGGCTGCTATAAAAAAATTGAATCAGTGATTTTCCTCCAAAAACCCTCACAGTTGCCTAGAACTTTGCTTAGAACATGATATTCAAAAGCCACAAAAATGGTGCCTACAAAAATAGCATCTACTGTATACATTCCTTGTTGGAAAGAGGTGGGTTTTTCAATCTGTGGTCTATATAAAATATTAACTTATTATGATAGCAAATGTTCAGTTGTGCCAACCATGTTTCCAGAAGTGTTCTAGACCCTGTATATGCAAAGACCAATGAAACATGTTCTTTCAAAATTATGAATTTCACAATCTTATGTAGGAGGTAGACACCTTAAAAAAAAAAAAAAAGGAAACTGTAGACTCTGATATATAAACCTGAACAGAGTGCAGTGTAGGTACAAAAAAGGGATACAGGGATAGAGGACCTGAGAAATAGAGAATGAATGGCTCAAGCTGTAGGATAAAAGCAGGAGAGCTGTTTCTTATTTGTTTGTATAAGTATGTTTACCTCTACATGACAGCTAATTTCATCCTTTATTCTGTCAGGGTAAGCCTGAATGAAATATGTACCTTTCACCTGTGAAATAAATAATCTAATTACCAGTTACATATCCATTCAAAGATTCTCCAGCCCCCCATAAGATATTGTGTGAAGACCAATGTTAAAAATCAATAATATAAATATATAAATAATATAAAATTAATATAAATATAAATTTGAAAAGTTTTTAGAGAATTACTAAATGAAGCCCAACTGTTGAGACTAGATAAGAGTTTAAGTCTGTTTACATTGAGAAAGTGTATATTAAGAAGTCCAGAATGTTCTGGTACTAGATGATTTTCAGAAATGAAATCAAGGATCAAATATATAAACTCCCTCTAGGTGATGATGATTTTATTACACTAATAGCCTATGTTCATTAGTGGATTATGGATTTTTTTCTAATAAACAAAAGCTCAGACAATAAGAGCTATATTTTATGGGATTAATAACAGGTCAGGCATCATCCACTTTTATACAATGAATGTTTACTGAGCACCTGCTGCACAACAGGTTCCAAGCTCTATGCCAAATTCTGGGGAAAGAGATGATACAGACTGTGTCCCATCTTTCAAACACCTCACAGATTAATGAACAGACAAAAAACAGATAATTACTGGATTATTAGGATGAGAAACATAGTAAAAGTAGAGCACGGGGGACCCTAGGAGCACAGAAGAGTGTGCCAACCCAAACTGTCTAAACTGCTTCACATTACTTATGAAAAAGTTGTTTTACCCTTATTATACAGATGGTGAAACTGACAACCAGAAGGAATGGTGCCACGAATATAGTAAGCACTTGTAATTTAGGGAATTCATGAAAGCTCATTTGGCCAACTGCTCAGAGGCAGAAAGCTTTATTCATACCAGGTCTGTATCTTTTCCTTAGGATGAGTATTCTCCTGTAATAATGTCACTTACTTCAACATACAAAACTGATGGGATGCAGCTAAAGCACTGCTTAGAAGGAAATTTATAGCTATAAATATCTACATTGAAAAAATTTTTAAATGTCAACTCAACAATCTAAGCTTCACCTTTAAGATACTGGAAAACAGAAACAAACTAACCCTAAATAAGACTATGAAAGAAAATAAGAAAGATTAGATGTTGTCCTGAGTACTGTTGTGGCAATGGATGTAGGCCATTTTAAATCAGCACACACCACTCAGAACTGAGTGGGAGAGAGTGTGGTCTACAGTGTGAACTGTGGTCTATGGTTGGTGGCAAGGCTCCAGGA